>JAOXJM010000001.1:138534401-138572094 GCA_026413425.1 Tringa solitaria
ATGTAAATAACTTCCTGCTTACTCTCACCTTCGAATCTTTAATGGAGATGGTAAAATAAGACAAATCTTATATTACTACACCCTGGAGCCCATCAATCATTTCCCTTCCTCAATAGAATACGATTACCTTTGTTTATGATTTTTCCTACAGTTTTGAATCCACATGACTGTGTCCATACTCAACCACCTTTCAATGAATTAAGAGAAAAATATTCTTGAGATGCATGTAATGTTTCCCATGCTGTTATTATCTATAAACTCTAAATTTTTATTTTTTTTAAGGAAGAAAAATAGCAGGCAAGCACATATATAAAACAAATAGTTTATTACCCCACGCCTGTGGTCAGAGCTCCACAGAAGCTGCATTTCTTTCTTTTCTTGTCATATTTGTTGCTTTATGGCATTAAAAAGACAAGTTAGACAAGAGATTCAGTCATCCTTCTATTTTAGGAGATTATTATAACACTTGCCGTTATTTACCACTAGATTCGAGTGGCTCAGTCCTAGACTCTCCCACTGACATCAGCTAAAAGTCCTCCAGCATTAACACTGGACTCCACCTTGATTGATATTTTAAATTAGAAGCTGAAGGGTCTGGATGAAGGGCAAGTTAACAGCATCTGAGTTGAGTTGCTCTTTGTACCAAGGCAGATGTGTATGCTTTTGACAGTAGGAAGATTAATCAGCAGTGGATATTTGGGTAAAATTCTTCCTCTGGGCCTGTTACTTGCTGCCAATTTTTCAGAAATATGTGAGGTTTAGAGCACTGGTGATTAGGCTTTGTACTTTTGGCACAAGGTCTGACATCTGGACCACCCAGGTGAAAGTCCACTGCAGTTCAGGAATCAGTTGTCTTTAAATGTCTGGGAACGTCCCCTTCCAAAATGATGCTTAGGGGCTGATCCATGAATTCTACCCATGCTGCAAACATCTCCCTATGCTCCAAGCTCAGAAGAAGACCTCTGAGATAACAGAATCAAAACAAACGCCACAACTAATTTGTTTTCAAGAATCCAAACCCTAGACCCCCAAATCTAAGCCTCATAAGGAAAAAAAAATAAATTAAAAGGCAGGTTAAGGCAACAGCTCTGGGATTCTTTATCATTTTGAACTGCCATTTAGCCTGGAGATGCCATGTTCCACCCACAAATCACATGTTCAGTAACCAATCCACCCCGCCACAGCCAGCCAGTAATTGTTTGCTGCACAAACTCTGCAACACTTCATTAGTTCTGCCACACATCTACTTCCACTGAAGGTAACTTTCCAAAATGAATAAGCACAGGGCAAAATTACAACTTCCATCTATTTTTAGTGCAACTTAAAAAAAAATACAGGAAATGCAATTGAGGAAAAGGGCTGCTCGCACTACAGTTTACAATTTAAAGCAAAAATATGGCCTGCGTTTTTTTTTCTGTCAATCTTGCATTTCTCCAATGAGACTGTGAGAAATGTGCAAAGTTATGTGATCATTTCTGACAGTTCTTGGCAGCTGGGCAGGCAAGCATTGGAAAGGATATCTCTCTCCCGATCCAAGATTAAATTTGGACTGAAACACAGGGCTCATTTAGGCAGCAATTAAAGGACCTTATAGACTGAGGGAGAATGAAATGATAAATGCAAAGAGGCTTATTTAATGGGGATATTAAGTAAACTGCTGGTAAAAATGCCCATTTATCATCCACTGATTCCTAATTGGTTTCCTGTTCCTGCCTGCATGTGGCATTTTCAGAAGGAATTACCTTCCTTTAGTGCGACTGTTGCAAATGCAATAAATCAAGCCCATAGATTTTTAGCTAATTTAGATGGAGGCTAAATTGGAGCCAAAGCATGCAAGAGTGCTTGCAATTAATGTTCATTACAACTTTTAGCTTCAAAAACAGGAAGGATCATTTTAATGCACCATTCCCGAGCAAGGACACTATTTCAAGATTTGGCCACCCTTTGTACGCCCAACAAAAATCACTTGCCCTTGTAAGCAACTGGCCTTCCTAAAAACTTCCTAGGAATCCAGGCTGAGGTCTAGCAACCCTTTCAACACCTGTACGTCAAGAAAATTCTTTGTCTTTTGTTTTCATTACATGCCCCATCTGTCTGTAAAGGCCAACTTGCACAAAAATAGCTTACATTCACCATATCATTATTGATCTCAGCTGCCTGATTCCAGCAACATAAACTTTATTTCCACCAGGTAGTGTGAGGAGGTAACAATTTTCTAGCTGAAAAATCAATAAAGAAAACTGCAATTTCCCAAGCAGCAACTTCAGTAGATGGTCTACAGTCTTTCAGCATATTCCTTTTCTGTGGGTTCAGCTTTGCATGAGAGAAGAAAAAAACTTGCTAATGTGGGAATTTATTTGTTTTGCCATTCTCACAAGGTGCTTTAGAGATGGAGTCTATGTCTCATTTTATGACATTTTATTGTTTGATACAGCAAGCTACTTTTCAAAACACACACAGTGACCCAGACTTTCTGCAGCTTTTGACATTGAAAATTTATGCTCCATTTGAGTGTAGCCCTGATATGCAGCACTGTGAACATAAACAAAACTTGGTCAGCTGCTGTGAGTTCCAAACAAAGCAAAAGCAAAAAAAAAAATCTTCCACTTCCTCAATCCACTGAAGTTCATGGCACTCGTTCATATTCAGTGGCAAGGAAGTTAGGTTTACTGGGTCTTAATCCCAGCAAAAAGTTTTTCAATATATGATGAGATTCTCTTTGTTTATCTGCTGAAAAGGTTGTTTGTTTGGTTGTTTGTTTCACTTCCAAAAGTACAACTGACACAATCGAAGTACTTATGGCAATCAAGAGAAATAGATTTAGAAACACTCTCTGTCTTTGGTGTTACAGTACAGACAGCAACCTATCTTTCATTTAGACTTGAACCCAGCTACAGTCAGGTTTTATTGTTCTCACTTCTGCTTGTCATTTACCCTTTAATTCCTTGTTTTCCTTTTGGATCACCCCTCACTGAATTAACATTCAGGATTTACAGCCTTCAGAGCTGGCATGTTTGTTGCAAATGATCAATTTTGAGTGGGATAGGTTGAAACCCAAGTGGGTGATAAAGAAATCCATTAACTTACTGACACACAAATCTTCTGTCTTCCTCTGTAATGTACCCATGAATGGTTAAAGGCAGTACCCTGGGGAAGATGAGGGTTACACTTATTCTCCACCCCCAACCATATGCAGATAAATATTCATTGGAGAGAAAAACTGACATGGAAATAAAAATGTTGGTATTAATGCCCATACCGAGAGCCCACGCTGTGGAGGAAATGGGCTGGCAATATGAGGATCCAATTTCCTTTTTCTAGCCTCTGCTACAAACTTACCATTTCACCCATACAAACCACTTCATTTTTCCATGCCTCATCTTCTCCCTCACAAAAACATGGCTGCATTCCACAGATGGGAATTACCATATACAAGTGCTAACTATTTCACTTGTTTAATTTTAAGCTGCTTCAGGATATTTACCCTGAATGCCAAGAGAACAGAGAAACATTGAGGTGGGCCTGGGAATGCTCTGCCATCAAGGAAAACAAGGAGTAAATGTTCCTGAAGTGAAACAGCCTGTCTAGCTCTCACCCCAGCCACGCTTCTGTTTCGACGCTTGCTGCAACACAACTGGCATGACATATATAGAGTTAAAGAAAAGTGTGGGTTATACAGAGGGGGAGAGCACTTAAATTTGCCCTTCTCCCTAAGGATTGCTGCTGGTTTGATACTTGGTGAAGCCAGCTGAAGTGCCAGGTAATGGAAGTCTACATTTAATTTACTCAAGACTTCAAACAATAAAAAGTTACATTTAAAAAAGTACTTATTTCTTTTTTAATATCCTTTTACATTACTCTAATACCCTCAATGGATCAGGGGCTTGTCCCCATCTTGATTGTCTCTTTTCCCTGCCCCAAGCCTGCTCTCTGCATTTAGGCGGTGGCACCTGCCATTTGTGAGGATTTGGCCCAGTCCTTACCAAAGCAGAAATGGATCATCCGTGAGCCCAGGACACCTCAGGGGATGACATGAAGTGGAGCCAGTGTCCCACATGAGATATCACAAGATTTGCTTCACTCAGGTGTCAAAGACTGGGTCACAACCAGCAAGATATGACTGCCTGCTGCCAGCTCTCCTATCTTTCAGCCAGCCCACAAGGTGAAACTAACTCATTTCCAGCTTCTTCTCTGATCGTTAAATGGCCAGAAGCTTATTTTTCCCAGAAGAGCATATAAAGTTGTTGGGGCCTGGTGCACTGAGCTGTTACACTTCAAAAGGCAGGGACAGCAGATCTTGGACTACAGTCGTCTCAGCTCCAAATAACTGACCGGAACCAGATCTCATCTTAATGGGTTTTATACTGCTTTAATATCGTGGACTCTTGTCCATGCTTTTTTACCAAGGCACTTGCACATCATAATCAGGCCCCAAACCTCATGGTTGGTAGGGTCTGTTACCTAACCAGCTCAAAAATTCTTTTAAGTCCTTCTAAATTTACCACTCTGAAGGCCTCACAGTCTTCAGAAAGGAAGATATTTGGGTTTTCTTTAAAACAGATGCAGCTTGTCTGCCAAGCATTTAGTCCAATTAAGTCCCAATTTTATATTATTTTTCAGCCACATGTTACAACAAACAACAGCGTAGGAACCCACATATGGTTTCTGATATTGGAATAATGAAACTCAAAGAAAGAAAGAATTGAATTTCCTGTGGTTCCTTTTAAAAATATAAAATGTGTAATATTTTAATAGACTAAAATCAGTACACATGGAATATTACTTGGTCCCAACTGAATACAAGGTTGTACATTAATGGAAAAATCCTGCTGATGTAAACGAAGAGGCAGAACACTGTACTAAATAACTGGGAATTTATTACTCAACCAAAACCATGTATAGAGTTGGTACAAGTCAAACCCGCTGGCAGAAGGAGAAACCATGTTCATGTTAAAAGCAGCTGCCTGTAGCCAGTGGTGGTGGAGTGAGCTGATTCTGATCACACACGCCTACAAATAAGGAGCAATTCTAGTGTTTCCACAGGGGCTGCAAGAGTGCAAAACAGTAGTGGAGAAACCTTAATCAGCCCACAGTGCAATTGGCTCACAAACTCACCAGCAAAACACATACAATACTGCAGTCAAGCAGACAGGATCAACTACATTTTATTCCTTTGTAATGACATCCCTGAACCATAAACAGTCCGTCCACCCTAACATCAATTTGCTGTCTGCCTGTTCTGCTCTGCAATGCATGGATTTGATGAAGGAATATTGACACTAGTTAATGCTCAACAGGTGCTTGAACACAAAGTAGTGTGTGTGCTACTGGTCCTTCCCCTATGCAAACCCCACAGAACCAATGCCCACTAAGGGTGAGGGAGATTGAGCTCAAGCCATAGCCGTTCATGCTTTTGACATCATTGGTTCAATCCCCAGCGTGTCAGTAGCAATGGCAATAATCATAGATGCACCATGGAAAGACTCACTTTAGGGGGAAATGTTTAATACCCAGAGGGCATAGCCTTCAGACCTGAATGTCTTACAGTAAGCCAGGAAGGCTAACAAATATCCAGGTACAAATTATTTATTCCCTGTGGGGCTGGAAGGGAAAGAACTGCAGAACCCAAAGCCTTTCCTCTCCCTCCATCTCTTAATCAATTGCCATGAGTTAGGAAAAGAAAAAAAGTGCAATAACATAGTGACCTGTGAAACCCACCTCTAAACAGTCCTGTATGAGGAATGTACCATTATTAACCTTCCATTTGGCATATACTAAGCCACAGCATTCTTCACATCTGTAGGGTATCAGACACAGGAGGGACTGATACAAAACAACTGCAGTAAGCAGAAAACAGCACAAAGTAAAAATACAATCTGAGTTCTCCTAGACCATAGTAAAATGTAGTAATTCACAGGGGTAAAGTGACCATTTCAAAATTAACCACAAGGATTTACCACTGAGAATTAATTTCATCTCTATTATTATGTCAGGTAAAATAGTCACAGTTATACACTAATTTATATGGAATCACAAAGGAAATCCTATTTCATTAAGTGGATGAAGCATTAATGTATTACCCTTTCCATTTTTATCTTCACTTCATAAAATGCCTAACAGGAGGTCAAATTAAGAGACCAAATTAACATTTAAAAAAGTCATAGTGAATGCTATACCACAGTGATTCTAACCACACTACTCTTTATCATGATGGTATCAAGGCTATTTTAGCCTTGGTACTGGAAATTAATAACTGTTATTTCCGCGGGGAACCATTTTTCCTGAATGTAAATCATTCAGCAAAGTCAGGCAGAAGAAACAAAAGCATTACTCATTTCATGCAAAGGTGTAAGCAGAACAGGAACAAAGCAAGCAGAAAGTGCTAAATCAGTCCCCCTTTATCCCTGCGTAAGCCAAATGAAGGAATCACAGAATCAGAGGATGATATGGGGTTGGAAGGGACGTCTGGAGATCATCTAGTCCAACCCCCCTGCCCAAGCAGGTTTCACAGGAACATGTCCAGGCAGGTTTTTAATGTCTCCAGAGATGGAAGCCCTCACAAATCTCAGCTTGTGCTTATGACTGAAACCAATGGAGTCCACCCTAATCCAGTAAATCATATCAGATATTTTTTAGGTCTTTCTTTAATTATCAATTATTCAAAACAAGACTACACAACCACCGCCCACATGAAAACGCACACGCAAAGCCTCATACGCAGTTACCCACCAGAGCAGTTCTCCAAATCAAATTCCAGCCACAATATTTTGTTTGCCCTGCTTGTTTGTGTTTCTTTACACCACAGACATTGTCTTGCTAACACAGTTTCCAAGTCTGTTATTTGCTGTTGGTAATTCATATTATGCTCAAGTAACATTAAAGGTTTATCACTCCAATGTTATTAGATCAGTTTTCTGAGGAATTTCTATTTTATTTGGGTAATGGTGTTTATATGTCAAATATGTGTCAAGTCTGAGGGCACTGAGAGTTTAATAGCTTGGAGTAACTAGTGAAGTCACATCTGGAAAACAGCATTTGTTGGAATCTGAATAATAAACTCATCTTACCATAATGCCAAACAGGAAAGATTTCTGCATAGAAATACATAACTTTGAAGAAATATTTTTTTTATTCCAATCTTCAGAAGCACCACTGTCAGGTTGTAGCTGGACCATTCAATTCAATTAGCACATGTAATCACATCTGCTTTTTTCCCTTTTTATTTATAAAGCGCTTTAATTTTGAATGCTTTTACATATCAGTGAACATAGATTTTTCTGCACCACATGGGTAGGCAAAGGAGTAAGAAGAAAACTACCAAATGCAAATTGAACCAGTCTTCTGCCAAGGACATGGATGTGCCATCCTTCCCACCTCATTTTCCCAACAGCAAGCAACCCACATCCTCCAAGTTTTCTCCTAAGAGCTGCTCCTTGTGTGCAAGCCACTTTACAAACTTCCTTTTCCAGCGGTGGCTCGTTTCTCCACCATCCTCCCATTCCACATCCACACATAGCTTTTCTGTTGGCTGGTATTCTTTCTTCTTCATATGCCACCTCATTTTTTGAGCATTAGACTTCCTTTTCATGAGATCCAACTTCCTCCTCAGAGATTTCCCATGCTATGAAAAGAACACAAATACAGCTCTGACTTCTCCCTGCCAAACTCTCCTTCTCACTTTTTCTCTGTCTTTCAGCAAAGGGCATCCTGAGTCAGTTGCCAAAATTGAAAAAAATGGCTGATATCAGTAGTTAGTAGCTGTACTGGGAGAAGAGAGGAAACATGACTGGAGACACTAAGAGAAAGTCTTTCCTGGCCAGCCAGTGTTTGTTTCATGGATACTGCAACTGGAAATGTACCTATGGGTTAGGTTACAGAACTTACGCAAGTTCAGGCTATGTTTGGCTAATCCTGGGGTTTCTAGCTTGCCAGATTCACAAAAATTTGTATCCTGTAAGTTTTATATCTCCATAGCCAAAAAACTATTCCACTGCTAAGAATTATTGCTATCACTGCACAGGAATTCCAGGAAAGGAAAGGGCCAAGTATGTATGAAACATACTTCTCTTCTTATTCAGCATGGGATGGCTTCCTAAGCACCTTTCAATGTCTGCGTTTCACAGCTATTTTTAATATATTTAGTCTTTGTAGACATGTTTAGGTAAGAAGTGCTAGGCTGGTCCAGTTGGCAGAATAGAAAAAAAATCCCTAAGGAAAAATTCAGTCAGGTATTTGTTTTTATTGTTCTGTCACAAGTACTCTTCAGAGTGAATCAGTGAATCAGTGTTACTTGACCTCTATCTAGCCAGTTTGGCACACTGTCCATCAGGGACAAAATGCAATGTATGCCAGGCAAATATGTCACCAGGACTGTGGGATTTGCCCTCTGAATATGTTTCCCTCTCTCAGCTGACTATGGAGAGAGGCTCAATAACTAGTATAGACCACCTGGACTATAATACCTAAAGTGGAAGAAATCAACTATGTTCATGCCAGAGGCCATGAATAAATCAAACACCATTTTATGTTCACCCACAACAGAAATATAGTTTCATGCCAGACTAGCCAGCTCAACCTAGAAAGACAGAAAAGAAGGGAGGAGACAATGAGATGCTACTAGCTATACTTGGCACAGGTAATACATCTTCTGGTCTTGCACAAAACAAATTCACAGATGTATAGACGGGGAAAGAAAACAGGGATGTGTTGGTACTAGTTTACAGCGCATTTGAAAAGACAAAGCTTCAGGAAAGCATATTCAATAGAAGTCACATTCTTTCAGGCCAGATAAAATTTCTTCCCCTCCTTTCCATTTGGCCACGGAATCAGTGGACTGGGAGCGCAGAAGGGACAAGTTGAGGAAAGTCAATTCAGCCGTTTAGGAACCCAGAAGGGAGCTTGGAAAATGCTGTTCAATACTTTAGAACTTGCGAAGAGTCCAGCGGGGGGCAGGCAGATCACAGATCTAGCAATCCAGCAAACAGAAACCAGCAAAGTGGCAGAGGGGCCAGGGATCCAGAGAGGCTGCTGAATGAGGTTGGTGTCTGATCATTTCTCTGCAGCTCTATTGACCACATGGAAAGTAAGACCAGAAAACAAGCCAGAATGGCCACACTGGCCAGCCGTCCTGATGGCAGCCCTCCAACAGGTGGAGTGGATTATGGAAGGAAGAATGATCTGGTTTGTACAAGTTATTTCGGGATAGTTCCCAGATGTGTTAATAAAGCTGCAGTCTATTCAAACAGCATCTCTGGGTCTATCCTGGCTCCTTCCCTACGTCTACCATAATCTTGAAAAATTAAGACTGTTAGGTAAGCCACTGAGAATTCTCACTTTATCCTGTGAAACAAAGCAAATTTTGTTTGGAAAAAACATAAAATTTCCAGGAAAATCAGGAACTAATGGGATTAAGCTGACTGGCAAAAATGGAATGACAGACACTTGACACAGGTCCATATGTAAAATGTCACTAGCTTCCAGAGTTCAGAAATCCAAAAGATGGAATGGCTTTTTTATGTAGGACCATGAATAGAAGTCCAGAAATAATTTTGTGCAAAACTGTGCAAACTTATATGGGTCTGATAGAAAAATATGTTTCTCTCAGACACCCGGAAAATGGCAAGATAGCTTACTGAGCTATGGCTTTCTGTTTTACCCACTGAGCTTCCATTCTTTCCATCTTTGGGAATCTGTGACCAAACTACAACCAAAAAAAAAAAAAAAAAAAAGAAGCCTTTCCAGGTATAGTCCCTGTCAGCTGTTCATTTTCCCTCTGCCAGCTGAAATGACACTGCTAGTCCTGGCTGTTCAGCAAGCCCATGACCAGCAGAAGTCAGGAAACTGGCTTAGTTCATGTTTTTCCTAAGCACTTAAAACAGACATTCAGGCACACAGAAAAATCTGCAGACATTGTGAGATTAAGGTATTCCTGATGATTTTGCTGCATTTTCTAAAACATTACTTTTGTTTGAAAAACAGTGAAGTTTATAGCCCTCTTTAATGCCTTCACTATGTCAACCAACTGACTCTGTGGCCAAACAGACTGAAATAATAGCTTTATTCATTTAATAGGGTGTTAGCTTTGAAGTTTAATTATCAGGGATAGGAACTCTGCACATTCAGGGAAATGCAGACTGAAGTATGAAATCCAGTTGGCTGCAGATCATTTCTACTCCATGTCAGTGCAAGGAGGAATTTCAATTGCGTGCCTGCAGAAGTGAGATCAGATCTGTAGAGTCTCTTTGTTACCTCTTACAATCCCAACATCCGATCCAATCTGTACAACCTCTCGCTCATTTCCTTCCAAGTCTTGACAAATTCTACTCCTCTTTCCCCAAAGTGGCCCCTGGGGAAAGAGGAATTTGATTTGATTGGATTTTTCATTTCTGCTGCTGTCTGTACCACCCTTTGGAGCCTCCAGCATTGCAGCTTTGGCACAGACATCAACAACCACACCAAAAATCCTGAGACTTTGGCAACCATCCCAACTACCTGAGAACTCTCCCAGAAGACAGAGGGACCTTTCTCTGCTGTTTAGCCCATCGGGCACTCATCTCACTTCCATGTGAGTCAGTATAACACACTCTCCTCCAAATGCAATACCACTTGCCTCTTGCATCTCAATGATATAAATTGGGTTGATCAATCCAACTGACAGACCTGGCCCATGCACTCCATCCATCCTGCTGCCTTTTTTCCCGTGGCCTCAAAGGAGATCAGGAACAGTTGTTAGGACAGCACACAGAGCACAAAAGCCATTTGGAAACCTCTTACACTTCCAGCACATGGTTGGGTATTTGGAGCTATGAGTGGCCACAGCCACGTCGGACATGGAGACAATCCCTAGACTGGCATTCAGCCCCAGTCCAACTGAGAAAGTTGAGACACTGTGAATTTTAATGATCCCAGGGAGGTAAGGAAAGAAGGACACAAGCCACATGTCTGCAACAAGGCAGATCTGCTTGGGAAGAGACTTACTTCTCAGGATTTGGGGCTCTCTCAACATTAAGCCTAAAGGTTTGTAAACAAACAGAGTTCCTAACCTTGTCTGAAAATGTCACCACATTTCATCCAAACAATCCAAATCTGGTGACAATCAAACCAGTCTCTTCTAAATTCAGCAATGGTCCTTCCTCCCAGTGCCCATTTTCAGCTTATATATGGTTTTCTTAGAACCTGGTTCTCAACCAATGCTTAAAATGTAACATTTGTTACAGTACATAAAAATGTCCTTTTTCTGATCCACAATACCTCAAAAATACTATGGATTTAATTTAAACATTCCAAAACTGAGACGTGCACCATAAAAATCATTCATTCTTGTGCTGATAAAACAATTTAGCACTTCTCACACAAATTATTTCAAACCTCAAGGCTTTTTTTTTTTTAGTTACTCTATATAGCTGAAAAAAAAACAATTATTTTGACTCAGCTATCAATTATATCATAGCAAGTATCTTATTGCATTATTTTAGGACATAAATGAACATATCATAATGGTAGGAAAATACAAGGTCATCGAATTCAACAGCTTCACAGTGACTCTAACCAAGAATTTTAAGATATTAATTGCAGCACTGATTGAGCAAGAATATGCAATGAACTGCACATACAGCATTCATGGTAAACAGCTCTGCAGCTTTTCCCCCAGTATTAAAAGGCCAGGTAGAAACACAAACACTTATTTAAAAAAATCTCACTTCTGACAGATAAATCCCCTTAAGCTAAAAAAGGGCAAATAGGATGCAATAATTAGGATGAGTTATCCAACATGCAAATTAGTTCCCATGGATTGCTTGGGAGCTGCTGAAGGTTATTCAGCAGGTTTATCCAGAGACAGTGGATTCCTTAAAAAAAAAAAAATCCTGGGAAAAAAGCACAATGGAATGAATAGGCCCTGCCCTTTCACTGAACATCTAGCTGGCATGTAGCTTGCTAAAAAAATGTAAATGATTTAAAGTAAGGCTAAGCAGAAGTATACATCAAGTGCCATTATTTTATCACCCACTTTAATCACAGGCTGCTGTTCAGAATGGCTTGGGATGTTGGTTGTTACAGAAGAGATTTCTGTACCATTATTAGTACCTCTGAACAAATGCGGTGAGCGGGGAAAAAAAAAGACGGCAGGGGGGAGAGAGAGTGAGAGTGAGAACGAAAATGTAGCAGCGGTTAAAGCATAGTTTAATAACTCCAATCTCAGTCACTTTTTTCATATGTATTGTATGTGCAAGTCCATAGTACAGCATAATGTGTCATAATTTGGCCTCCAATTCTGACAGCACTGCTTGACTTGGGCATTAAATCATTGCCCCGAGGAATTCACATTCTGGCAATTCCTGATGGTAGGACTGTCATCTCCTCCCACACATGACCTATCATTTTTGACATGATTGAATCAAAATTAGTCAGTACATTTAGATGTAAATTAGAGACATCCAAGAATAATAATGAGCACAAAAATATAGCTCTGTGTAATTGACACGGCAACAGCTTAGTACAGTCTTCCACAGTGTCCTCGAAATTATTAATATCATGATAACAGAAGTACTGTATCAAAAAAGTGAGAAAACTTTTCTTTTTTTTTTTTTTTTTTTTAGAGGGGCATATTTAACTAACCCTTAAATCCTAAGGAAATCTGTAAGTACTCATTCATCTAGCACTTACATTATCCAGACAGTCCTAACGAGAGACGGAGGTAACTGGCCGGCCAGGGGGCACGCCAGGGCTCTGGTGCCCGGCTTCAGCTCACTCCTGTCCCTCCACTGTCCCCACCGGTTCCCCTTCAGTCACTGGTCATCACCTGCCCCAGTGCCACCATGGCCCTGCCAGGAGTGCTGCCAGGTCCCCTGATGGGAGGTGATGCCTTCCAAAAACGGGCTGGAAGCCCCTGACTCTTGTGTGCTCCCCAGCACTGCCCCACAGCGACGCCGCACCCAGTATTTGCTCCCTTGTAAACCCGTTTGCTATGTGTTTGTACTGGCTCAGAAGGGTGATGCTGTCACGAAGGCACCAGAAGCCACAGGCACATTGCCCCATGGGCCCAGCTCTCCCCACACCTCCTGCCATCCCCGGGCAGCTCCAGCTCAGCAGAGTACTGCCTTGCCCTGGGACTACTCTGCCCCTTCCCAGCCCCAGGGAGCAGAGGGGAAACCCCCTGGGGAGCACACAAGGGAGGAGGCCAGAAACTCTTGAAGAGAAACCACTCCAGTCCTTCCCCCAACCTTCTTCCTCCACCAGCCAAAGGGCCTCCCATGTTGCTACTGCCTGAGGGAGCACCCTCACCCAGAGTGGGCGTGAGGGGTACCAGAAAAAGCCACAGACTTTTAGGAGGAGAGACACCCCCAACTCTGTAAAAAGTGTAATGCCACCACCCCTACAGACCCATAAAGTACTCTTTCTTTTGTCAGGTGGGAAGAGTGGGGGGAAAGAGGAGAAGCTCTTGTGTTTCTTTTCTTGTTCCTCCGTTTCCAAAGGGGACAGTTTCCCTCAGGGCAGGCAGGTGCCTGAGAAAAGGACAGGCCGTAAAACCAGAGCCACTGTAGGTGCCAGTCTGAGGCAGACAAAAACAGGCACAAAATTAAGATACGTTTCCAACTGGTTTCAGTCTTTTCCTCTACAAAATGCTGCATAATGTTTCCAGAGGTGGTGTTTCGGGCATGGGGTGTGCCAGAGCCGCTGTCCTGGAGGAAAGGCTGCCCGCCATCGGTCACCCCAGAGCCGCAGGGCACATGGCGAGGGGAGAGCCTGATTCTGTTCCCGTGTGCCCCACAGGAAAACAGGTAACTCTTTAGGACCAAAACAATTCAGTGAGTCCCTTTTTTTTTTATATGGTGAGAGCATTTACATGTGTTAATGTGGTGCTCAGTGATCTTGATAACCCAAGTCTGTATTACTACCTTGAAGCAAACCTAAAATCTCCTGGGGTCATGCCAACATCTCAATGGTTGCGTACTGAGTATCTCCCTAAAGTCTTTGATTACCATGTTGCCGGGGGAAAAAAGAAATTAGCTGGAACAATTTCTGTGTCAGTTGTCTGTGATGAAAGAGGAAGTGCCCAAGATTACTATGTCCTCGATGCGCTTGCCATACCTTCACTCAACAGAGATGTTAATATTTTGAGTAACCAGGTGAAGCAAGTGTCAAAGCTGTTTTATTGGAATATGTTTTTCTGGAAGCCACAAATCATAAAACCATTTCTGAAACAATATTGCAAACACTACAAAAGTTTCCCTGCTCAGAGCATATATGGCCAGAAACACTGCTTAGTGAAAGAAGTGCTGGTAAGAAAGAAAATTGTCTCCCTCTTGTAACTCAGTTTTCAGGGCTGGTTAGTAACTTGCTCCCTGAACACTGCAGTTTTCAGGTGCTTAGCACCTCTGAGAACTTGGCTAATGAGTGCACATAATTTGTGAGGTTTAACTGCCAAAGCTTGCTGGGTGAAGAAATCTCACAGTTAAACATGGCCTCACTAGCTCAGTTTTAAACAATAAAAATAAAATTCAGGAATATTTCTGCAAGAGAATTAAAAATTAAGCAGTTCTTGTGTACTTCAGGCAGGTGCTCCACGCTATTGTCTTCGACAAGAGTTGAAGGTAAAATGCTTGTTTTCTACCTGTTTTTTTACCCTGAAGTGTCATTGGATTGTTGTTGCCTTGTGAGTTTGCCATAGCACCCAATGTTTGCTAAAGTATCGCATCTTGCATTCATAACAAATGCAGTACAGGTCACCACTTGGGGTTGAAAAATGATCCACCCACTCATGACAGAAAGCCAGAGCAAGTAAACCTAAACCCAGCTGCAGCTTGTGCCAGCTTTGGCTGGATGAACTTAGTTCTGTAGGACCTATGACAAAGTTGAACTGGACTCAGAAAAGGTGGCAGCAGTAAAACTAATGAAAAGACTTGTGCACTCTACAAAGATTCACAGTCATATCAACATATCTATGCTAATTTATCAGGAATGAAGAGCATTTCAAAATACTGTTTGAATTTGATGCAGAATGCTACTAAGAGGACTGGCATTTGGAAATGTAAAAAAAATGTTCTCTGTTAACAAAGGGCTTTGAAATCAACACAGAATGCCTGGCTTTCCTTCAAGGATTGTGCCTGGAAGTGGCTGTCATCTCCTACTTCTTTTTAATAAGGACTGACTTATTTAAAAGGTCTGTCTCTTTTTTTCTGCCCAAGAGATGTTGCTTCTAGTAGAGATGACCATTGTGGTGGGAAGTAACCAAAGAATAAAAATGAGGTTAAAAAAAAGGAAAGAGAAGTCCCTTACACTTCTCTATGGTGAGTCAACTGAAGAAATATAGGGCAAGGAAGACTGAGGAGAAAATAAATAAAGTAGCAGATAGAAACAGGACTGGAATGTCTTTTTGGAGTAGCATTAGTGGGCAAGAGAAAATGAAGGAGTTGGCAAAGGACTGAGTGAAGCACATTCTCCAATATACGGAGAATGCAGCTGAGAGCCAGTGAAGCTCCCGTGGACTGCCAAGGGAAAGGAGCATGGAGAGGGAAGGCCTGCACTTTAGTGTTACTGGAGGTGGAAATCTGAATTCACCAGCAATAAATTCACTAAAGTTGAAAATAACCAGGACATAGCCCCCCGCACCTGACAACATTCTATTTTAATTCCTTGTATTTTGGGAATGTGAATTATATTCTCTTAGGTTCTGGTAGCACATCCCTGCAGTCTGCACTACATCTAGCAATCCAGAAACTCAGGATAGGGGCAGAATTAAACATCTCTAAGCAGCTACAGAATCAAATTTATTTTCTTTTTAGTTACTCGAGCAGGCTGCTAGATGCTACAATAAGCCCAAACCACAGACCCCATCCATTTGGAATTGTTTGGCTGACTCTCTTAGGCATACACAGCTCACATTTGAGCCCTACTCCTTCAAATGCCTTTGAGCGCTAAAAAAGGGGGAGAAATTGCTGCACTAAGCCTTGTTTGCGCTATATCATGCTTCACCATGCAACAAAGCTGAAAATATTTTCTTGCTTAGTGAGAACACATGGGTGAAATTACTCACATGAAGGACGAGAATTGCCCTGGTGGGTGCCTGGAGAATCGGGGCCCTGCTCTTTAGTCACCCAGCTGGTTGCGCATAGTTTGGCAGATTGATTGCCAAAGCAACACTTATACTTTTGTATCTGCCTTTTTTTCCTATCCTACCCTAATGGTACCAAGGAAACCAAATGCAAAAAACAAAGGTATTAAATATTACATTAAAAGAGAGAGCATAAAGCGCCTTGATAAAGCTGACAAGCCAGCCTTGTGGGGAAATATTACAAAAATAATTCTCTTGCAAACTTTAGCGATGTTCTTTTGAAACAAGTCTTCAAAAATTGAGACAAATCCCACCTCGGTTTGACATACAGCAATAATAAAAGACACACAATACACAAAATTTCTGTCTGATAAACAGATCAACCAAGCTACTTTAAATTAGGTAATTAACACTTACTCAGTTTGTCAGACACGTTTAGGAGAGCAACTTGATTCTTGGAAGTGTCATTATGTGTACAGCCAATCTCTTCTGGCATTTCTTTACTTCTAAAGAAGAGTCTGATACAGCTAAAACTATAGGGTCTCTCAGATACATTTTGAAGGAGAGAGTAAGGCAAACTATACTGCTGTATTTAATGCTTGCCTCTACATGTATCAATGACTGGTCTAACTAGGACAAGGTGAAAACCCGCCTCCAGCTCTGTAGAGGCAGGAAAGCAGAATGTATGTTTATTATCACCCTGGTGAACAGAAATTCACAAATAAAATAATCATACCTTGTTATAAATAGGGCAACTCAAAATCCACCTGCAAAGAAGAGTATCAGTATCTTATAAAAGTGCTTTGGCAAAATAAACTATAAACCACATGAAACAAATTCTTTGGTAATAGGTATTTTAATGTCCTTTGCATCCTTAGGTATTTTTCCTTGTACTTCCACTACAGCAAATGGGAAACCTTTTGAATATTCCAAAATATTTCAATTTAATAGTCTTCATTGCATCAGGGAAAAAATCTGTTATTACAGAGCCCTGCAAAGGTGATAGATAAACTGAGTTAATCTCCAGATTATATTCTGTTTGCCTCAAGAATCCAGTTTTTTTGAGTGGCAAGAAGTATTTAGCAAAATTTTTTTTTAAAAAAATCTTTTTAAAAAAAAACACCTTTCTTCCCCATCTTACCTTTGAAATTAACTGGCGTTTTCTGGTTTACAGAAGATATCATAGAATGTGTCATTCTGTGACATTGGAGGATTTATGCAATGCCTGATACTGGCTGTGTCACAGGAGACCAAATTCTGGAATGTCCTCAGCAAATTAACAAACACCAAGAGGATTTCACAGGAGAAAGAAAAACTAAGAGTTTCATACTCACATGGTTTCTTTTGTATATTCCTCAAGGTGGTTCATAAAGATATTCTTACAGAAGTCTAACATTAATTCAATTTTCTTGTTAGCACACTTCATCTTCAAACTATGACAGAGTAAGAACAAACTGTTGTCATACTGTATGACAATTTTTCACAGCCTCACACATATTCTTTGTTTATAAAAGCACATTTTCACAAGGACTGGTGCATTGTCTAAAAGATTTTGGATAGATAATAGGTTTGTATGGGAACAGTAACTGACTTTATTTGCAGTGTTCCAGACCAAAATATTTTCTTTAGACCATGTTAGGACTTATCCAGATTTCAAAACCTCCCCTTCATTCACACATACTCAACACCAAATATTTAAGACTGAGCCTCAGGAAAAGATCATCCTTTAATTCCCTGGACTGCCTTGGAATATTTTATTTTAACTGCCAGAATCTCAAAAGTTTTCCCTGGAACCCTTTACACACATTGTCCATCTGCATCTCAAGCCTCCTTGTTCCTGAGTACTGCACCTGCTCTTAGTCCTATGCCACAGATGTTTTTTACCAGATGTTGAAAAAAAAATATTCTCAATTGGCTGCAGTACAGTTGGTCTTGTCTTGGGTATTTTTTCTTTAATGTATTTATTTATTTTACTCAGATCATTCCATGAATCTTTCATCTACAAATTGAAGCGGGGAAAAAATGAGTAGTTCACATGAGCATGCTCTGCACATTTCCAGTTAGAAAACTAAATTCAAGCCACTCTGAACATGCATCTCTTTATATTGTAAACATAATAAACTAGAAATTACCTAAAGTTACAGTCTTATAAGTGTAAAACCCCAGAAGAACCAAATAAGTGAGAACGTTTAAGCACAAGTTCTGATGCCCTCTATAGTAAAAAATAGGTTTTTTATAAAATATGGAATTCATCATGGAGAGGAAGACAGTGGATTTTGCTTGGCAAGAAACAGAGGACCATCTTCGAGGAAAAGGATCACATAGAAAACAACAGTCACATATTTTAGGTTTTGAAAGGTCTAAAGACACTAACCCCTGTTGATCTTTTTTTTTTCTTGTTTCTTGCATATTTGATCATAAGTTAAATAATAGCATGAACTCTGAGACAGCCATCATTAGGCTTCAGAGTCAACAAGATATTGAAGTGAAAGGAGTGAATATAGGCCATTCTGAGCTGCTGTCTCCAGTTATTACAGAAGCTAGAGGCAACACGGCATCAATTTGCTGTCAGTCCAAGTGGGGAAGGCTATTTTTGCAATTATATGCTAGAGGCTATTTTTAATGAAGGATTAGAAATTGGAGCACAAGATGACAGCTTCCTAAAACAATAGGGCTTGTTCAGCTGCTGTGAGCCAACATCATTCATCTGCTGAGTCGTGGCCCTGATCCGTCAAAGCACTGGATCTTCAAGGAGACTATTTGCATATTTTTCAGTTTTATTACTTAAGCACCTGGGAGCTTTTTGTCATGGGCAAGAATGTCACTGAGAAAGGCACTGTATGAACACCAGCAAAACAGCCCTGTCCCTAGCAGCTTACAGTCTAAGCTTTCTTCAAGTTTAGGATTCTGTTGATTCAAGAACTTCCTATATCTCCTAATCTGGTTCTAGTAACATAGGTTTTATGAGACAGTGGGCAAGCACAGTATTTCTCTCTTCCAAACTGTGCCAGTTGAGAAAAAAAAAAAAAAAAGGCCTGGGAGAAATTTGAAAATGCCAGTAGAAAATCCATACTTTGGCTGGAATACAAGTAGGAAACTGCAGTTTACCAGCCTGCAATGCTGAATCCAAGCTGGTATTTTCTGCACTTAAGGATAAGCATGTGCTCTGTAATGTTCTATTTTAGAAAGTGTGCTCTCTTCTAAGGAGTCTGCAGTTTGGCTTCCAAAGCCACCAAGTTCTTTACTATGTAATTAATTTACTCCATTAAAACATACTGCAAATTCCTCGGCTGAAAGCAACAGTCATATTGAGAAGGGTGAGCTGGATTCTCAGCTGCCAGCCCTTAAGCTTAGTGAAGTAACAAAATTAAAATGGGCTTAAATTGTCATTTTTGGAAGAGCACTGTTTCCCTTAGTGTTTTGGCTCATCACAACACGGACTGTTGACATGCACAAAAATCTAATGCAACATGGTGAGTCAAATTATTTGGCTAGTGTCACTCTGCAGAAGTCTGTCACTGTGTTAATACCCAGACTTGATAGATTTTGGAAAAATGTCATTGTATATCCAGTGCTCAAGCTCTTTCTGCTGGGAGTGTAGTGAAAACTATCGAACCTCTTACGTTACATAGAATACTCTAGCAGGCAATTATCCTGAAGTTTTATGGTCATAATTTACCATGCAATTATGGAATATTACACAGAAATGTCTACAGACAAACTAAAATAAACAAACTGGTATGGCTGCAGCTCAACAGGAACTCAAAGTGTCTTAACAGTGGCAAAAAAGCACAGCCCTTGAATGCTTAAATAGTGGGGACAGGAATAAGAGAGGGAGGTGGTTTATGACATTGGTAAGCAGATGTGGTGTCCATGGTCTAAGAAGGAAAGGGAAAAAGTGAAAAATGTGAAGAAAGCATCCCAAGAACTAGAGAAAATGCTTTACAATGAGACACTCTAGGAGCTCAGTATATATATTTTATTGAAGCAAGACTGAGACGTTACATGATTTCAATATGCGAACACCTTCTCAGGTAGCAAATACTGTGCAAAAATCTAGAAAAGAGAAGTGTAGCAAGAACCCAAAGGCTGAGAAGCTGAAGTCAGACAGTTCAGATCAGAATAAATGTATCTGGTTTTAATGCCGCAGGGTGGTGATTAAGCTTAGGAACTCTGTACCACTAGAAATGGTGGGGTTTTTACATTTCTTGGCTTTTCCTATGTAAGACTGGTTGCCTTTCTGAAGATATTATTTCACCGAAGTACAAGTTATTTGGGCTCTCTGTATGTAATTTGGGATATGTAATGGTCTGTGATAATACAGAAGGCTAGACGAGATGATCACTTCCTGGCCTTCAACTCTATGTATTCTGGGAAAAGAACAGACACAGTTTCTTACAGCAAGGGTTTTCTTTATGCACTAAAACAGTCAAATTAAAACTAAATTCATTCTTAAGTGCCTAATTCTGCTCACTGAATAAAATGGGAGCCTAGGTTGACTAATTCCTGTTTGACTCTAGCAGATTAAAAAATTCTTCCTACTAGAGCCAAACAAGATCATCGTCCCACCCCTCAGTATTATATAAACAGGGAATAACAGATAGCCACCGCTCCCAAGAGCCCAGATTCCAAACCTGACAAACAAGGGGGAAAGTATAGCATATGACAGCAAATGTTCTGTTAATTCTACAATTATTCTTCATGAAAGGGCAGCGTAGCAGGGACAGTACCCTCCTAAGGATACAGCTACTTGCTTTGTCTGTGTCACCTTCAGTCTCCAGGGTGTTTGTTAAGCAGTGGGACTCCATAACATCAAGGGTGAAAAAAGGTATTGCAAATAGGTGGAAGTCATAGCTTTCTCCCTGTACTACTCAGTGTCCACAGGCCAAAGACTTTTAATTCAGCCAATAAGTAATTACAGGTTTCAAAGTAAAAATAACAGTGCAATAAAGCATAGTTATCAGTCCAAGTTATACCCAACTGGAGAATTCCAAAAATATTAATCCAGAAAAGCATCACTGAATTCCCTGGATTGGTTTCATTGGATTTGCACTCCTGTAACTGGGAGCAAAATTTAGGGTGTTCTGTTCAATCATTTGTTTGACATAAGAAATATAATGAGAGATCTATTTGCTTTAACTTTTTTTTCATTTAAAAAGAAGACAGCTTTATGAACAAACTGACACTTTGTAAAAGATGGGGTATCACTAAATATTCCAGGAGGAAGATTACAAAATTAAATAGAAAACGTAATTTTTATTTTACTTCCATGTACTGCTGTGTGATATTTACTGGCTGAAAGACAACTTTTTGTCCAGCTGAGTTAAAGCAGTGGCTGGCAGTGTGGAAAATGCACACAGTAGGGAAATGTCTCCAGATTCAGTTCTAAAGTATTATTTAGAGCACAACTGAAAGAAAAGTAAATGCTCTTCGATGCAGCAAAAATAACCTTTAAGTTGTTCCAAGAGTTCAGAAGACCAGGATGGTAGAAGGCAGCAGACTTCTGGAAGGACATGTCTTGTACTCAGGGTCCTGCTCTCCTCTCATTGAGCACAGGACAGGCAAAGGATGCATGACTGCGTGTCATTACAGGAGTGTTACAGCTCCAGTGGCACTCATATGAATCCATACAGATTTTTCCAGCTAAAAAGCCACATCATAAACACAAAACCCCATTATTGTCTCATCCTCCCAGTTTTTATTTGGGTGATACATGACGTCACTGGTTATAGTAAATGAACCATACCTAGAAACTATAGTTGTTGCCATCCTGCTGGACTGTATTTGCCCTGAAAGCCTCCTGTGGCTTCCAATTTAGCTAATACATCTGCCCAGTGTAGAACCTTTTGACAGAATGTACACTTCTAATGTATGTATGTGTATAGCATTAACAGAGAGACAACTGAAATATGTAAAAGAGAAGATTTACAGTATAACAAGCTAAACATGAACAAACACGGACTCACACACAAAAAGCAAAAAAACAAGTGTGCAGAAAGGGATATTAATTTTAATATGATAATGACCAAATTGGTTTTCCACAGAAACTACGTACCACATCAGGGTGCCAAAGGCTGTTACTGGCAAAGAGACAGCTCCAGAGAGCATGTGGGGCACCTGATAACTCCCTAGAAGATCTGGGCTTATCCTGAGAGAATGTCCAAGGCCTCACATCCAGGCTGCAGTGAGTGCTCTGTCCCATGCAATGCCATAGTGAGGGAAGTGTTTGAGAGAGAGGCTTTGGCTGAGCTGCATCTGCCCCATCGCTCCAGCTGGAGAAGCAGATGGGTGGTTTGCCTCTCTATACATATAGTGGGAAAAACGCAAACTCTAACAAATCTCTGCTGGTTCCAGTTGGTTTTGCCTGAATTCCACCTAGATACTTATTTCCTCATCAGACACAGCTGAGCCTGGTATGGCGTGCCTCTTCTGGGGGTTTTACGTTACAAAACAAATTACAATAGATACAAAAGCAATACAGATTTATGTCCTTTGAGTGCAAGACTTTCAAGAGTGACTAGTGATTTTGGAAGGTTTCCATATAACGTATGCACATCCAGCAGAGACCTCTTTAAAGTGACCCAACTTCCAGAGATCAGGTACTCTTCATTTCCTTAAAGCCTAGTGCCTTTCTAAGGTCTCCAGGTGAGCATTCAAATGCTGAGAAAACTTAAATCACTAAATTGCTTTGGAAAAACTTCAGCTAAAAATGTACCTAACTGCAAAAGATTGATTTCAGCTGCTTGACATCAAAACCCAACAATTACCTTTTCTGAGGCCAAGAGCAAGGCTTACTTTCTCTGATAGAGTGTTCTCCAAAAGGAACTCATTGCATCTGACGGAAAATTAACACAGGGCAAAGAAGATCACAAAAGACTATGACCTTTCTCCTATATAAATATTTAATCAGGTACTTGACCTCACTGGATTACAAATTAACAGTAATTGGGACCCAAAAGGTTTCCTCCTCTTAACAATTTTTTTCAATTGAACATGTTATTAAATTGGTTCAACTATTTTTTTTTTTTAGTAAAAGGGAATTTGTTACTTACGAAAAATATATTGAGGGACATTAAGAAGACTGCCATCCCTCTTACCAGTTTTCTGAATCCATGCGTTCCTCTTCTTCTGCACGAAGAATGCCACCATCCTATCTAAGCTTCACCTGAAAAGACTGTAGACATGAGGTACAAGGTCGTTTGTCCAGGACCCCAAATCCCAGTCAGTAGGTGAGATGCTTAGTGACCTCTGTTAATATCCTTTTTGCCTTGTACACATACACAACGGAAACAGGGAAACTTCCTCCAAAGCTTTCGAACATATCCCAAAGCAGCAAAGGATGGATTTTGTTCTAAACTGGGACCGCAGACCCATACTAGACAATGATTTTCCAGCCTGGGAATTTTGTTTGCAACCATCCTATTAAATAACATGCACATGTCGTAAAGATTATATGGGCATGCCTGTCCACTCACAGAGCTCACAAGTCCATAATCTGCACTCAAGCAAAACTACCACTGAAGTTTCCAAGAGGATTTTGATTTGCCCCAGGCATCCTGACTGCAAAAAAATGTTTCTCTCTTTCTTCATTAGTGAAGCAGTCTATGCTACTTATATTTTTATCAACAATGCAATTATTCACCCTGCATTTTCAAAAGTTCATAAAGCATACGGAAGAAATTGATATGAAAGGAAACAGGCAGTAAGTTTATGGGAAAGGACTTTTACTGGACATAAAATAATTTGGTTCAGCTGTGTGCAAGTTAAAAGAAAAAATGCAAATATAGCAATTTTGTGGGATTGGATGCTTTTTTTTATCTGTAATTCTGAAACAGCTTTGAAAAGTTTTGAAAAGACACCTCTGTGTTAGGACAGAGATTCGTTCTTGTCTGCAAAGTGCCATGGGCGTGTATAGTTCCTGCCCCCAGAGAAAAATCCTGTGTCACCATGATGTTCTGCCCTCCCAAACAAGAAGGGTTTCATCTCCTGGAACTGCACATCTGCAGCTTCCATTTCAGCAGGAGTTACGGTGCTCAGCACAGTTCAGTTGCAGCCTTTCAGATCTAACAAAACCTGCTTTGGATGACCAGAGACTGACCTGGATACAGGATTTGAAGAGGATGCCTGTGGAAGGAGGAGCTTAGAATGATCCCATCAGTGGCAGCAGGAGATGGTTTTACCTGTGATCTGGCCACAGAATAAGTGAAAGGAGAACTCAAAGAAATGGCTGTGGGAAACAGGTCTTCAGATTAATTCAACTGTTCCCTGAGTTGACTTCAGTGCAAGGGCTGATGGTCCTACAAAGATGACTTTGGGCTCAGCCTTGACAGGTTAAGTACTAGTGATCAAAGAGCCATGTTGTTCTTGAGGGTTGTCAGTGCCTGTTCTTCATGTCCTGAAGACCAGAAGATCAAGGTCATGCTCACCTTCACCCTGGCAATAGCCAAATCCACACAAAACACCAGGCCTCTAATCACCACATATGCTGCACCAGGCTTGTGCTGGGGTAGCTAATTAGGGGAATTTTCCAGCTTTCATAAGGTGACCTTGTAGCTCTAATTTAAAAAAGAACAGGGATATCAGCCAAATACCAAAGTCTAAATAAGTTTTCCTATAAGCATAATATCGAGATGATAAGTTTGTCTGTGAAGTCCATTCACTGGCTCCAATCCCAGAATGTAAACCAGGTGATGTATCTTCACTCCTCTCTTCTGACAGCAGTAATCTTGCCCAAGTCTGTATTTCTGGGCTGTGGCAAACACCTGGTGACTGTTACGGTTCTGTGTCCATTTTGGCTTCTCCAGGCTCTTTGCCAAAAATCAGTTATATGTCGTTCCTTGATTAAGGCTTGTCTCTACGTCTCAGATTTCTATGCAAACCTCTATGGCTGATATTCCCTTTTTTTTTTCCAGGGTTCTTTTGTGCCAAGTGTTTTCTGAGCAAACTCTTCCTTATGCAGAGAGCATGCTCTGGTTCGCCTCTGGGTACCTATCATTAAAGACTCATCTGAGTTGCTCACATATGGGTACATATGGGTTTTGAGATGCCCTAGGGTGTCCACTATGGCCTCCAGCTGCCACTCTAGTAATACATAGGTGTCCTTTAAGTCCCGCGTCATTCCTTGTGGATGCTTCAGGTATGTCTGTGCATCTTAAATGGAACGAGAAGCCTACTATGTGGGCAACTGAATCACGCCTTTGATGTCTTATGTTAAAATGCATACACTGTAGAAGCATTTGGGAGTTCAGAATTAGTGAACTGGAGTGCAATAATATCTAGTCCCTTTCTTAACAGTTATTCATCAGTTGTAACACACTTGATCACAGCTAAACCTGTGGTCTTTTCAATTAGTTATATGCCTTGAGAGTTGCTATGCTTATCCACATAAATCATGTTTCACTTCTGATTTTGGAACCTGGAACATATGAATAATATAGACATTACAGTCTAACCTACAGAGATCTACTTGATTCAGTTAAAAGTCTTTATTTATGTTCACCATTTATGATATCTCTATCTGTGACTGAAGTACAGCTTTTTGGTATGCTTTTTGACAATCATTCCAAGGTGTCCCTGTTGATGAACAACTTCCATGCATTTTATTTTGCTTTACTGTGAAAACTGCCATTCTTGTACTTTTGTGATTCATCTCCAGCTGATCCAATGTGAGCACGGGAAGTGTTGTGTTTTATCATCCTTTGCTTATAGTTCATATGACCACTTGCATAACTCATCCCATATCCAGGGTAAATGCAGAGCTTCATACATTTGAATAGTAGAATAGAGGTAGAATGACATCCCTTGACCTGCTCGCCACCCTTCTTTTGATGCAGCCCAGGATATAGTTGGCTCTCTGGGCTGTCAGCACACAATGCCGGCTCATGTTGAGCTTCTCATCCACCAACACCTACAAGTCCTTCTTCTCAGGGCTGCTCTCCAGCCATTCTCCATCCAACCTGTATTTGTGCCAGAGATTGCCACAACCCAGGTACACGACCTTGCACTTGGTCTGGTTGAACTTCATGAGTTTTGCACAGGCCCACCTCTCAAGCCTGTCCAGGTCCCTCTGGATGGCATCCTTTCCCTCCAGTGTAGCAAATATGGCACACAGCTTGGTGTCATTGGAAAACTTGCTGAGGGTGCACTCAGCATGCTTACAATCACTGGTTAATGTCTTAGCGGGACCTCCATATTCACAGCCTTCTCTTACCCTTTCCAAAAAAAAAAATTAAAAAAAATGCTGTAAGTTTGGCAATGTTTCACCGAGTCCGTTCTTGTGTTCCATAAAAAGTCATCTATGATTAGTGTCTTGTCATTCAATTCTAGATGAAATCACAAAACTTTCTGTGGCTGTTGCATGTTCTACTTAGAATATGCATTCATACAGCTGTCCTGTGTCACTGTCATAGCCCTTTTGGTCTCAGCTGTAGATGAGTTAGGCATCATTCATTTTTTGGTCTATTTCTTTCGTTAGCTTAAGATTGACAATTTGGTGTTGTTCAATTTAAGGTTGTTTCTTCTTGCAATTTCCAGTATTCTCCACAATCATTCCTGATGTTCAATAGTGGTGCTGCCCCTTTCTATTATGTCTTTCACATGTATTTTCATTCCTGGGAGACCTCCTAGTGTTTGGGTTGTTGTGCTGCAATACGCTTCTGGTGCTAAATGGATTCCAAAAGGCAATCTCAGGAAGCAGCATCTGCAAAACGGTGATTTGAAATCAAATTTCGAACTGTTCAGTGTCCAGGGGAATCTGCCAAAACCCTCCCTCTGTATCTAATCTTCTGAGGAACTTGGCTTCTGCCATCTCAGCAAACATTTTGTTCCTTGAGAGCAAATGGAAAATGTTTCCCTTTTTAAATGATCTTGTTCAGCATCTTGTGGTCACTGCAAAATCTAAGACCAATCCTTTTTGCTATTTTTCCCCACAGCTACAAAGAACAAGCCTGTTTTATTGCCCTGGCTGATCCTGTGAATGAAGCCATCTGTTGTCATGTTTTGCTGCACTTTTATTAGTGCCACATGTAAGAGATTCTGCATCTTCCATTAACTGTACCTTGAATGTCACCAGGTGACCCCTTTTTTTCTGCAAGCACACTTCACTTTATGCATTGGCACATTCACGTCTGGTTCAGGTTTGTTCCCAGGGCTATGAATCTACTGAGCTTTGGCACACATTCCAGTGACGAGACCAAGCTTATGCCCACGGACTACTTGGTCTCCTTAATGCATTACCACAGCGTCTTGTTTTACTCTTTGTGCCTTTGAACATCAGTGACACTTCACACTTGGCCAGGCCTGGAATTTGTCCCTTGCTTTCTGATTTCAGTCTCACCTTTGACTTCTCCAACTTTATACTTTCTTTTGAACAAGTGTGTTTCAGTTTCTCTCACTTCTTTCATTTGTGCTCCTGGGCCTAATTTGTGCATCACATGGAGGCCATTTGTGCTTTGTTTTATTAGCCATTCTTTTGACTTTGCAGCATCTTTCTTTGTTGAGCAAATGCACAGCTCGCCTCTGCACACTATTTGTTCATTTCATTACCTGCTCTAGTCTGAGTGCTTTTGCAAACACACAACTTCTTTTCCTTTCTTGATATTGGCACATATACTGGACTTTTTAATATTCATTCGCTTCAGCTGACAAAGCTATTTTTGACTTTTTTTTTTTTTTAAAAAAGTGCTGCATTTCTCCTACAGACCGATTTGACCGGTGTTCACAGTCATGGGCTCAAACATGTAGTCTGACTAGTCAGAGAACTTTCAACTCATCCGCCTCAAAGTGTGTAGTTTTGAACATGAGCACTTCTCGATGTTTTAAATTCACAAGGACTAGCCTGGTAGTTTTGAGTCTCTGATAAATTACTTTATTGTTCCATCTATATTATCGATAATACCTTTTCTAGATGCCTATTTTCTCCCTTGTGGGAACTTTGACAATCAAATGTCCATTTTTTCCACTTGGATCTCATGAAAAAGTTGATACTTCTCTGCACCAAACTCAGTCCAAAATTGTGTCCCTCTTTTGTTTTATTTACCTTTACAGCTTTCATATACCCTACATATCTGCCTGAGCTTTCTCCTTACCTTTTCAGCATTTACCATAATTTTAAAACATTGGAGATTTGTATCTACCTCAGGCACTGGCTCTGTAGCAGGGAGGAAAATAAACTTCTATTTTTCTGCTCAAGGAACTGCCCCAGTTGGCTTTGCTTTTGGTTTTGTTTTCCTAGACCCTGAAATAGATCCTCTTGGTGGCCTGCTGATGAAATCGGGGAGCTACTCTAATTGTGTCTCTCTCTGATGAAAGTAACATCTCCCATCCATAAATCAGAAACAGCCCCATAAGCCATCCTGTGAGCGATCACTGCATTTCCAGCCCTTATGACTCCACAGGCAATCACAGAAGATTTGCAGACCTGCCAGCTCTCCATCAGTTTGTGAAAGTTAGTCCTAATGAGGACAGGAAAATGTCACACCAGATTACACTTCCCTGGATTTTTTGCCAAATCTGAAGCACTCTGTTGCACTTCCCTCTTCCTCTTACCATTTTTCCCCTTTCTGGGACTCTTAACACCTTGGTTTGCAATGCATTGCACAGGCAGACCTTCAAATTGGTGTGCCAGGAAGGCAAACTACTGAATTTGGAGCTGCAGCTGATATGGCAACGTTATACAACAGGCATCACCTGTAACCTCGTACTTTTAGTAATGTATTTTCAGAGAAACCTGTAGCATTATTTTATAAATCAAATGAAAATGACCATGAAAAATGACGAAGCAGTGTAACAGAAGATTTGAAAGACAAGCTAGCACATCTGGACACAAACAGATGGGCAAGTATTTAATACACTGCAGCT
This sequence comes from Tringa solitaria, assembly GCA_026413425.1. Taxonomy (NCBI): domain Eukaryota; kingdom Metazoa; phylum Chordata; class Aves; order Charadriiformes; family Scolopacidae; genus Tringa; species Tringa solitaria. Next base: position 138,563,311 of record JAOXJM010000001.1, read on the forward strand.
AACCTGAGCCAATGTAATAGTTTGTGTCCCCCTTTCTCTGAAACTGCCTTGCCAACCTTCCTGCCAGGCCTTATGCAGAACCATTTTTAACCAGAACAAAATTGTTCTGTGTCCTCTCCTATGTAAGAAAAAACCCCACTGACTATCATCTCCATGAGTGATTTCTGTTTCTCTTCTTGGATTTATTTCGGTTTCACTCCTTTCCATATCGGTACTGAGTTTTGCTTCATATTAGTGATTAGCATACTAACAGAAAGTTGCATAATTGGACCAGAAATAGCTGAGATGTTTGGGTTGGAGTTTGGGTTTTTTCCCTGTTTATTGCTTACTTTTTTTCAAATGGAAAAACTGTTGTGAAAGTAGTAAACTGTACTCTTAAGAAGCCTGCAGTAAGCACTCTGAAGTTCACTTAGAGCCTAACCCTTATTACTAAATTAGCCCAGTTTATCCTGGTGAAGGACTTGCCATGTAGCTTGTGGATTTTAACTGTCATAATGTTCTTCAATAATGTAGCAGGCGGTCGAGGGCTGAAGTATTATATTCAGCCCTTTGAAGTATGCAGCGGGGTAGGTTGTATTGCTGAAAAGAAAGTGAGCATGTCAGAGGGGTTACGGAGTGGGTGGAGTGCTGTGGTGATAGGGAGTTAATGTTAGGACCATTGTATAGTGTTGAGTTAAAACCATTTTTCAAACTCGACGATTTTTTGGTGTGCAGACTGCTCTGAGGAAATGTACTTCTAATACCTTATTTTAAACATATATACATGTATATTAAAAAAAAGTACTGTTCCAAAGTATGCATGCAACAGTGATCCCAAATGATAATAATAATGTACTCTAATTCCCTTAGAGTGGTTTGCTCACTTGTTTGCTTTTGGAAATGAAAGAAGGAAAATTTCAGCTTTGTACATCAGACAGTGTGTTGTCTTTCATGTTTAATTCTTTATTCTCAGGGTTTGACCTGATTTTAAGAGTCAAAATATTTCCACCCAAGAAAAAATATTAATCTCAAACCAGCCCAATTATGTACCTATGCTCTAACACTAAAGAATCTCTGGGTACATGATTCAAAACCACCAAAGTGACTTAGGCGTCTGCACAAATTTCCAAGATGGGATTGAAGGATCTGAGGATGAGGGAGGGAGCTGAAAACCCCATCCAAAAAGAAGCATCAATTTTTAATTTTGTAACCAGAGTGAATCTCTAATTTAAATTTAAATTTCATTCAATGTTAATATTTTCAAAGTTTTTGTATTTAATATGTCAGTGATAACTGGGAATTTCCTTGAAGCCACTACCATCCAGATGTTGTAGTGTAAGAACAGCAAGTGATTCATCAGCGATATAAAAAAGGCTTAGAAGCACAAAGGTAATATTAACTAGTCATCCATGCTATTCAATATAGATGAAAAAATAAAACTAATGATCTTTTTCTTCCCCCAAATCTTCACCTCCTTCATGATATTTGAAAAGCTTATATATATATACATTTTGGTCATAATTTTGTCCCTAATAATTTTACCATAAGAATTGTGCTTCATTTTATCAGTATCCACCATCACACCCTTTTTGCTAAAAATCCTTTTCCTTTTCCTGAGCCTCTCTTCTGTTAAAGTAAAAGTATGCCATTGCCATGCAAGCAGCCCAGCCCAGCCCATCCCACTGTGGATTTCACTTGTGCATTGAGTGTACTCTGTAAATAAGAAGAAAAACCTACAAACTCATAGCATCCAAACAATTGTTTCTTTTAATGTGGGAACCCAAGCTAAGGTTTAGCATAGGCAGATATTAAACATGATTAGTCTAAATATATGCCTAAGGACAGCTTTATGGTAATTCTATGTACCGCCCCCTCTGCAGTCCATTGAGTTAAAAGCAAAAGCACAAACATGAGGCAAACATGGAAAATGCCATTACAGTATTTTGAGAAAAGCAGCAACCCAGTGTCTATGAAAATTTAATAACCATTGACTTTTTTTTTTTTATTTCTTACTGTGAATCCAGGACAAACTTTTATTTGACAACCGTATGTCCTTTAAAAGAGATCCATAAGTCTTCAAATAACCCAGACTGTTCTTCCCTCTCTCTTCCCCTCTCTCTCTCTCTCTCAATCTCTCTCTGTCTCCCTTTTTAATGCCCACATCTCCACTATCAGGAACAAATATGATTTCTGATTGAACATCACTTTATTTGCCAGTTCTGTGGTCTTTTCTTATCTTGTTCCACACTTCTCAGGCTTTGTGGTTAAATTATGTATTAAGGTCAATGTCAAAACACGGAAGATCTGTAATCTACAGGGAGCTCCCTTTTATTCGTTATTACAGTGAAGGCTGAGCGCAACTGTCAGGGAGCTTGGGATGTGCTCAGCATGGAGGCTTGCTACACAGCAGGGCTCTACAAAGCCTCTCTCCTTGTTCTCCCAGGACGAACCCTTGATAGATTTACCCAGATAACCCATCTCACTTTAAAGCTCTCTTGTCTCTGCTTCAATCTGAAAGCTGTCAAGTGCACCTATATAGTAATGTCATAAATCAAACGTAAAATGTGTACACTGGAGACACTGCGAGTGTCATGTATTCACTTGTACTTTGAGATCTTCTAAAGTAAAATGGTGTCAGAATAAGGAAGGCTGGGAGGAATGTTTTTTTCTTAAAAACGACAGAATATTTGAAAAGGTTGGCTGTAAACTTTTTTTTTAAAACTTTTGTTGTTATAAAGCCAAATTGTGGTTTATCCTAAATTAATCAGGGACAGGTACTTAGTAAACAAAAAAAAAAGGGGGGGGGGGAGTTGCAAGATATCTATCTGTAAACAATGTGATTTAATGCAAGACCATGTATTGATTTTGTTTCTTTGGTTTTCTTCTTGACAAGCATTTGTCAACATGGATTTGTATTAGTTCCCAGGTTTGTTTATTAAAGACGCATCATTCTTTCCCCGAACTAGAAACAATTCTCTTGCAGCAGGAGTACAACATCAAAGAGGGATCCTAAAACAAGATGCCAAGCATGACAAGAAAGAAAAGGAGCCCTCTATGTGGAATGTACCACCACTGAGCTTAATTTTTTTCTTATTCTCAGATAAAGAGAATTTTAATTTTTTATTGGCAGAAAAGGTTTGCTATTTCTTATGTAGTGGAGTCTGCATTTTATTTTTCTTGTGGGAGGAAAGGGTTGCATTTGCAACAACCAGGTTCTCTCGTAATCAGATAACTCCTAGCTAAACATCCTACAAAATTGGTCCTGCGATTCAGACTTTCTTGACTTTAAATGTTCAGGCTCAAATCATATCTATTTTGAGGCCAGTTTGCATATGACACTTAATTAAGGGTACCTGTGAATCATTATGTATTGGGGGGTCATTAATCTGTGCATACCATACTGCATCCCAAACAAGTTTGACAAGTTTACAGCATTAATCTGCAAAGAGCACTAGTGTGACTTTGAAAGGATCTCACCCATAGAAGCCCCTAAAAGGGGATTGTCTCTCCTTTTAAATCATTTGGAAGTGAAAAGTATCCAGTTCAGCTGGGATCCAGAGTGTGTATGCTTTCTGGTGGAGGGCGAGGGGTGGCCCAAGAGGTGTTCAGCTCTGGAGACAGATGTGTGAGTCTGAGCTATAAACCAGCTGGTGCCAAAGGTCACCCCAGAGGGTGCCAGATTTTTTAGGCTGGGGAACCAGCCCGAACAGGATGTGATACTAGTTTTTTCCATTCCCTCTCCTTGTGCTGGCTGCAAATCTCTGCAGCTCCTTCACCAACACACCTATGGTCTGCCTAATTTCATGGAGGTACTTGGATCTCTTGAAGCTATAAAATCATACATCTTAATTTCTGTGTACATCATGCAATATTTCAAAAGGCTTCAGGTATAGGCAGTGACTTTGTAGCCCATACTACTAAGAGACATCTTTGCTTTGCTACATGAGGTGTTACTTTTGCACTTTACTAATCTACATCTTTTGTCTTGTTTTCATTTAAAACAAAGGCCTTTCTTCATGATAGCATCTGTTTCATACTCTTTGAATTTGAAAGTGGTGCAGGAATGCTTTGCCATCAAGGTCTCAACATGATCTCTCAGGAGCCATAATACAAGAACATAAGAGCGACCATGCTGGGTCAGATCAGAGGCCCATTTGCCCTGTCTCAATCTTTGGTCAGACAAGGACCATAGAAACAAGGCAAGTAGTGATAGCTCCACCAAATGGCTGCCAGCCCCCAACAATTTGTCCTTTAGCAACCTCCCAAATCAAAAATCATGTCTTTGTATTTAATAGACATCAATGGACATATCTTCCATGAATATGTCCACTCACTGTGTCACTATTTAGATTTAATTATCCACATCAGGAGTTGCACACCCTAACACTGTGTCTAGAAAAGCCTCACTTCACACTTTGGAACAATTTACCCAAGTTCCAAAAACAGAAGAAGAGCAGAGTAATTCTAAAAAGCACCTGGCAGGAACCAGGAAGTGTTAGAGGCTGTCTTGTCTTGTTGACATCATCTGGAATCTTTTGATTATTCCAAGCTGGAGAGGACTTTTTGCTTTGTACTTTGAAGTGCATCTAGATATACAACTCTATTAGTGGTGTTGTGTAGAAAGAAAAGGTTTTATGAGGAGAGCAATCCCAATCTGTGCATCTCCTTTACTGGGAGATTTTTTCCTGTTCTCTCTTAAATATTTTATTCATTATTGAAGATTAAAAAGTCTAAAAAAAAGCTTTTTTCCCATCATCCTTCCTCCAGATTTCTTTGAGGTGATCCCCAAGTAATGGCAATGCTATGTGCCACTGAAAACTGTGATATCACCAATTGTAGGTTTAAATTCTACTAAAGGAGGCATTGGCTATGAGAATGGAAATATCTTGTCTGGATGCTTCAGTGTGTGAATCTTTGTACACATTCTCTTTCTCAGGTGAGGAACATTCTACTGAGGCTGTTTATTACTAGAATTAAAGATTTGGATATTGAGGATCATGATTTTCCAGAGTGTTGAAGTACAGAAAAGGTAAATAGAGCTGTGCTTTTAAAAAAAGGTATAGTTTAAGATTTCCATAGAAAATGCACATTTCTCTAAAGTCATTAGAATTGAAATAATTTCACTTTCTTTAACTGTCCAAGAAAAAATACCAACCTATGTTCAGATTTTATTCAGCCCTTCCTCACAAAAAAGTTCTTGTAGCCTCTTCAAAAGTACCTCTGGGTTCCAAGAGCACTTTGAATTTGTCTCTTTAACAAAGTAACTAGTCTAACATGACTTTTTTCTCCTTTCTGTTTTTAATAACAGACAAGTTGCTTTGTTTTTCAATGTTCTTCTCTTTGTTGAGGTCAGAGGGTATACCCTAAAAGCTCATCGTTACATTATTATCAGCAGTAGCTGATCAAGAGAGGAATGAACTGTCAGAAATACAAATCACATTATCATCCACCATCCATATTTTGCATCTTCGAATTCTTTTCGGTGTCAACATTCCTAAGGGCAGAAACAGTAAAGAAAAGTCCATGAAACCCCTGCACATTTTTTAACAGGTTGCTCCAGAGAGCAAGTTCAGGGCTTTCTTTAAATTCATGTTTTTATATTCTCAAGCCGTTGAGTGTCAGGCTCACCACTGCTCCACTTTACGTATATGCTTTCCATTTCAGAAGGAAAAGGCATGGTGCATCTGAAGCAAACCCTATCTGAAGAGCCATGAAAATAACTTCTGACTACCAGGCCTAATTAATGCCTCCATGCTGACCTCTACATCCAGCCCATATCAAAAATGTTACAGCAGAGCTGATTCAACATGAACTCAAGATCAGGCAAGACCTGGTACTAATGAATACTAATGAACAGTAATTACTGGAACTCTGCCACAGAAACCCACTGCAGAGACATATGCTAATAGGCTTTACACAACCAGGCTCAGGACTTCATATCCACTAAGAAACTTCTGCTAGACTAAGAACTAAAGGAACCATATGTCACGCACAACCCTGTTTCCACCCGTTCCCTCCCTTGCCCCCTTATGACTGACATGTAGCTTCTGTCCCCAGTACAGGTCAGCTCAGATCCAGCTCAGTTCTGGTTTCCTTCACAGGCACGGGAGGTCATTTGCATCAACCTGGTGGCTGGGTTTGCTTTTCTGCTCTTTTCTCCCTCAGGATGTGCAAAATGTTACCTACAGAGGGGAAAGGGATTTTAGAAAGACAGGTATTGGTCTGTAACAATTGTGCAGATAATATTACTTGCCAGTGGGAAGACTTCCTGGGAAGACAGATCAGACTATGACATCTGAACCTTCCCTAATACATTTAATGGAAAAATTACCCTCCAAAAGGAACATACAAGATATTTTTAAACATGGTGGTGGTCAGTTTGTCAAGTCTTCTTCCTTCTTTAATGTCCAATGCTGTTCCTGTCCCACTGACCTCGACTACACTGACCTCAGTGAAAATTGCTCCTGAGATGACATTGACTTTCTCCTAATTTCTGAGGCCTAATCCTGGCAATAAAGGAATAGTCACAAGAGTAAATGAAACTTGATAATAAGTCCCTGAATGAGCTGTTTATGCAATAAACTTACTATTCTGTGCTAGTGCAAGAAGTCAACATGAGAAAAGCAATCAGGTTTAGGGCTGGATCAAGCATCTAAAGCTGTGAGTGTAGAGCAGCATGGAGCAAGAATACCCCAAACTGAAGATTGGAGAGGGATTAACTATTCCTCCCTGGACTCACAGGTACCTGACTAGCACAAGATCCATAGTGCCAGTGGTTTTATTGAAGCCTTAGCTCCTGGAATCATATAATTAGGATCTCAGCTTTCATTTTACTTAGTAATTTTCTAACACTGGTGGGTGTGGGCAAAAGCTTGTAAATATGACCCACATGAACACTAGTGGCTCCAAAAGAGAGTGCTAATAAAAAACTCTCATGATCATTGACTTGCTTTAACTATGTGATTTAAGACAACCTCCTCTTTGGAGCAGGTGCTCAATTGGAACGCTTAAAACTTAGGACTGCACGCAGGTTGCATAAAGATTTTGCCGAGAGTGCCGCCTGCCAACTGATTTGCACTCGCCTTTGAGCACAGTACACAGTGACTGGCCCTGCTGTCTCCCCCCAAAACCCCTCAGTTACCAGGCTGTTGCTGGTCATACCTCACTCAGGCTGTTTAACATGCCCTGAATTTGCCATGTGTTAGCAGTAGCTTCTGTGCTGGTCCTCATGTCCGTAAACATAGGAAGGAGTTTCTGGGAGGAAAACTTAACCATCCCTGCCAATTTCCATGGGAACAGAAAGAAAAAAGAAAGCAGAAGAACACACAGCAGGTTTACCTCTTTGCTTGACTGCATGCTCCTACCCATATTAAGATTTGGGAGGGTTCAACTTTTACCTAGCAAGAGATGGGAGCATATTACCATGATTACCTGCCATAAGGAAGATAAATGACTGACATGACAAGTAGCCACATGCTGGGCCTGGTAGGCTCATGAACACTAAGGAATGCAGGAACCTGTTGTTAGCATCATGTACCCAGCCACTAGCTTAGCTGTCACGTAGCTCTCTGTCCATTCAGATGTGGTGGTGTTCTTTGTGACTTTTTGGTGTTGAGTTCTTCTCCAAGGGTATTTTCTGCCTCTGATCCTCAGTCCTCACCTCTTTCCACCTCCATTTGCCCCTGCTGTATGCAGAGGTGTCCTCATGCTTCCTCTTGCTTTGGAGTTCACTGTTCGGTGAGCTGGGAATGGAGAGAGGTTTGTGTTTTGATGGGCTGTTTTAGCTGGTGTGTTTACTCAGGAAGAGTGCTGGCTACATCTGCTTACATTTAAAAGTCTCTATCCATCTGGCTAAAACAGAAATATTTCAGGTTTTTCCCCCTTAAATAAAAGCCTAAACTCTACTGAGTCTGTACCTCCCACATCATCCATAGAAATGCATCAAACAATAGGGAGCCATCCCGTGGGCGAGCTGTTTGACATCTGGTTCTTACTTCTGTACTTTTCCACCTCCTCTCCATCCTCTTCCCTTCTCTTATCCCTGCTACGTTCATACCTTGCTAACTGAAATTGAACTAAACAGGACATCACAATGTACCCATAATGGTCAGCAGAACAAGAGGTGTATTTGTCAACTGTAACCATTTAGGAAAAACATGCACCTGCCAGCTGAAAGACCTCAATACACTTGACCTTCAGTCTGAAACAGCAAGGAGCAGAGTTGTTTTGCTACCACCCAGCCAATACATGAAAATCCATATTCCTTGTCCTCTAGGACGTTAGTGGAGTTACTCCATTTCTAGAAGTTAAGAGGTCCTATACTTTCCTTGTCTCCTAACCAGCACTTTTCTCTGGAACATCTCTTGCTCCTGATACTCCCTGGATTTCAGAGTTTATGAAAGGGGATGTTTTTTGTTGTTTTGTTGTGGGTTTTTTTACCAAGCAGAAATGTAATTGGTTTTTTTCCTCATTGTCTATTGTCCAAATTTAAGAAATCAGTTTAACTACAGATGCCTGAATCCGACTGGATTATTTCTGGAAAAGATCCACAGTATCTTTAATTAGCTACTACAAGCTGAAAGAAACAAATGCAGTGTCTGTCTGCTTTGGCTGTAGAGCTGCTCCTCCTCATCTGTTGACCAGAAGAGAAGATTTTCTAGCAGTCACCAATCAAACTGTTAGCTAGAATTATATTTTCTTGATCAAGCATGTTTTACAACATTTAATACATTAACATTGTTGGTCATCTTCATCAATGCATGCCTTTCTTCCAGGTTTGTCTCATACGGTTTTCCTGTAGCTGAT
>JAOXJM010000001.1:138578016-138598502 GCA_026413425.1 Tringa solitaria
CTGTTAAAAAGGTACCACATAGTACCTTTTGCTAAATAAATCAAATGAAACAAAATCCATTATTTTACTACACTTTTCTGACAGCTACAGTGCCATAATGGGAAACTTTTTCAGCAACTCATCTGTATCCAGTATAATTACAATGTTTAATAGTTTAGTTTTGACATATTTGTTACTTACCTCATTATCTTCCTATAAACCTAGATCATCACATTTAATGATATTTCAAAAATCCTCCATCCTTGTTGAAAAGTTTTAAGCAACAGTCTTTCCCTTGCTCTTTCAGTACCTCTGGATCCTGTTGTTTGATTAGTGGATGCCCTGTCCTCGTTTAAATATGCTAAAACACTCACCTCTTCTGATTAGCAGAGTCTGCCATGCAAAGCCTTTGTGTTTCACTTTCTACTGATTTGTACTGTATTACACCAAGATCCAAGTATGTGTCTGCTCTCTTCTATTGAACTCATTTATCTTTGACGGTCAGCCTCACATGTGCATTTGGTGTCAAGTGTTGGAGAGAGAAGCGGGCACAGAAATGCCTCTTCTCCTTACTCTTAATTTTTGTACTGAAGGGAATGTGGATTCAATGCCTAGCCATTGCCTTTCAAGTCGGCAGCAGAACCACAGATAATTATCAGAGTTTGGATTTGAAAACACTGTGCCAGACAAAAGGCTTCTTGACAAGTCTGCCTCTAGGGGATGGGAAAACGTAGCAGGATGAAAATCACAGTGGCCTAGTACAATGAGAAAAACTAGTATACAACCAGTTCTTGGGTCAAGCTCCCACAGCAGATTCAAGATGTTGTTGGTACCGTTCCCCATCCAGAGTAAGGATGTAAGAGTTGAATAGGTGCTCTGTGTCTTGCTGTGTCAGCATTTTTATTTGTCAGCATTTTATTCTAATGAAACAAAAGGACTTCTGGCCCTTTTGCTGTTGTCTTTCTTTTCAACTGATTTCAATGCAAATAAAGGGTTGAAGCAGTAGTTACTGTATATGTCCCCCCATTCCAAAATCATAGGGTAAAACCTGGCTTACTGGGGCAGCTGATAGCTCAGGAGGCACATCTGAAGCCTCCAGCATTCCTTTATCACTGGCACACTTTCTGTGCTAACCGGGCAAATGTGGAAGCTCTGCACTGAGCAAGGTGTCCAAGCAGGGAAGAGGAGGTGAAAGACTATGCTCAGAACTATGCTAAGAACAAAATCCCATATCTTCATGCCTTTTGTACGTGCCGAAAATCTTTTGAAGAGCGGTCAGGTGTGTCTCTACTGAGAGACAGTAGGGCTGAAATCACTCAAGTGACAGCTCTGAAACTTTACCATAAGCGCCCTTAACACCAGCTCTATTAACATTACCAGCTTCATGGGTCAAGCTTCAAGCAGGGACACCTGCTTTTTTATCTAGCAGTCTTTGCTTGCCTCACATGAGCACTTCTGGAATAACGCCTGTTAGCTCCAAAAGGGACACAAAGCACATGACACATCCTACTGGTTCAGAGGGATCACGGTGGCATTTCTGAGGTCAGAACTGGGCCTACGGGCTGTTAAGCTCTTTCAACATTCACCAATATGCTCTTTCAAACGACTTGGTTGCACCGGAAGGATAGGTGTGGTCAGCATACCGTGATCAGCATTTGTATCCATATAAAAAGCATACTGTCTGCCAAGCACCCAGGTCCCAACCCCCAAATATAGCTCTGCAGGTCCCTTGCAGTAAAGCCAGGAATGGTCGTTCTTCCTGAGAGATGAATAGGGGATACAAGTTGTCTTTATTCTGCCCGCGTTACCTGCAGCTTTCTTGGCCATGTGGCTGGTTTTGTAACTTGTAGAACTTGTAACAAATGCTTATCCACCTGCCCAAACCCAGGTAACATGGAAATGGTAACAAAACCCTCTTTAGTTTCAGCCTTCCTACCCCTGAAAACAAAATCAAGTTTAGTCTTAATGGACAGTCAACTAGAGGCAATTAATCAAGGAGGAAGGAGGGTGGGGGAGAAGGGCATCCTTATCTCACTCATAGCTCTGACCCGATACTGGGGAATTATCCTCAGGGGAGAACACTGAGTTCCCAAGTGGCAAAATGTGGCCTTTTGGAAGGGAAAAATTGGGAACCCTACAACCCAAGTGTTTCAATCTCTTGATAAAAATATTATTTTTCAATGTGCAAAAACAATGAAAAAAGAGAAACCAAAAAAAAATGCTTCTCCCCCATTAAGGAAGTCTGAAGAAAATTGTTCTTTCATCTAGCATTTGATACTCAAATGCACTTTCCCATTCACAGTTGGATGGAGATTTTTTTTCAAGTTCAACCCTAATTTATTTATCTTAAAGCAGGCAATGTACTGTAATTTTACAATAAAGGACTCCCAATCAAAGCTTACCTTATCCAGAGGTAATTAATACAAAGATTGTTGAATTAAAGATGTGAGTCTTGACACTTTGGCGGGGGGTAAGGGACATGGTCTCAAAGGCCCAAATTATGCCTGAAACAGACCAATTAACACCATGTATCTTCTTTTATGTTAACTTCAATTAAGGTTTCTTAAAATTTTTAAAGTTATTTTCTTCTTTACAATCTCAGAATGTCAGAAATGTACATCAAAGAAAAACGCTTCAGTGTGAACACCATAGGTAACACTCATTTGCACACAAATCTGCATATTGCAAAGGAGTTCAGAGCCCATTTTGCATGAATTATTGCCGGATGTGAGTCAATGAATTAAACAGCTAAAAAATAACAACCATCCAAGTGATGATAAGCTGCACCTACTTATGTTGACATAATGAATTTCAAAAAAAAAAAACCACGTCAGAATTTGAGTTAAGTTACAGTGGAAATAAAGAGGTGATTTAAACTGCGATGCTAGCCAGGCCTGTGTATTTTAGAATTCTTTTCAAACTCGTTTTGTTTATCATGATTCACAATTCCTGCACTGGAAAAGGATATTCTTTTTTGTATCAGATGAAACAGAAACAGATGGAATTTCACACTTTTGTCTCTTTTGGTTTTGACAGTAAATCCATTGACTTTTTTTTCAGCGTTACATACAGTATGTAATCTATGTAGCCTTTATTCTGCAGTCATCCATCTATAAGATCAGTTTGTCCTTGTACAATTCCTCCTGCAAGATGCCATCTCTTCAGTTGCTACTGATTTGCCAGAACCTCATTCTTTTCATTTGCTGGTGCAAGAAATGTATTTCTGAAAGTGTCACAGCAAAAAGGAACATAGGCTAGCACAACTAACACAGAATTAGCTGACTAAAGAAAGAACTGATTCTTCAAAGAGTTAAATTTTAATAACAAAAAAGGTGTTCTATACAAAGAGCAGAAATCCAAGGGTTTTCAGTGTAAAGTCTTGTTTGTCAGAGTCAAATCTACCCCTTCTAGAACCTGTATGTGGCTCCCACTGACTCCAGTGTGCTCACTCCTAACCAGAACAGGCTGCAAAGAATGGACTCCTCTAGTGGGGCCTTTTCTTTTTTCCTTTGCAAATTCTCCACACATGGAACAAGGTGTGGGTTCCTCTGAGCCTGTATGCACTTTTTAATTGTTTGACTGATTGCTTTTATGAACATATTTGGGTTTACAGATTTTCCACCAATATTCATCAAGAGTGTTCCCCAGGGCTTTTGCCATTTAGAAGTCAGACCCCCGAATATGTGAGTGCTTACACATGTCACTTGGCATACTGTTTCTTTCCTCATTGGATGACATCCCTTTTATAAAAAGAATGGTAGCTTGAGAAGTCTGAAGTCAACTGCGATTTTCAGAAAATGAAAAGGGGCTTTAAGGAGAAAGAGATAAGTAGGATTACAAAAATTCTGATTGCACGTAAGGAGAAAATATTTCACACTGAGAGTGGTTATGAATGGGAACAGGCTGCACAGAGAGGCTGTTCAATCTGTCTGTCCTCGGAGACATTCAAAACACGATGGGAAATGCCCTGAGCAACCTCATCTCACGTGGAAGTTAGGCCTGCTTGGAGAAGGGGGTTGGACTAAACATCCTCCAGAGGTTGCTTCTGACCTAAATCTGTCCATGACTCTAGTCTATGACTCTATGGCCTCAATATTAGTGGAAAAATAATTGCCAAAAATCAACTGGGCCAAAAGATTGATGTAGTAACAGCAATGTCTACATTTTCCCACATACTGTCTCTGCTCTCGTAATAGCTGACATTTAAGCCAGTGATAACCCAGAACGCATGCTCAGAGCAGAATTCAGTTGTTTTCATGAGTAGCAAGTCTACTGTGGGTTGCACTTTTCTATAGTTTATTACATTTATTATAGTAATTATAGCAGCTTGTCTTTTAAAGAGCTTTAGGAGAAGTGGAGCATGACCCCAGCTTCCACTACATTAAAAATGGCTTAATCATTCCCAACCACCACAGGAACAAGTAATGGTTAAGGTCAAATGCAGGTTTTGTATGTGCTTTGCTCTCTAAAGACCCTCAAGAGTTTGGAAGTTATAATAAATTTTACACCTGTATTACCACCATCTTTTTATGTTTATGATCACAGGGCAAAAAGAAAAAAAATAGGAAGAAGAAAGAAAAAGCCAGCTCAGCTCAAAATGTAAGGGCTCAAATTCCATCTGTTTTAGCTCATTTTTTCTCTGAGTTGTCAGTATTTTTTAAAGACTGACTGTGATAAAACTTATCTTTGATCAACAATTCTGAAAACGCTGGCCCTTGGCCAGAACTCATCTGTTTCTCAGTTTGGGCTGGATTCAAAAGTCTCTACTTTTTTGTGAACTCTGCCATGAAACCCCTAAAGAACTACAAGCTTCATCAGGAGGGAACCATCCTGTCAGGGTGGCAGGCAAATTGTGCTACCTTTGCTACCTAAGTAAGCCCTTTCCTAAAATCAGGCACAGAGCCTCAACCTTCTGAGCATCCCAAATCTCACACATTGAGACAAAAGAAAACCCTATTAGATGAAGAGTGAATTTTGGCCTTAGTAAAGGATCCTAATCTCTTTGGTTTTTAAACCAGAAAAATCCTGCCTTAATATGGACATTTTATTCCTAAATTGCAGACTGAGAAGAAAGACTGTGGTAGCTGATGTTTAGCCAGCTGATGGGATCGTATCAGCAAATTGGTGCTTTCAATGTAAAGCCTGTTTGCAGACATTTAGCTGAGAGGAATGCAGGTGGTCTGTGTGCTGTTTTAGGACTGACAGTGGACCATTGTCAAAAACGCTTAGAAACAATGTTTAAAATAACCACTGTTACTACAATGAGAAGGGAATGTCCATTTAGCACCTCTTCTGAAGAACAGAACGTCTGACCAGGAGGCCCAGCCATTACTGTTTTACCACCATAATGCTGAATAGGAGTCTAACCGTTCCTCATTCAACCACAAAGAAAGCAACAAAGCTACCAAAAAGGAAAAAGACTCCATCCTTCATGAGCATTCTTGCCCTACCAGGACATAAATAGTAAATATAATCCATGCTACCATTGGTCATCTACAAAAAAGACTGAGAGAAGGCCATTGGGCAAGTTGGGCAAACCCACATGGTCTTCTACCAGGGCAGGGTAGTAGAGGAAGGGTTAGCTAGCTGTGACTATTCATTTAGGGATAGGTTATTAAAGCTATTTAAGCACGTAACCTCCCATTAGAAATAAGCTGTGAGGCACCTGAATTGGTGCATTGAAACCTCAGGAAAACACTGAATGCTTTGATTTATGGCCAACCCCTTATAAACAGAATTGCAGAATTCAGTCTGCAAACATCATCATGAACCAACCCCTACAGAATTCTCACAATTATTACTATTAGGCCAAGTAATCATCTCCAAAGGCAAATGATGGAAGCGCTGTTACTTGAGTTATTTAAAGCTAGATTGGACAATTCTCCAGGGAATATTTTTGGGGGAGAAAGTGGGGACTTTGTTTAGATTAAGCTTAGGCTATAAATAGGAAGACATTAATGTAGTGCAGCATTACTGAAACAGCAATGCTGTTTTATGGGGGTTTTATAATCTGAAACTAGGGAAATTCTCACTTCCCACAGCAGTCTCCACCATCCCAAATTGCTCCTATTACATTGACCAGTAATAACACCCTGTGGCTTTTCATTCATCCTGCAACGCTGTAACTTCTACCTTTCTTCTCATCTGATGTCAGGGAGATCTTGTGCCTTTCCCGTGAGCCTATGTGTGGCTTTTGATTCCAAGGTTTACAGCCCACATGCATTTGGTTGATCCAGTAGGGCTTGGAGCCTAGGAGCAGAAGTCTTAGATCAATATGGTAAAAATAAGTGCAATTTAGCACCTCTGTGCTGTACTTCCAGAATGAGGAATGCGTAAGAAAGTCTCCAATCTCTGCAATGAGGTGCAAGTAAAGATGTGTTACCCGCACATTTAAAAGCAGGCAGCATTGTAGTCCATACTTTAATAGTCTTTGGAAGGTGTCATGTTTTCTTCTCGGTGGCAACATATATTTTGGTTCAACTGTTTGGGAGAATAAGTTCAAGGTTAACAAGATGGACACCTGGAAATAGTGTGCTATCTCCTCAGCTCTCTGGCATTGTAAGGATTTACACGTATGCAAGTGAAGGCAAAGCAGAGGTAGAAAATGTTTCCAGATCAGAAAAGTCTGTGGTATGTTCCCCCCTACCTGAATGTAAAGACATGCATCATTGTCTCTGAAAGCCGAGCTTTCAGGCAATATATTAATTTAGGGTGACCGCTTCCTTTGCCTGACTTTTGCTTGTTTGTTTGAAGAAGAATCACTTCTGCCTTGTCCGTTCAATCCAGAGGCAGTGAAGATTTTGGAAGGTGCTTCTTCGTCTGTTGGTTTTCTAATTCTGACCCATAGCATCATTACAGGCACCAACATCCAGTACAGTTTATCATTAAAACAAACCTTCTCCTCAAGTGCTTTCTTCAAAATGGGGTTTATGTGTCTGTCAACACAAGCCACAGCGGTGCATATGTGCACCTCTGAGATCCTTAAGCTTGATTCTGAATTCACCAAGAAAATGGGATTTGACACCCAGCACTATGGGATATTCAATCATTTCCGACCCACCTGCACACTTGGCTTGTCAAGGCCATGTGATTGTGTTCTCCACCAGCTTCTAACAGCCCCGCAAACAGCACTTGGAATGAGAGCTTGGTTTTTTTTCCCCTTAGACTTTAGTGTGTAGGTTTAAGATGAAGCAGAGGAAAATGTTCCATAGGCGCACGCACTGGAGCTGGGCAGATAGCTTCAATATGCTGGGTGGCATGCACACACACAAACAAACATACTTGAATGCACACAGGAAAACATTCAGCTGGCCTAATTCCCGTCCTGCTCTCGCCCATCTTTCTTGTAATGTTGCTACTCTCGTCGCATTTTCCTGCGGGAATAGCGGGTGAGTTGTGTGGACAGGTATGTGAAATACCTACAGGAGTGCTATCAAGAAAATCACTGTTCATAAAAATAAATAATAGCAGCACTTCCTCTCTCCCCATGAATGCACAAGGGGACACATTGTGAAACACATCAAACCATTTACTAGTTCTTGTCTCAGTTCTCACCGTAAGTCACCCTGCTTCTTACTGAATACTAGTCCTTTTTAATAGTTAAAAAAATCCTTGGTACTGTGGCATTCCAGAACGCACAAGCCATGCTCAGACCCCTCTTCTAGCGTAGTTAACATCTTTCTTCTTCTGCCTGAGCGACAGTATTTTACTGCAGCTTACACAGAAGAAAAGCCCAGCACTCCCAGCGCTGTGACAAGTAGACCTTCAGAGACCAAGGCCCACCCCTTCCTACCACTGCTGTGTGTGGCCTTCAGGCTTAAACATGCTTTCTTTTTGCCATAGTCACTATTTGTTTTAAGCCAGAATTTTATGCTAGGCATTCGCAAAGAAAAACATTCTTCTAAGTATTGTTTAAGCACCCAGGGTGTGCACTGATTCGGTGCACACGACGCTGTGGAAATTCTCTCTGCCCTGTTACAGCCACTTGCAGACACTGCACATGGAACTGCTGGTGGCATCTCAGCAGAAGACAACAAGAAAGCCTGGGAATCACCCAAAGAGAAGAAATACGGACCTTTCTTTTTTTCCCGTTCCGAAAGAAATCTTTTAAAATGCAAAAACTTGCATTTCACTTCCCCTTAGTCTCATACAAGGTCAAAGTCCTTTCAGTTTCAGTAACTTGATTTTAAGGGTAAGAATGCACAGAATGCTTCCTCCCCCTGACCTGTACATGCAGACATGCCACAAGACATTTTCCAAATCCCTCCTGCTAAACCTGGTTTAAAATACAACGCACAGACAAACAGCAGCACACAGGCTACAGTCGCTGTCCGCATTAACGGCTTCTTCTTGAGGACAGAATCAGTAGGGAGGCATTTCCCCGCTGAAAAGAGGTAAAAAAAAAAATCACTGTTGTGTCTTCTCTGACAGACTCTGAAACATTGCTGCATGCCCATTTTGATCACTTTTCTTTCAAATGATTTATTTGAAGGATGTCTCAGTTCAACCAAATACAGGTCCTCAGAAGAAATCAAACTCGGACTATAGTAACGGAGAGTCAGAGGGTCCACTCTTATCACAGCTTAGTCTTGCCCAATGTATTCATTTTTCCATTGCCATTCAGCTTTATGGTTACATATTGATTATTTCCCATAGTTCTAATTACATACATTCGTAGCATAGATATTTTCAGAGCTGCAACTTTTACAGGATAATAGTACAAGGAAAAAGAAATTCACGTGATTGTCAGGCTAAAAACATTTAAGTCCCACAAGAAGTTATTCAGCAGTGAGTTTTGACGTCAGTGTCCAGTGTCATTGCTATGTTAGGACTTTGAACAGAAAATTGTCTTACAGGAGGCTGCCTTTGTCAATATCATATGATCCAGCAAATTTTAAATGTGACCTTTGGAATGCAAAGGTAGACGTCCAAAAGACCATGTTAGGAAATTGAAGCTCTTCCTGGAGGCTGCCTAGCCTTGTTTATTGTACTGCTAACTCTCATCCCCCTCAGAGGATTTTCATTTGACACTTCTCTGCTATTCACTGCTCTTCATCCCACAGTTCCTGTACAAACCTGAAATTATAAAGGGAAAAAAAATCTTGGCTTTATTTGGTAGTATTTTTGTGTTCAGATTCTTTGTTGCTTTTTTTAAAAATTTTCTTATTTTATTTTTATTTTAGATTCTTAGTTGCATATTTTTGTGAAAATGTGTGTGGTGGGTGACTGCTGTGAGAGAGAGATTAATTTTTTTCACAGCGCTGAGCAGCCTAGAAACAAATGTCAGCTACAAAAAAAAAGGTGCAGTAATTGTGTCCTGAAAGCCATTGGCCTTTGAAATGATGTTTTCTACAAAACTGTGTAGCAGAAGGTAGACTAGCCCACAGGTTGCTGTCCCAACCAACGCTGTAACAGCAAGGCTGCTTCCGCCATTCAAGCCCCCTTCTATTCATTGCATTAAGTCCATTCTCTATATGTTTTGGATAAAACAATTACCTTTAAAGCTGCAACTGAGAAAGGTAAACATAAATATTAAAAGGGTGCAAAAAGTCTTTTGTAATTACCTGCTTTTTTATATTACAGTTATTCAATATTTTCACAGAGCACAAGGCAGAGGAAGGAGTGAGGTGAATACAAGGAACATCATTGCTTCTGTTTATCCAAGAAGCCCAAAGTTCACACTAAATACTTTTTTTTAAAATTTTCAATAAAGAAGTCATGAAATAAGCACCAGAGAGAACATACTTATGGTTCAGGTCAGGTTAAAAACAGTAGGATACTTTCAGTCTCTCAACACCAGTTTGCCAGTGTTTCCTTGGTGTGATACTTATGTGTAATGCAGTTACTAAAAAGGGACCTGATTCACCACGTTTTCCTCTCTTGCAGACACTGATCTCTGAGAAAAGTCTCATCAAGCCAGAAGGAAAACATACGGTGCGAATAACTGCAAGAGATGCCAGGCAGCATTAACGGGAGCTCAGGGAGAGATTCAGGGATGAGTTACATGTAAGTAGTTAGGAATCTTGCAAGTTTTTTCCTCTAGCACTTGCCCAGGACTTGTGCACAATATTTTTGCCCTTCCAGGTATATAGGGTGAAAAAAAACTAAAGCAGATCATTTTACTTTTTCCTGAAGTCCAGTAGGCTCTGACTGGACACAGTGAAATAAGTCTAACAAACTGCTAGTGCAAAGAACAAGTTCGATATTATAATGTATTGAAATGCTGATTTAGGTACCGTATCAGTAGATTATACTGTCATCTAGTGGCAACTACTTCACTTGCATCCCAAAATACTAGAGACGAATCTACAGACTGCAGATACCTACCAAGAAGTTTTCTCTTGACCGGTTTTCTAAAACAACCAAATGATCAAGGACACTTTCAAGGGCTCCCAGCATAATAATGGAAGACACAGACACACATTGTGGACTTGATCCTCCTGCATACTTTGAAAATAAAAGGCCCCTTAAAATCTATCACAGAGGATGCATAGCCCACCAAAACTTAACCTACTTCCTGAGTAGTGGAAGGTGAAAACCACGAGCTGAAAGTCAGAGAAAAGCCAGAGCCCTCTATCATGATGCAAAGCAAAACATGCAAGTCCCTAACACATCACATTAGGGACTAGCTGGTGATATTTTACTCTTTTTAATAGGAATGCATTTTACTGGGATGTCACTGACATAAGAATGCATAAAGCCAAATATTAACTTGGAAATAGATTTAGCAATAAAGTCAAAGGGACTTCCAGATGTTCAGAGAGCAGAAGTTAATGGAAGAAAGAGAACAAATTCATCACTAGACAAATATGAGAAGTGGTTTAAGCATGATTAAGAACCCACAGGCCTGTTTAAGAGCCACAACTCTAAGTGTTCACCCCATTATAACATAAAACTGCCCATAAAATACTTGATTAAAGGATTGTTAGAGTCAATCCACTATTGACAGACCCAGTTGGAAAGAGTGCAATGGCATTGAACAGTTTATCAGACTAAAGTACTGACCAGTCTGCTCAGAGAAATACCAGATTTAAACATCAAAGCACAAAATTCTCCTCCTCCTTGCCCCCCCCCAAAAAAAAAAAAAAAAGAAAACCAAAACCTCAAACATTCTGGATTGGATTTAAGATCATTGTAAGAAACTAATGAATTCTTTTAAAGTAGGTGGAAGAAACAGTGGCTTTCATTATCTTATGTCACTACCAAAGCATATAAGCTGGAGTATTCTGCTATTTTTTCTGAGGGATGGTACAGATATGAAAGAGAGCTAGAAAAGGAGTCCAAGGAGAAGGAGATGAAAAACAGCAAAGGAACAGCAGGTTTGGCCTGAGTAAACACTAAAGGATGGGCCTGAGGGAAAAACAGACAAGACCTGGGGGGGCTGACCGAAAGCGAGGAGCGTGGACACAGATACTGTGTATTGTTCTTTAGTTCATTCTGGTGTCCAGAGATAGGGATGGGAAAGCCCTGGGGGAAGGGAGGATGCACAGTCCTGTGGCTGTAACCTTGTCCTGTAACAGAGACCCCCTGCATCCTTCTCCCCTGGATATAGCTCTACCTGCCCAGTGAGATAGGCTTTTCTACATCCAGATTTGCACCCCAAAAGTAGCTCTGCCTGTGCCTACAATACCACAGATTTAACCAACCCTTTTGGACCAGAAAAGGGACATGACTCTCACAATCGCGTTCTGCCTGCATTACTGTGCCAGTGTAAGCACAGCTCACATATAAAGCGTCTGTGTAAAAGAAAGCAGACATGAAAAAGTTATTTCCAGCCTGCACCGAGAAGGCAGTCTTTCAGAAATGCTGCTCTTGTTGCTGTTTTTTCGTTGGGTTTTTGTTTTGTTTTGTGTTGGTTTTTTTTAAAGACAGATGGTTACACTGTTTTTCCAAACTATTTTGAATTCCATTTTTTTGCATATCCTGGTATTTTGTTCACTTTTGTGGATTGCTCTGGGAGAGATACTAATAGACTAGACCTTTGGGTTGGACTTGTGCAGATGTCCTGGTTGTGAAATCCTGCGTACTCCATTATCCATCTCCCAGGCCATCCGGTTCTCCAGTGAATTCTCTTTTTATGGCTGTAACAAGTAAATTTTCTGGCTTTCACAATTTGTGAGGAAAGACAGTGTTCCCTAATTTATTTATACGTATATTTTTGTAATTTGCACAAATGAAATGATCTACAGGAAGAGATTCTCAGTAGTATAAATACGTGTTATCACAAAGAACACATTTGTAACAGCATTAAAGAAACTTCAAAACTAAAAAGCATTTTGATTGCAGCAGGACATTTAATATGCATACCCCTTACTGAAATTAAGCTACATTAGCTAATCAGTGAAGAAATAAGAGAAGCAATATCTTGGTGTGAATTAACAATGCTGGCTCTGAAAGACAGTTAATTGAGATCTCAAACAGGGAATTACAAACAAGAGACCAAAATATTCACAACTAGCACATGTTCTGAAGTTTGACAGCACTTCCACTAAGTGAAAAATTTCTTATCTTTTAGGTAGAAAGGCATGACCAAAAAAAATCAAACACCAAGGGATGACCATTCATCTAACTGCAGCTGTAGCTCAGGTTTATAGAGGAGAAAGGTGAGGGCAAAAGGAGAGGCAATTTTTTTATCCTGTTTTTTCTAAACCTGTATTATCATACAGTTACTGCTGCCAGTACTTACTGCCACAAGAGCAGCAGTCTTGACCAAGGCACCGCACAGGAGGAGATGAACCTTCCTCAGACACCGTTCAGGAGACAACAGATGGTGAGATACAGACCACTGATTGCAAGGACATAACAAGCAGGCAGGAGGGACCACAGTCCCACAGAGCACGAGCAGCCCAGCACCTCTCTGTGCTTTGAGAATGGCACTTAATCAAGGGTCCTAAAACCCTCCACAATGGAATAATTAGATGGATTTTCTCCACTTCAGAGATGGTAAGACGATCTCATAAAAATACTCTCCGAATAAGTATGTTTTATATATACAGATAAAGATTACTGTATTGCTTTTGGGGACCCATGTCAAGGAGGCCTGTGGTGCCCCACAAAGGCACTTCACTGTCCAGATACAAAGTTCAGAAACCAAAAGCCCTTCAGCATAAGCTGCCACTGGTGCACATGTACCTCTTCCACGTACTGTGCTCTGACCAGCTTGTGACAGATCAAAGGACTGTCTCAAGTCTGCCCATTCTCGGCCCCTTGCTTTAACTAGCGAAGGTGGTAGCTCTGCAACACGTATCCCTCTGCTATAAGCTTATAGTTTAGGACACATTAATAGATAACTTCGATTTTAACTGCTGTAACAGTACGAACATTTCTATGCACCAACCTAATGTGAATTTTGCATGCTCTTATAATCTTGTTTTGATTACAGATTGTACTTTTAGATTATTTTTTATATAGTGAACTCTCAATTAGCCAAGGCTAATGGGGGAGGCTGGACACAGAAAAACCCAGATAAAGCAAGAACATGGGTAATGCAAAACAGATGTAAATTAAGCCATAAGAACAGGGTAAATACGTTTAACTTTGAAAAACAAAATTGATATGAAGAATGAGGTAGTAAACATAACGAAAATGAGGTGGCAGGGGGAAGTGGTTAATCCACAACTCAAATAATCTTCACACAGCTAATCAAAAGTTGATTGTCCATGGTTACACCTGCAGTAAGCCCCATTGCTGCTCTTCTGATCGGAAGTTCCAGCCCCTGGCTTGTGTAGCCTAGGACTGTAGAAACTAGGGCAGGGAGGGAACTGAAATCTCATCTGTCTTGGTGAAGGACATCCAGTCTCTCATGGATACAGAGGTTCTCAAATTGTAATTAGTGAAGCTGGAAACCATGACTGGTACCTAATGCTCTGCAGGCCATAGATTTCTAGCAGGCCACAGACCTCTAGGGGTGAAAACTAATGGAAAGCAGCTCCCAAGCTCCATGGGCATGCTGTACTTTCTTCAAAGCACCCTCACCAATTGCTGGACTTAGACAAATTCCAGCTTGGCTAAGCAGCCATTTTTGGTGCACTTCTGCAAAACCAAGATGTGTTTTAATCCCTCAGAACTTTTTAATGAAAAAAAATAAAATTCTTAATTCTCCTGCCACAGCAAACAAGAAACTTAGACTGATACTACATATATCAGTTCCTCTGTCCTACCACAGATAGATTTTTGTGCTCTGAGTTTTGTTCTAATAAAGAAGTAAAAGCAAGAAAATCAGAAACACCATAGCGATTTTATGACATTTTGAAAGTTGCTCTGAAAATCTCCCATACTGAAAAGGCATTATGTCCCATCCAAACCGTGGTCCCCAAGGCCATCCCCAGAAAACAAGGCCAAGGAAGAAATGACTTAAGGACATAGGGCCTGTTTTCAATACTGACTGAGAGGCAGGCAAAAAGTGCCACAGGACCAGTGAGTCTGGAAGATTTTAGAGTTGGAGGCTTCTGCCGCAACACAAAAACTCAATTCAAGAGCTCCTTCTAGTTTCTGACAAAAAAACTTGTTTATTTCAAGAGGTTTTGAGCATTTTTGAAGAATCAGATTTATTTATTTGCACTGCTACAAAGAGCTTCAGAGGAAAACTGGAAATGTGCCTGGTGCTGGATAAAATCTCAAAGAATTTACAGCCAATATGGATGGGACAAACGCATTCCAGTTTTACAAACACGAAACCGAAGCCTCAAATTACACTGAAAGCCCATGACAGAGCTTGCCATTCAATTTACATTCCTGAACCTGATTTAATGCCTCACCTACAAATATCTTTGTCTTTTAATTGTGCCAATTTACTTTATAATTTGCTTCATTTACAAAGTTTATTAAAATTGACAACTGAAAGTAAAAATTGACACTCTTTAAAGCATGAAACAGGAGAACAAGCAATATAATCTTTTATTCAGCGCAGAGTCCTACAGCCTGACTCTGCTGAAAGTTCACCAGTGCAGGAGTTCCACGGTAGTGATGACCTACAGCCAGCCAAGGCAGAGACTAAATAGCACTAAGCTGGCTGAGGCTGGTACAAAACTAATGTGACCGGTATATCAAGACTTGTCCTCCTTTAGACAACCTCTCTTATAAGAATGAATGATCTTGAACAGAAATATCTTAGTTATGAGAAAATTAGTAACAGCAGAGGTGAAGCAGAAACACGGATGTCATTAATACTAGCCGTACATATTTAAAATTTACTTCCTTAGTTTACGTGAATACATCATTTATATTAGTAGTCTCAAAATGAGATGTGATCTAGTCTTCTGAATTTCAGGAAATGCAGAAACAAAGACCAGATCACCCTGCGAATTACACATATCAAATTGTTGCTTGCAGCTTGGCTTCTTCTGCCCTTTTAACCTGAGTCTGCGTTTGCATTATATGCACTCAGATCATGTGGCTGCATCCATACAGAGCTGCCATCACTCTAATACCACATCACACAGCCACCCCAGGTCAAAAATCACCTGAGCTGCTAGTTGCTGGAGGCTGGGAGAGAAAATCCTCCAGTATGAACGCTCCTCTCACACTTCTGCTCGAGGACCCACCCATTGACCTTGAGTTTATCTGAGGTCTTTTTTGTTTTTCAGCAGTGGCCATAAGCAGATCTTTAAAGGAGTCTAAGAGTGGGCCAAGCACATGTGATGCTTCCTCACAAGCTCTTCCAACTTCCAAATGTAGTCAGTTCAGGGAACTTCCTGAACCTCCCTGGTTACTCCAGGGGGGTTGGACCAGATGACCTTTAAAGGTCCCTTCCAACCCAACACATTCTATGATTCTATGAACTTCAGCTTGATGTGGTTTGTCAGACTGGTAACCCCAATGGATTTCTCTTCTGATTACTTACTCAGTCTTCCCTGAAACTCACATAAAATTTTGGATTCCACTAAGTCTATTAAACATTGCATGAAGAACAACCCCTTTCTGTTTCTTTTGAACCTGGTTATGGTGCGATGGGACCTGTAACTGGATGCAGTACTGCTTCTTTTATTGGTTTGTGAGACAAAATCTGCAGGTCATGCCTAGTTTTACCATGAAACTCATGGAAATGAGCTGGCTGCTTCAAATGGGATTCTCAGCAGCCACCTGGACCACAGTGTTACCGAAACTAACTGATAGGAAAAGCTGGAAGGAAGTGTGTTTAATAAAAACACTGACTTTTCAGGCTAAGGCCACTAAGGCCCCAGGGAAACATCTATGTCAGATGAGGATTCATAACGAGGGTTATGAAGGTGAGGCTTCTGCTCTCTCACCACCTCTGTCATTCCTTTCCAAGCTGCAATAGGCATCTCTTTTGCCTGCTGTAGTGCAAGAGGAGGAGGAGCAATTTGGCAATATCGCTGGAGCTGTGACACTAGTCCAGGACAAAGGAAACCTTTAAATTCTGCCTTAACCTTCCATACCTCTTGTCTCCCAGAAGAGTGGTCCAGCCACCCAGCCCAGCAGCAGATGATTTTGGTGGCAAAGTGCTTTCCAGTCATTCAGTCACTGCCCGGGCACAACTGCAGGGGGAACTCCAAAAAATTGATGCCTGGGCATTTCCCTCCCAAGAGATGAGGAGACAGCACTCCAGACCCTCTTCCAAATGCTGCTTCTGTATTTCATGCTGAGCACCCTGGGCAAGCGCTCCCATCACTAAAACTCCCAAAGTCTTAGTCACGAGAGAGACACAGAAATGCAGATCCACACCAGAGTCGTTTCAGTCCTCAGCATTCACAGGAGCAGAAGTTCAGGTGTCCATTGTTCACCTGTAAGTATGTAATGCTACTTGAGATATCCCAGGATATCTGGCCCAGCCTCCAGCTGTCTCTCCAGAGGCTGCATGTCTGCCGTAGGACCTGTGATTCTATGATTTCCACTGCAAATAAAGCATCTAATACAATAAGCAGATTTCCTTGATTATAAACTAACTCTTATTCCTACTGATGTCTTTGTTCTTCATAAGTTGCTGCAAATAGGTTAGACAAACAGGAGGTGGTTTGCCTGGATCATTAACTTTGAATATTTGATAGCTGTAATTTACATTAGGTGATCTTTACCTTAGATCAATAATCAGACATTTCTCCTCCTTGATTAGATGATAAAATTTAATAAGAGAAAAAAGGTACAAAGAGATAATAAAGAATAACCACTGTTTACATTAATATTACATTATACATGTTACTTACCCCCAAACCCAGATAATAACAAATCCAATGTCACTGGCAAGCCACAAACAGTTTAAGAGGCACACAGACATTGTCAAATGCAAGCTGAGTATAACAAAATCCTTACATTGCAGCATCCAGGCAGCTCTAGCCTATACTGCCGTGGTGTCTCTAAAAAAATAGGGTTATTTGTATACACAATTGAGCTTTTTTACAAGCCACAGGGACACAAAATTTTAAGAGTTTTCTTTTTCCTACCTCTTTTCCTTTCACCTAAAAATTACATTCATTCAGTATATTTCTGCAGAAAATTTACTTAAGATTTTCCTTAAGTACCTTTTTGAATAAGGGCCAAAGATCATAAAATTAAGAACTTAGGACTACAGAAATCAAATTAATAAGCTAGTGTGCCTGGGGGAGCACATAAGAAACCACCATAAAATAATAACAACAGTAATGCTCTCATGTACATAAGAATATGGAGGGGGAGGGGGGGTAATGCGCACATGTGTGTGTGTTTGTGTTTATGTTTACAGGCTATCTTGGAAAGGTGTGTTACACAATATATGTTAGTAAAGCATCCATGAAAATTATTTATAGAAGATACAACAGAGACCATACAGAACATCCTAACGCCAATAGCTGTCATTAATAATTTCACACATCAGGTATATTCTCTCTCACGTCACATGTGTCTGATGATCTGATGGCAACTGCTTGAACACCAAGGGTGTGATGGGCTTTTGGGAAATACATGCTGGTAAAAAGGCACCACACAAAGGTACCTTCACATGCCTGTGGAGCTAGTTAAAAGCCTCTTATAGGGAAACTTATGAGGACCTCTGTTATGCATAATTTGAACTTAGACATAAATACTTTCAGAGTCCTGATCCAGACTCCAATGAAACAGTGAGTATGTCCATTTTCTTCAATGAGTATTGCATTGCCTCTCATTTTTTGCTAAGTTCATGCCTTAGTTGAAGTCCAGCTCAGCCATTTGATTGTATGATTGCAAATCCCAGCTCTGCAAAACTTGTTCATGGCTTCCAGAATTAATTTTATAATCGAAAATTATAAAATTATAGTTTTATAAAATGGTGGAGATCTTCAAGTGGTAAGATCTTCAAACAGTCATGTTTGCCTTCTGGTTTTTAGAGCCTATAGATCCAAATGCACTTACATCCCATTTTTAAGTTGTTCTTATATCTCTAAGACTTAGAAATTAATTTTGCTTTTGTTAATGAAAACAGAGACTCTTGAACAGACTTGCTCCAAGGATCTAAGGCTTTAAGAAAGATATATTTAATGAAAGTACAAGGGTTATCTTGTGTTGACTTGTGGTTAACTTGTGTTAACTATGCTAAATAAGGCTGAGCCATAGATCTGGGGGAAATAGTATCACTGAACAGTAAATTTGGCAAAAACTGATTTTCTAAGGAGCAAGAATATTTGCCAAGTCAAATCAACTCTTACAGACTGTATTAGCCAAAAAAAATGAAGAAGAAATGTCAAAAATGTCAAAACACTTCTCAACATTTTCTGAGTGAAATGTTTTATTTCAGAAACGTTGACACCTTGTATCCTCATTTTCCAAATAAGATGCTGAAATTTTCTATTCGGAAAGGCACTTTTTGCTTACAAATTGAACTGAGCTTCAGAAAGGAGGCATTAGAAAGGGTTAAATAACCTGATAATTAAACACAAGAAATTGGCTCAAACCAGCTGGTCTTGGCATTGTTTTTTAAAACCAAAATCTTCAAATCCATTTTAACTATTAGTGGGGAAACCCATAGCCTCTTAGCTGTGAGGAGATGGCTTAGTAGCTTGAAGTGATTAGGAAGGACTTGTCTTCCTAAATTTGACTGCCAGCTTTGACAACGTTTCCTCAATGACCTTGAGTACATCACTCAACACTCTGTGCTTCAGCTTCCTCATCTATCTACTTGGATTTTACTAGGATTGTATCGAAATCATCTCATGTCAAGAATATTCATTTACCAGTATGGATTGTCATTTACTTATCAGTTTATCTGTGACAAGGCTGTCCTGTAATGTCATCGTCATCTTATTAACTGGGAAAGTACAACTTCAGGTGTATTTTTATCCCACTATGGATTATAGGAGTTTGGTTGGTGTGGTTATTTCCATTCCTCTGAGTAATCAAGTGATTTTTCTAATGTGTTTGTATGCATTTCTAAACTGTTCCAGCTCACACTTGCCCCTCGGGTAGTGCTCCCTTCAAAAATAATTGTATTGAACTGCAGAAAATAATAAAAAGAAATATCGTTTTACGCACGATGCAGCACACAATCCCTTCCCTGATGGGGGAAGGTTTCTTGTGCAACCTCCTGCGCGCTCATGCTTTTTGCTTTCCTCACGAGGAAATTAAATGAGTTTCTACAACCAAGATTTAACCACCAGTAAAATACCATCCCGCTGGAACAAGCCATTACCAGCCCGGCGAAGTGGCTCACACAGAAGCAGGTACTTGTGCCTAATCTGTGCTCTGGGACCTCTCAGAAGTTTTGCAGTATCAATTATTGTGGGACTAAGTGCTCGGGAAGGTATTCACGTGCAGCAAGTTTCCGAATTCCTTTTCGCTTTGTATCCCACTTAGCGCCCCCTGGCAGCCCATGGGCTGAGGGGTGGCACCTGTACAGGGACAACGCAAGGCCTTCACACCCTGGTGATCCACGTGGGACACAGGGCACAGCGGCAGCCCCAGGCAGTGCAGTTTCTCAAGCATTTGCTGGCCAAAACTGTCTCTCTTCCAGCAACAACCAAGGAGCAAAAATATTGGACGATTCCTGGCACCCACAAGTTTCATTCTGTAGCAAACACAAGCATTTGGCTCCTAAGCTGTAAGAACCTGAACAGATGTGTTTCTCTAGCTTACATGTGGATTATTTTCCACAATGCAAACCACCTCTGGCTGCATTCACACTGTTCCTAGGACGAGGGAAACAGGACCTCTGGTCAGACCTGCCAGGCCCTGCCTCAACTCCTAAATAAAACAGCCCGGGGACTACTCTCTTTCACATCCCCACTGTTAAACTCTCCCCAAGCAGGTGGCCAAGTTCAAATCATCTTATGGGAGCAGTGCCAGCCAGGTGTTGGGCCCCTTGCTGAGGCTCCAGTCCCTGTACCTCTCCTGGAGCATCCTGGGGGCACCAATGAACTTAGCTGGGAGGGAAAGACAGAATAAGGCTGCTACCATCATGAGGATGGGACGCTGACACTAGCAGAGCTAAATCATAGAATCATCTGGGCTGGAAGAGACCTTCAAAGGTCATCTAGTCCCACCCCCCTGTAGTTGGCAGGGACACCCCCAACTAGACCAGGTTGCCCAGGGCCTCATCGAGCCTC
>JAOXJM010000001.1:138598783-138609699 GCA_026413425.1 Tringa solitaria
CTCTGGACCTGCTGGCAACACTTCTTTTGATGCAGCCCAGGATGCGACTGGCCTTTTGGGCTGCAAGTGCACATTGCCTGCTCATGTCCAGTTTCTTGTCCATCAGCATTCTCAAGTCCCTTTCCTCAGGGCTGCTCTCTAATACCTCCTCGCCCAGGTTACGTGCCCAAGGTGCCCAACTGCTGTAGCAGTTGCCTGCGGGAGAGGTGGGCAGAGTGCCAGGACGCTGCCTGGCCACCTGAGCACTTTTATCACAAAACTGTCTTCCGATAATGAAGAATAGCCTGAGTATACATCCTACAGCCTCTCTAGAGTACAAATGATCCCAGCAACACTTCAAAAGCACGAAGGGGTAAATCTTCAGCTGGTGTGAATTCAACTAAGCTACGGCAATGAGTATCATGAGAGGGTACGACCACATGCACAAGCACACACACTCAAGGGAGAAACCAAGGGGGCACTCCGGTCAGCTGTGGGACCTACCTTCTCTCTGTGGAAAGCAGAGTGGCTAGTAGAGACTGGGTTTTAATTAGCTGGTTTCATAGCTCAAGGACCATCTGTTTCACAGTTTTCCAGTTTGTGATGGTGAGCAACAAATGGAAAGAACCTCTTTGAAGCAGAAGTATATACATATGTATGGTTTTTTGGATGTTACTCATTAAATACTTTAAATTAAATAATACGTTTGGTTGAGGGTAACGTTATATGTAGCTTCATGGTTTTTATTCAAATTCAGCAATGTTACCTCACAAATTCTTAACAGGACTCCAATACAGGCTTAGCTGCTTTGCTGAACAGAAGTGGGTTTCATCATCCATCCAAACACAAGCAAATGCTTCATCCCTTGAATTCTTCCTGGAAAAGAGGCCAGAAAAAGCATGAACTTCCTTCTCGAACCTAATCCATATTTCTATTTTATTCATTTTTTATTAGGACTAGTTCCAGATTTTTCTCTTCCGTGCTGAAACATTCACAGAACTTCATCTCATCCTCTTACAGAAATGAAAAGTGTACTTAACTCTATAAAAGATGTGTTTAGTGTGAAGACCTATAAATTTGACTATCCATTGTTATGTTTGTTAATATCTCTTTCCACGCAGAAACTTGTTTCTGGAAGAGGGAATACGGCCAGGTTTCCAAACTAGTAACACATATTTTTAACAGTGTATTGTATTTTTGGCAAGGGCTTTGTTTTCTAAGGTGATATAGCAACAGTCATATAAGCTTAGTTTTAAAGCTGCGAATTCAGCTCCTGTTGAAATCTATAGCAAAATTGCAGTTGAATTCTCTGCGAAGTGTTCAGCACCTGCCTCCTTTCTCTGCATGCTAGCATGCACAACCTTTCAATTAAATATTTAAACTGTGTTTGTAACCTCCCATACTTTTTCTGAAGATACCACAGAAGACTAAGAATTACATGCTACAGCTTTTACATGCTACAGTTTACATGCTACAGCTTTTTTTTTGGATACCTGTAGCTGCATATTGTGTATCTGCAGGGTTGCTGTTTGTCACTACTGGGTACTGCCAGGTCTGCATATATTCTTGCTGGGTTCTGCCTGCTATTAAGATATCCAGGTGGTGCTTTTTTTAAATGAAAAGACCTTGATTTTAAACAGATTAGAGGAAAGCATTTTGATCAAAAGCGAGAGCTCTGTATTGTACTTTCAAAGAAGTAAGTACAGACACAGCTAGTTAATTTGCAGCATGAAGTAGCTCTGGTCCCCACAGACGACATTGACAATGAAGGGACATCTCCCAGAAGCAAATCTTCCGTCATTTTTTATGGTCTGTGCCAGGCCAAATCCCAAAGAATTCAGTGGAAGCTCATCTTCATTGACTACGGTTTGTCCACCACTGGCCTGACGATGTGGATGATAGAACGATCAGAGACGTCTAAGGAAACACACACAGTTGCTGCTGCAGAATGGCAAAAGCAAGACACGCCAACACCCACTGAGGTGTGCTACACAGCCCAGGAGAGAAGATTCTTAAGCAAGCGAGATTTTTCTTTGGATGTTTCATTTGCCTCAGGCTGGCTAAAAGAACATTTTCTCATAGCACATGCATCTTCTTTTTTTTTTTTTTTAAATTGTCATTAATAGAACAGCAAAAGATGTGGTAAGAAAAAAAGACACCTGAAAATTTGTTTTCTTCAGAAATACTGTGTTGTCCGGCACTGATGTTCTTTTTCTTATTGGCCTTCAGAAAGCACTGGTGGTTAGCAAAACCAAGCAAGAATGACTGCCAGGTATTCAAAATGCCTGTGCATCTTTTCTGTTACACGAAGATGAATACTGGTCTCTGCTCTAAACGCAGGGTCTGGTCGCATTCCCATCAAAGTTAGAGGCAAATTTCCCATTGAGTTTAACCGTGCAACACAGGGCCTTTACAAAACAGACAGGGCACCTTTGTATTTCCTACTGAATATGAAAAAGAAAAACCTGAGTACCAAAGTCTTTGATCAAAAAGAAAACAAACACATCTTACGGGCTTTTTAATAACTTTTTCCCCAATAAAAAGAGTAAAGTTGGTCTGAAATTATTATACCTGCTTGAACAGAAAGCATATTTTCTTCCAAGCTAGGCATTATATCATTCAATCTGTGAACACAGAGATGTAATATAAAGTAATAAAGAGGAAATACAACATAAAGTAAGATTCAGACATATTAAATTGCTTAATGAAAACACAAGAGAAAAAGAGTGAGTAGAAAATATGGTTTCCTTTATTGAGAAAAATCCCTTTGCAAATGCTTAATCAATAATAAGATTCATATTTCCTGACTTGAGATATTTTTTACATTTATTTTTTTAGAAAATTATTAAATATCTTTAATGAATATAGATTGTCATTTTTTTGCAGCCCAGCCTGGCAGCATTCTGGATAGATTGTTTGCTGCTTAATCTGTTTCCCTTCTGCAGCTGACTGTTCCAAACAGTGCATTTCATAATTTCATTTCAGATCACTCTTGTCACTGAATTCTATCCAGTAAATGTAAATACACATTTGCAAATGCACCTGGGGAAAAGGAAATCCTGTAGGATCATGCTGCCAGTAATTTGGAGATGAGTCAAATTAACATGGAACATTTGTTATCGCTTAACATTTTTATGTTCTTGTACTGCGGAGCAGATTGAGGCTATAAGAGTATTGTAGTCAAACCACCAATATTCCTGTTTCCATGTTCTTTCCCAAATTCACTGTCCACAGGCTATTAAATATCTGGAGTCTAGTGACCAGAATGTAAGAATGTAAGACTTCCATCAGTGCGTGAGGTCTGAAACCCACCTACTCCACTGCCGCCTTCTGCCCAAGTGTCTATGGTACAATACGCTTCTGAACCTTCTACTCCACAGAATTATCACTTAAAGTAGCTGTCATCCCCAGCAAGCTGTGGAGCACCCATCTTCTCTCAGGATCTTGTGGGAGCTTTACATTTTCTGCTCAGCATGGGCAGCTTTCTCCCAGTAGGGGACTGCAAGCACCTGGTACCAGCATAGTATATTTGGGCAAGACCCAAACAGACCCATGCAGTTCCCAGAGGAGGAGGGGGGAAAGGCATGGCAAATCTGTAAGATTGCCTTAACTATGGTATCAGCAGGTAGGAACCTCCATGGTGCTGGCAGTCTCACAGGATGCGGATTCTGTGGCAGAGGGACCTGCGGAGATCATGGAAAGGGAACAGAAAATTCCCAATGCCTGTGGATGCTGGGATGGAGAAGGAGGCCCAAGGTATCTGCAGTGATGGTGCAGGGAAAGAGGTACGGTTTGGGGAGTCCTAAGAGGTAGGTGTGTAGACAGGGAGCAGTCAGGTGTGCCGGGAGACGAGAAGTATCAACAGGAGCACCCTCCAGGATAGAGGTGATGGCCCCAGAAGGAAAAAGGTGCCAGTGGCTCTCAGCCATATGAAGATGTAAAAAAGTTTGACCACACTTGGACTAGCTCATTTTTTTCCATATTTGCTGTATGATCTGACGTCAAGACAGCAATCCAGGTCCTATGTGTATGTGAGAACTGCTCTTTTGGACAGCAATTATCCAAGAAATGAGTCCAGGGCCAGCAGAAACAACAGGAAAAAATAAAGGCTTCCATTGTGACAACAGCTTCTACAGACTATGTGATCTGTCAATAGGCAGATCTCCACATTTCCCCACCCCAGACCACTGGTGATATAAACCACCACTCTTCTTCCCTGAAGAAAATGCCATGAGTGCCCCTTCAGAGACCACTAAAAATTAGTGAAAACCATCTGAGGCTCCTTAAACTGCACTTTATAAATAAGGGGTGGGAAATACAGTGTGCAGAGTGTGGAGCCTGGTTTGAGTTGTAACCATGGCCAAACACCAGGCAGGTCAGGGTGGACTGGAGCCTCCCACATACTGCACGTGCCAAATGGCCCCGGCCGCAGGGGAAAACCAGCTTCTGAGTGACTTCGTGGAGATGCTTTGGATGGTTGTGCTGGGGTGAGGGAAGCCACAGAAGGGGGTCCAGCAGACAGAGAGCAGTACAGCAGAGTGCATTGAAGTAATCTCATTTGCACATGCAAGTTAAATTTGGCTAGTTTCGCAGGAGTATCACTCTAGGCAGTACGCACATATCACCTGGAGCATCATCTCCTTCCATTATAAACCTCTAATGATGGTTTATAAACAGAAACGCGGTCAAGCCAGAAATAAGCTGTCACACAAAATGCTGACATCTCTAAACATCAAGAGTATCCGAGAGATATTTTTTTCTCATTAAAAATATTGCTTTTTTTTTTCTCCGAAGAAGTCGTAAGAAAAATCAACATTGCATTACCTAATCTTCCTCATTTTCATTTTTAATTCCCCCAGCACAGGGCTGGGATATCTTCGCTCCTTTGCACTGAGTACCATGACAACCAACAGACTCATCAAGTATCTGCATAGCCATTCTGCTTATTACCTGAGGAAAAATGTACGCACCAAATCCTCAAACTCTTTTTAAACCTATTAAATATAAATAACTAATATGATTTGACCTAGATAGCTGAATGTAATGTGTCATAACATTCCAATATAAAAAAAATCCCTAAGTGTAAAAGCAGTTATATACATTACGGAGACTAAGTAAAGCTGCTACAGTAAGTTCATCAGTTTTATTAAGTTTCAAGAGAAGCTCTCCTTAAATAAAAGCTTTCAAAATGAGAAATGTGAGTAAGGTGTTCAACACTTTAGGTACTAATTTTATGCTATAAATACAAATTTCCATGAACACTGTAGTTAAAACACTTTGAACATATGTACTTGTATAAATTATATACATCACAAATATAGATAATTAGTATCCACAAAAGCTCTAGCTTTTGCATCTTATCGAAACCTAAAGTGCACAGGTAAAATACCAAAGCTTTTAGCAGTATTCATCTACGAAACGAGCCATAGGTACATACACATTTAAACACAAATAAGCAAAATAAAGATATTTGAATTTCTTCCCATTACGCAAACAACACTGATGAAGATAGGTGTACACAACTCATCTGCCAGTGTTGCATTTCTCTTTCATCTTGCAGTTAATAATGCACAAATTTTATGTGATACCAATGTCCAATTTGCATTTGATGCACAAACACCAACAACATATCCAGCTTCCCTTCTTGTCCTTCAAAATTATGTTATCATTTTTACAGATAACCTATTTAAATGTCCTAATGTTTTCCCTATGAAGCACCATCATTCTGGCAGATGGCCTTTGCAGGAAAATGTAATATTCTCATCAGAAAAATGATAGAGCTGTAAGACAAGGCCTCACACTGTTCACCTGACTCAAGGCTTTAATTTAATTAATGCATATTTATCAGAGCCAAATTTAAATGAATGCATTTCTTGGTAATGCAAGAAAAAGGCTTAGCGCTTGCACTCTATGACCTAGGTAAAGCAATCTCTTTAAAGATGAAGGGTTTGGGGTTCTCTGACTGGTTTTAACTCTATTCAGTTTGATTCTCCAGTTCTCTAATCGGTATTATCCCATTCTACTGCAACTTCCTCCTCAAACAACTCTCCAGTCTCCTTCCCTTGTATCACTGAATTCCCAAAGCCTTTATCTTGTATTTGATTTGATTTTCTGCCCTTAAATGTCTCTCTAAACACTTAATTGCTTTTCAGTTTCCCAGATAATATCCAGAGATGTTCAAACATTAATGGCTTCGCTTCCAGCTACTGACCAGCCATATAAATCTGCTCACACACCACAACTCTCTTCATGAAAATTGGTTTCAACTCTGTCCCAAACTTCCATACAAAATCTGTTTGAAATCCACCGGTTTAAACCTGTGTGCCAGTAAAAACACAGTTGTCGACGCAAAACGGCCACCTTCGTGACCCTAATATTTTGACAGATTTCAGTCTGTCAGGAAGTCCAAAACAAATGAATTTTGTTTGTAGCTGGGAGACAAACAAAATTCATTTGGGTGGAGGTTTCCCCATAAACTAATTCCATTAGACTCACCGCTGCCTTTCAGCTGGTACCACACTCATTCATCTTCTGCTGGGAAACAGGAAGAGGCGGCTGCTGCTTCTGCTGCCCCTGATTCAGACCACATGAGCTGCAGCGAAGATGCACAACTTGGCTTGAGGCTGGAATTTGGCCCACAGGACCTGGTGAAATCACATTTTCTCTGCTTGGGACCAAACTATGCTCACAGAAGTGCAGCAAAAAGGAGGACAGTCGTGAAACGTAACTAAACAGCTTGTATGTGTTGTCCTCTGTGGAATGTTTTATAATCTATTAAATTTTTATTCCTTTGCTTCACGACAGTCTAAGAGGGGAAAAAAAGATAAACATTTAACTAACATGTGAGAATACTTCTCAAGGTCACCCCAATTACTTATTATTAGGACTTTTTTTTTTTTTTTCGGTTTGCAGCTGTTGCAAGAGAATTCCTTTCACTGAAGTATCCCCTGGCTGCAGTTTCCAACAGCAAATCTATTAACTGGGATAAAATATCAAGACTACCAGGTATGCACAGCTGCACTACAGAAATGTCCATTATGTGGTCACCTCTTGCATGTTATTCCATTTTTTTTAAGGTTTAAATGAGCGTTTGAAAGACGAACATGGTATAAGATTGAGAGTAAAATTAGGTAGAAACAAAAGTATCAAATAATCCCTGCTGAAGATTTAAAAAAAAAACAACAAACAACAAAACAAAACAACAAAATAAGAAAAAAACAACAACAAACAAACAAGCAAACAAAAAAAGAGAACCTGAGAAATGAAGCCCTATATATGACCCAGGGTTAATTGTACACAACTATCTATGAAATATATGTACATTTCTATGAGCAGAAGGAGAAGCGTGAGCAGCATGTTTGCAGCAAATGTGAAAGACTGACAGACTGACTGACTGATGCACAGGCACCACTCGCCACAGCCCTTGGGGACCCAAACCAAGCAGATCACTGCTCGTGTGAGAGGCAGCAGGTAAACAGGATAGAAAACGTAGAAGCTGGTCAAATGACAGAACTACGATCTGACGTGGTGGGGGATAATAAGCAAAAGCAAACAAGAACAGTAAGTGATGTCAAGGGCAGAGAAATCAGCTGCATTGCATGCACAGGCAGCAGTACCCAGTTCTGGGAATTCTGCATTTTGGGACTAACTGGGAACTCTTTGCTGAACCAGTGGCTACCAGCTCTGGAATGGCATTCCCTTTACAGACTGGCAATATTGCTGAAAACCAGTTTTGGGTTTCAAGTGGGGGTGTTGGCAAAAGCCAAAGGAAAAACTGGCACGTGGGTAAGGTAGATAGTCCCCTTCTGGC
Source organism: Tringa solitaria (assembly GCA_026413425.1). Taxonomy (NCBI): domain Eukaryota; kingdom Metazoa; phylum Chordata; class Aves; order Charadriiformes; family Scolopacidae; genus Tringa; species Tringa solitaria. The sequence continues at coordinate 138,606,573 of JAOXJM010000001.1, forward strand.
CGTCAGCTACCTGCAGCCAAACTCCTGCCAGCCCATACAGCTCCAGCTCCGTGTACACTAGTAACTGTGCTATCTCTGCAACAAATTCCTTTCCAGTTCTTCAGCACCCGGCAAAATACTTGCTGCTCCTTCATGCACGTGGTGCTAAAGTTGCAAACAGAAGTTATTTTAATTAATTCAGTATGCTGTCCCCTTTCCTGCGCTGCTGTTGCTCTGGATTGCCCTAAGCCTGGGGTCACTCTGCATTTCCCAACTTGTCAGCCATTGGAGTTAGGCCAGGCTCCGAGCCCTGTTTTATGCCTGCTCCTTTGGATGAGATGACCGTGTGGGGATCACGTGAAAATAACTAAATGAGAAACTCCTCACCTTCCTTTGGACGCACAAAACTGGACTTTCGATGGGAACGATTCCAGGGAAAGGAGAACTGACGGACCGCTTCAGTGTGCGAGAAGTCCTGAGCCAGGCTCTTGGGAGCACACGGTGGGACGGAAGAGCCAGCCAAGTTTCCCAAACCTTCCAGTCCCAGGTGGGAATCATAAGAATATGTTAAACTAATTAAAAACATCAAGATCATTGTTTCATAGACACTAACACAGAGACAGGAATACTGTTGTGCCGTGTTTGCATTTCAAACACTGATCACGTGTATCACATCCCCTTCTTCAGGGAACACAGCCCATGGGAAACCAAGATATCGACAGAGCTGTTTTCTGCACCACAGCAGGCCAGCGTTAAGGCTTTTCTGCCTCTTTACTTCAGCAAAGCACTAGGTCTACCAGCAAGAACCTTCATTTGGGGTTCAAATGAGGGCAAAAGGTTTGATATGGTATTTGCTATGTACAATGTGTGTGTGAGAAAGAAAAGCAAACCAATTTCTGCTGCATTTAAGGATACACATTTGGCATCTGGATTTTCCTCTTCCCTCTATCAGCCCAATGCTGCTTTTCAACATGTTATTTTCTGGCTGTCTTCATTTTCATTGCAATGTTCCTCTGTCATTCTCACTGTCACAAGAATCAATAGATAGTAATAGCATTACATGGGCGGGGGTGTTAGCCTTGCAATAACTTCTGGAGACACAGACATGTGGTTTATTAATTTATCATATATCTTTGACTGGCTCTTTTTCCCTTTGCCACCTTACCCACCTTCCAGGGCTTTGTGCTAAGGCTGCACAGCATCGAGAGGCTGTATTGCACATCGTTATTTCACTTAGATCAAATGGTCAGGAAAAAGTTTTCTTTTCCTACAAATATAAAATCACCTCTGCTAAATATTACACTAGTTAGACCTTACACACTAACTTGTACAAGGTCTAGGAATGACAAAATTTGCTCCCTGGTTTGTGAGACATATATATACATGCAATCACATGCCTGCTCAAAAATTCAACAACTAAAACCACTGTGACAATGAAGAGTTTTGCCACACTGAAAATGGAAAACTGCTAGTTTCCCAGTGAGTATCAGTTCTTTCTCCCAGCCCTGGAAGAAGCCAGGGAAATGCTGAGAAACTATTTAGCGTCCCATTTATAGTATTTTATTCTATTCAATAGCACAATGCATTTAGAAGATGGGGGGGGCATGGCTATATTACGCTCCCGCATGATAAAACAGATTGACTGAGAAGGCAAAAATCAAAGAAGATATGTTACTTGAGTTTCTCATAGTTACATTTCACAAGGAACAGTTTTTGAAATGTAGAAGTATGGACACACTTGTATTCCTACCACAAAATGAAGCCAGCTGATAGCAGGACCCACTGACCAAGAACTCCTAACACAAACTGCCTGTTGTATATAGGCTGTTTACTGATCTATTCCATAAACTGCATTTATTTCTGTTTATTGAGGGGGGGTTATGTTAAACTAATTAAAAACATCAAGATCATTGTTTCATAGACACTAACACACAGACAACAGAGATTTCATTTTAAAGGCATGTTAAATAAAATACTGGTTCACTTTTTCAGCTCTGGCTGCCTAAATCTGCACTTACTGTAGGGGTACAGGATCAGGCAGACTTGTCAGTACTGCACACCAGTGACAATGAATACAGTCAACTTCTGGACTGCCATCAGCAAAAATAAAGCACACAGAATAACAACAGCCCTTCCACATAAATACCAATTTTATTTTTGGTGAAATCTAGACTTCTTGTTTCATGGTATTTTTATAGACTACATTCATATGCATCATATTATAGGCAGCAGTTATAATGCACGAATATTGTTCTACTCCCTTCTACAGTTACATTAGGAAATAGAGCAAAATGAAAGGAAAAAACCATTTCAGTAGACCAGTGAGGCAGCACTGCACTTCAGGAGAAAAAAATAGTCCAGACCTCTGTTTGCAGCATTCAAAAATCTTTCCTCTGCACAATTGTGGGGTTTATTTAGATATTCAGAATAAGGAATATTCTGCTGTAGGAGACATACATGCCATTTGCTACTGGAAAAATGTCTTTTATGAATGCTAGTATAAGACAGCTTTATGTGCCTCTGACATTTCATTTACTCGATTTGCCATAAATGTAGTTGCTTCTTCAACTACCTTGAAAACAGCAGCAAAAACCAGAGGCACAGTCAGGCAGTCACAAGAGTACACACAAGTTACTGCCTCACAAGTAGCTGGAAGGCTGAAGTTTCTGTTAGAACAGGAAATAATTCAAGCAATAGACTGGAATTTTGAATGTTAACTCTGCCTAAACCCATCCCAAATTATATAAAAATTCTCATGATTTGGAAATTACTACACATATTAAGTGAATGGAAAAAATGATGAAACGTCACAAGGAGACAGAGAGGCATATGTCTTTATAGGATAGGGGAGTATTTATACCATGTCATTATCATCCGAGAGAGAAAGAGAGATGCATTAGTTTTGATAGTGGCACCTGCCCGAGGCTGTGCACATACTGTGTCTCCCATACTGCCACCACAGTGACTCCAGGCCATATTTGTAGCGATATATTAACTCATCAGCACAATAAAAGGAGAGAGGTGGTTCCTCCTTCAATGAACAGATAACATGGATATCCACGTATTTTCCTTGATCTACAGGTACAGAATCAGAGAATCACAGAATCATTTAGGTTGGAAGAGACCCTTGGGATCATCGAGTCCAACC
>JAOXJM010000001.1:138614721-138627910 GCA_026413425.1 Tringa solitaria
ACACTCCTGATCCATCTAGTAGGAATTTTATTTTACAAAGACCCCAATCTTGCAATCCATTCTGAACAGAAGAGCCCTTTCACTTCCACTGAAAGCCAGTGAATCTATTAGGCATGAGGCTTACAGAAGTGTTCTGGCACCTAAAAATACAGACAGGTGCATAGTAAGATCTTAAACAAAAATGTATAGAAAGAGAATTCCCATTGAAATAATTTCATTCCAGTTCATTTCATGGTATATAACACAATCCATTATACTTCAAATGAAACAAGCCAGCAAAATTGAAACACACTTTTCTTTTACATTAAAAAAAAAATCCAATAATGGGGATTTCTGTCCCATGGAACAAGAAAAGGCCACTTTGGGCAAGGTTCCTGCCATGCATTCTAAAGAACCACTGAATTTGTGAGAAAATTATTCATCTCTCTGAACTCTGTCACACGTTCAGAGATGTACTGAGTACTGCACCATTGTTTCTGCTTCCTAACAATACTGAGTGCATGTGCTCAAAAAGTGGCAAAAGGCCTAATTTCGCATCTGCACATCCAGCACATGCACCAATAGAGAATGAAGGCTGTGTTCACTAATTTCAGTTTCGTAAAAAGAGACTATTCTGTTGAAAGGCAGAATAGCCTCATAGTCAATATAACACGCTTTTAATAATTACACAGTATTACAGATACAGAAGAAAGGCAATGTTCAGATTCAGGTTATTACACTGGGGTAAAGTTTGAAAACTTGCTTTTCAGGTTATATCACAGAGACGACTGCAGTTAGCTTCAAGAGTAACAACATTTTCAAATTACTTTTCGTAGAATACGAGCGCTAAGTTCTAAGTTCACTAAGTTCTAGGCGATACTGGATCCAGCCCAAACTTAGAACTGGTACTTGCAGTATGAATGAAGCACTCCTTACAATTGAAATACAGTTGAAAGTTTGATTATGTATGGTACCACCTATTCTAACTAGACAGACTATAAACGGTTATGGAATAATAAACTATTAGAAATTATCACCTACCAAATATAGGAAGGTTTCTGGAAATACCACAGTGTTTTCATCTTGGAAAGAACAAATGCTTAGGAAATGACTGCAAACAAAACTGACAAGTGCAGACACCGGATAAGAACCCCTGAGCTATCTAAAGCTAATTTTGTAAATCACTGGGTAATTTAAACAGCAAGTTTAGGAAGTTGCTAAATTAGCATTCTAGGATCTCACTGGAAATCTCCTTTCCTTTAAAATTAGCCTCAGTGTTTGCTAAAATGCTTTTAACAAGGGAAACCCATCCTGCAGACACGGGTGTACTGGCAGCAGCAACACCAGTCATGCAGCTGAGAACGCAGCAAGCGTAGCATCTCTTTGCTAAATCACGGCTTGTCTCTGTAATGGTTAACGTCTCAGAGGTGGCCACATCAGACAGGGTCTGGTTAATTTTATAAGTTCTTGGTAGCTACACTATAATAAATAAAGAGGAACATTAAAATAAATAAAGAGAAAAGCAAGCATTTTTATGGCTTAACATCACCATGCTTCTACAATTATTTTGAACATTTATCATTTAACATTATGAGTTAAGGAGTGAAAAGTGCAGAAATGGTTATCTCAAACTGTCTAACAGGGGAAACTGATTATAAATATCTGAGAATTGTTCTTTCTTAAGACAATTGTCTTTCCAGACAATTTTATCCATATAAATTGTTTCAATTAGGTATTTATTAACTCTCCTGCTCCACTGATGAACAAGATAAAATTGCAATGGTTAAGGCTATGAAGAATTGGGACACTCCATGTTGATATGGACTTTTACTATCTCTTTATAGCTGATTGAGAATGTTTTCTGATTTATATTTAAAAAAAAAAAAGTTTAAACTGCTTGACAAATATTTCATTGTCCTCATACAGCTCACTGCTGCCACTTGTTTGGAAAAAATGAAAGGTAAGTTGAAAAATGCACCTTTTCCATTTTCATCTCTAATTGAATTCTCTCTTGACCCCCTTATTCCCCATGGCTGTATTTCAGGTTTTGATGATAAGAAAAAGAATTTTGTATTTGGATAATACAATTTTCTCACTTGCCTTCGGCGACCTTCAGCTCAATTTCCTCTCCCCAGAGACACTGTATATTATAGAATTGAATCAAATTCCTTATTCATAGAAAAAAAAAGTTCCAATTTAATCTGAATATTCAGCATTTTACACTGGTCAGGGTGATGGATGGCAAATTGAAATGCTTTTGGTTCAGGTAATCAAATGGTAGAATTCAGACTTGTATTGAAAAAAATAATGAAGTCTATTCAATATTCTCATAAGGTGCAAAAAATGCACATTACACGGTAGAACTAGAGCTGTTTCTTATTACCTAACCAATAACATCTCCATTGCAAAAAGTATAGTAAAACATTAAGAATTTATGTAGGTTAGAACATGTGAAAAGTAGCTACTGTTGAGGGAAAACGCGGGCATCTTCCTAAGAGTGCTCAAATGGAAGAGTACAAAGCCAGGGGAAAAACAGATCTGTTCCCAGTAGGTACCTACAAAGTTCAATGCTGGCTTACTGAAGCTCATTAATATGTTTTTAAATGCTTTTAGAGGAAGAAACACATCCTTTTTAATCACTTCAAGTCATCTGAAAAACTAAACTACTATAACGTTTCATTTCCATCCCCAAAAGTTTTCTAAAGTAACACTACTGGCTATTTCATTTCCAAAGGACTACTTGTTTCATTTTGGAAAACTGTCTTGCTGCTTTTGAAGTTCAACCCCAAAGCAACAATTGATTTGAACAACTTCAGCCTGGTGCCACCCTACTGATGCAGCACGCTTGACCACTTGGACTTCAAGAAGATGTCTCCAGGAAAACAAGAGAATAATGATGCTGCATAAAGATGGTTTGGTTTAAAAACTCCATCAACAGTTCCTTTCTTCCCTTCTAGAGATGCATGGAATTATTCTGCTTGGTTTTTAAATACTGTATTGAAATTATTTCTTTTCTATTTATTTGGAGTATTTATGCCACAAGGAATGCTTAACTGTAGGCACCATTAGTGTTTAATCAAAATTGCAATGCAGCAACCTAAATGTTAAGGCACTGTGTTAAAAATGTAGTCCTAGGCTGCCTTTAATGACTGCACTCTAACTTGTGCAAAGGGAGAAGCCTCCTCCATGTTTATCCTCTCATCTCACACATAGGCACCTGGGGCACAGCCCTTATCCAGGCCAGGCTGGTGAGGAGAAACCCCCTTCAGAATAACTTCCCCAATTTACCCAGCAGACGTGACCACGGCCTTCAAAACCCAGGGAGAACATCTTCCCTTCCTCCACCTCACAAGCAGCTCACAGGGACAGAGCTCAGATTCAAGCTTCCTACGTGGGAACAGAGAGCTCTGCACGACACTGGGCATTCTCACTGGGCATTTATTATCTGCAAGTAACCTGTCGATGGACTTTACCTTCAACAGCTTGTGCAGTTTCACAGCCACAGGGTAAAGACAGGGTGCAAGGCACATGGAAAAAGCACTCTCAGGAACTGGGTAAGTGCTTGGACTATCAGGGATAACGGCTACATTAGAAGCATTCACAAGTAGAAGGCTCTTAATATTGAACTAATCTCCAAATTAAGAAACATCAGCTAGAAATGGTGAATGCTAGCAAGAACAGTAACTTGTGATCCACCGGCATAGTAGAAGAGCCGAGCCTAGAGAGACACACAAATATATTCATTTCAGTCAAGCCTCGGGTAAAGAAAAGATTGCATTTTGCCCTGCAAGAGCAATTTAGGAACCAAACATTACATAGCATCACTGTGCTGCTGTAAGGGTGGTCCTGCAATGGAAGCAAACAACAGGTCCACTGAAGAATGAGAAAATAGAGCCCAATTCTGTTCCCAGATCCCTTACCTACTGAGGACTAGCAGGAAGTCATTAAAATGCATGATTTTATAGCTTAAAGTGACCAGATACCAAATAGATACACAAAGGGGGAAAGTGAGGGGTGTTTTACATAATCAGAAACACAAAAATGAACTTAAGATGTCATAGAACAGAATTTAAGCATGTGATTTTCATAGAATCATAAAATCATTTAGGTTGGAAAAGACTGTTAAGATCAAGCCCAACTGTTAACCTAGCACTGCCAAAACCACCACTAAACCATGTCCCTCAGCACCACATCTACTGGTCTTTTAAGTACCTCCAGGGATGGTGACTCAATCCATTCCCTGGGCAGCCTGTTCCAACGCTTGACAACCCTTTCGGCAAAGAAATTTTTCCTAATATCCATCCAAAACCTCCCCTGGCACAATATGAAGACATTTACTCTCGTCCTATCTCCTGTTACCTGGGAGAAGAGACTGACCCCCCACCTCATACAACCTTCTTTCAGGTAGTTGTAGAGAGCTATAAGGTCTCCCCTCAGTCCCTTCTTCTCCAGGCTAAACAACCTCAGTAATTTTAAAGTAATTCAAGTAGAAGCTTGCACTGTGTCCTGAATAGGATGGGAAATAAGCACATACTTCTGACTAACCTATTAGCTGCATTTCAAGGTCCAGAACACTGAGGATATTTGCTGCATCCATTTACTTCTGCTGAAATTTATTTGGAACTTCTTTTGTGAGCACCTCTGTGGGAATAGCCAATACTTAAGACATACATGTGAAAGAAATTTGTGCAAAACAGTATAAAAGGCAATCAGAAAAATGTTTTAATTTTGTTGAAAAGTTGCATTCAGATCGTGACCCTTCCAGAAAATGTATTAGTACCCTTCCTTGTAGAAGGGCTAGGTACGGAGTCAGGATGGTAACGCTATGTGAGGAGGCGCTTAAAAGTCAGGAAACACCAGCATTAAAATACTAATATGATCTGGTTTCATGTTACCATGGGGACTATTCCCAAAGGCCTGTGGACACTAATCTCCATGAGGGAACTTTCATAACCAAGGGATACCAACAGGTTCTTCTGGAGGGTGGTTCAGATCAGAAACCCAGCTCAAGCCCAGCGGAGTCTGCATCACCCAGACAAATTTAGCCCCTGTGAACGCTCCCCTCACATTCAGATCATATTCTTTAGCCTCAATTCTTTTCTCCAGGACCACGTGGGACATTATGCAAGCTTTGTCATCTTTTGGCGTGCAGTTTTCTCATTTCCATAATAGTCCAGTATTCTTCTAATGACCCAGATCTCTCATGAGTTCAAATATTGGATCTATATTTTGGCAGTTGCTGACTGCTGTCGCATTCACTTCTCTTTTCGGCTGATAATATTAAAAGCTAAACATTAATTAAAGGGACTATTTCTCTAACGGTGTCTCTGGGACAGAATATCTAGTTGGGAACACTATAGCCCGTCACAGCTGCAGTCTATTTGATAAGTGCTTCTTAGCAGCCACACCACTCGTCTGCTGGGTAGGCTGCCTCGCTGACGACTGGGGGAGGCAGGGGCTCTTAAAGGGAGTAATTTGGCTCCGGGTAGCCATTTGGTACCCTGCCGAGGCCGAGCAACGTTGTGACAGCGCGCAAAATACCCTGGCCCGGCCCTTAAAGGGCTTTTTTACTTCCTCGGTAGGCTAACCCCGTGGAAGGTGGAGGGGAGCAGAGGTTCCCCTGTTCGCTGGCACACCACGCGTCCCTCGCTGAGACCCCGCGTCTTGTTCACCGGGGATGTGAGCCAGCTTGGGTAGCAATTTAATAAAGCAGCTGAAGCTAATGCCATTTTTTGGCACTACATAAGAGAGCTTGTTGTAGGGTCACATATATGCATATAAGGGGTCATGTACCAGCAAATTTTCAGGAAATAGTAGACATGCACATTATTAGACCGAATTGCTGTCTGGCTCCAATATCTGAAATATGTAACCAACTCTTAACCCTAAGTCTCAGCGCTGTGATGCATTTAAATCACAAAAACGTGTAGATTTTTTGTGCCTTAAACTTAGTTTCTGCAGTAGGAAAAGAATATCAAGAATGTAGCACCAGATCCTATACAGAAATACTTGAGGAGCAATACTGCTGGAACTAGTGCCGTTACTGACACCATATTTAGATTAATAAACACTTCTCAAAATCTGAGATTGCTTCTAAAATCTTGATTTTAAAGAAATTAATCTGGGACTCTTATACTTTTTTTAATTAGAATTTTTGAGCCATTAATTTTATATTTCCAAGACTTTCTTTACAACGACAAGGGCTCTTTTTAACATACACATTTAATGGAAGATAATATTATTTCATAATCATGGGACTCTGGAGCTGGAGCCTTATAAGAAAAACACTAAATCTTATTAAACTTGTGATAAAATTATTGGTGTTGGCAACCTTGCAAGCATATGCCTAGAGCTGCACAATGTTTTCCTCCTCTAACTACTGTAACTAAAAGGACTTTAATGAGAGCAAAAGAATGTGGCTCTGTCTGCCCAGAATCTTTTGGAATTTTCACTTTTCCCTAATGAAAATGAAAACAAATACTTTTTTTTTTTCCTGTAAGCTTTTATGGACATCTGAACTGACTCTTGTAATGAAGAAGGATTAAGCAAACTCAGGGAAATGATAAATGTGGTTTGTATTAGTGTACTAATTAGCTCATAAATTTAGAAATAGTTAATCTTTTAGTTTTGCTGAACGAAAATAGCGGTCAAATCACAGATCAGATCTTGGAACTGGAGTAATGCAGTGGTGAATTAAAATCCCCTGAGCATAGGTGTCTGATCGCATAGCATTATGAAAACTGGAAATTTTGCTACTGGCTTTGAAGAGCAGAAGGTGAATTTAATCGAAGTTGTAAAATATTACTCAAGCAGCCAGACACTTAACAGATAATAATTAAAAAAATGTGATTTATTAGGTGCATGCTTCTCATTGTGTTGTAATCCAACGATTAACTATGTTAATTATTTTTAGTTCAGTGAGCTAAGTAGAGCACTGGTAGCTAGCATAATCCTGTATTTTACTGCAGCTTCCATTTAATGTATATATGTAGGTACCTCGATGTTTAAAGACCATGCCCTAGAAATATATATGTTCTTTCAGAAACAGTTCTGGGTGCCAAGCGATAAAAATATACTTACCCATCACACAATTTACACTTCCTCAGAACTGTCAAAGTAGAAAATGAGTAGAGGTACTATCTGTTTTACACTGCCCCCTTGATGAAACCTTGATCAAGACTGCTCTGATGCAACGCAGAGAGCTGTGTATTCTATCCCAAAACAACAAGTTTAGATCTCAGTTCTCCGGACTGGGTCCCAGCCAGGTGGTGGAGATGCGAGAGCCAAGCACCCAGGCATGGTTTATGGTATGGTAGCAGACAAGTAGCTGGCAGACTTTGCAGGCTGAGGAATACAATAGCTCCGAGTCTCCTCTTCCCTCTAACAGTTGCACCAGGACAAGGTTAGAAGAGAACTGGGCTTGGTAACACTCTACGTGGAGAATGAATAGACTCCCATTCTCACACCCCATAAACATCCTCAGGCACACCTTGTTAAACACCACCCTAGAGACTGCTTTTCAAGCAGTTTTCCATAAACTCCATGTGACCGGGATACAATGCTAGATAAAACCATCGGATAAAATATAGCACTACAAGTATGTGAACCTGGGATTAGAAGATCAGCGTGACTTAATGAGGAACCAGCCTTCACATCTGGACTGCTATAAACATTGCCCAATCCAAGGCCCCCATGGAAAAAAACCATCACACCAATAGTAATTCAGTAAAAAGTACAAGAAATGTTCATTTCTAGCCCTGCAGTGATACACAGTAGGAATTAATCTAAAAGCATGACAGCAAACAACTGCTGAACCAATTTTCTTCTTTGGCTTGTAGGGCACCTGCTCTTACGGTATCTCCATTTTATATCTCTTTTTTCCTTGTAGAAATGTAAATATTCCTATATTAAACCAACTGCTCATGTAAAGAGATAGCCAGTGACAAGACCTTAGTCCAACTACATGGTGTGATGAGGAAGTAAAATGTATCTTCAAGTACAGAATATTTAAATGCCTGTACTCATGACACAAACTGGCAAGTTACAAAGCAAATTTGTAATTATACCTCTGACTTGCTTCTAAGGAGTTGTGCATCAGCAAGCTATGAACCAGACCCTGTACCACTGTAGTATTCCACCTCAAAGTGCTATGAGACAGAAAAAATTTAAGTCTCATGTCTCAATATGAGGCTCTTCCCAGAGCGTTGCTGGCTGCGTAACATGTGCACCAAGTCAGCATTGCTGACATTTTTTTGTCTGCATATGATGCTACTTCTGGAAGCCATATGATCTGTAGTTTACCCTCCTAGCTCTATGTTTGGTAAGCTGCTGCAAGGAAGGATGAAGTGGGATGGTTAGCTGGTATGGGTGCATAGTTTAAGGGATTCCCTGTTATTACCATTTTCTTAGCTTTTCCTTTCAGTTTAAGTGAGGCTGCATAAGGCACTGAAAGTTGTCTCCATTGCTCCCCCAAAACAGTACTAGGACTAGCAATTTTTGTTTGGGTGACAGAACGCTAGACTTTATCTTTCACTAAGCGAAAAGCAACATTTATACTCTCCTGAACTCTCTCTGACTGCATAGCATAAGCAGGTGTACAAGGACCATCACCTTGGCAGCACAACCTCAATGAGCCCTTCTGGCCAAAATTTTCAATTACATCAAGTTAAACAAAAGTGACCAGCTTGTCAGAGATATTCAGCACACTTGCCTTCAATGAAGTTAGCACATTATGAAATCAGGACACAGTTATTTTAGTGCTTATATATAGGTTAGAACCAAACTTTAGATGCCTAAATTTGAAATTTGTGAAATGTGTCAGCAAAAGCATTGTAAGAAGCCTGATCAAAATGCAATATTATCCTTAAAGCAACATCCTAAGGAGGTACTGTAGTTCTCCTCCCAATACGACAGGCATATGAAAAGCTCTAGAATACGGACTCATAAAGATCCTGCAGTGAACTGCATTTTGATCTCAAGCACGTGTTTCGCCTCAACCTCACTCTCTGTGGAACGATGACAACTCTACTTATGAGACTGGATGAGACTACAGCTAACACAGCCTTGTGCTATGCTCAAGCAAATGTAATACTGCCACCACATTTATCCTACCTAACTTTACACTTCTAAAATGTCGTTGCGTATACCTCAGATACTAATTGAGATTCTTATTAATTAGGCCCTTTTAAGTCATGATACATCTGACCTAGGTTAGACATCTACCTCAGGATAACATTAATTAGGTCTTAGAAATGCCACTTTACACCCACCAAGTACAGAAGGAGTAGAAACTACTCTTTCATACCCAGACATCTAAGTTGTGCACATCCAAGGTTATCAGAGAAGCCCAGCCCTTGTTGTGAATTGCTGAGTGGGAACAGAAACATTCCCAACGAACACCACTGCCCTGTGTCACCGTAGCAGTGACAAATAAAGTCAAGGAAGGACTTTGCTATTTAGCCATTAGTGTATATTGGCAGTACTGCCGATATCACCTTGTGTGTCAAGACTGGTAGAACAAGGTCAGAAACGAGCTGTACGCAACGGAGCCAGCAAGAACTGGAAGCTAATGTGGCTCTTCAGTTTCTGTACCGGAGTTCATACCTCCACACACTACATGGAGGGAGGTTCTGTGATACGTGGACATACTAGTGTGGATGTACTAACTCCACTGCACTGTGTAATTAGGAGCCAGCACTCCTATTATTAATTGATATGAGTTATACCAATATACTACTCTTGCACTTCTTAATCAGACTTATCTGAAGTCTAGTCTGCATCTTTTAGAACAGGGCTAAGTGTGACCTCATCACTTTAACTTTCAGGTATCGGTTGCATATTGCATACTCAGTACTTTTATATTTAATAATTATTCAATGGACATTTAAAGGACCTCATCCCTAAACCAGATACATACATTTCACATAAATCGCAATACACTAGAACAGATTTCCATTTTCCATATATTGAAAGCAACATAGACAAAGTACAGCTTCTCTAGTTACTATGTCAGCAAGAACATGGAAGTAGCAGTCAAAAAGGATTTTCAAGGTTCAGTTCTTGGTGGATGATCTGAACAGAGAGGTTCAATTTATGTATTTTTCTACTTTTGGCCAAGTTAACACATCCCGCAGTAGACACACTGCTGAGGGGGCCTGATCCATCCAGAAGCATGTTCAAAGTAGTACCCCTGTCAATTCCAAGTATTGGTACGACCTGGGTTTGATGCCCAAAGCGCTTTCTGTTTAACAGAAGACATGCGGAATCGATTCCTCTCTCATACCAGTGTTAACCATGACAAACTCTAATATAAAGTCAGAATTAGAATTGTTTTGAATATACACTAGCATGCACGAGAGAATAATGCGACTGTGTGTATTTCTCAGAGGTGGTGTTTTTCATTCCTTTTTTCTTATTTCTCCCGTTCCTCTGGGAGATCTCATTGCCAGTTTCAACAAAGGGCATCATCTCTATGCGGATGATATCCAACTCTACAACTCTGTCAGCTCACTCTCTGATCCCCTTCTTGCCACCTGTCTTCAACATGTCAATCAACAGATGGCTACACCATCACTAAGGAATGCTTCAAAGGCATTCAAAATGTTTTAAAAGTCCTCTTTGTTCCATGTCTGTGGCTCTGTTATCAGTCTTCTTAATTCAGCCTTTCAGTTCTTGGCCAAAAATCTTCCTGCTATCCATAACAGAGGGTTTTCATATTCTTTTCGCCTGCTTTAAAGCTACTTTAATAATATTTACAGATTTAGTCATAGTTCGACATCTGCTTCCTCTGTGTTATGTTGAATGCTTTACTCCAGTTGAAAATAATGCCATTTTGTCCACTTTGGTTTTCTAAAAACATTCATTCTAAACTTTACCAATCAATGGACAGGAGAGTAATGCTCTGCTTTGAAAAGTGGAGACCCCCTCAAAAACCTTCAACACTCTACAGCTTTTCTTGAATGCTGAATCTCCTTTTAAGACTTGTGAAAATATATTTCAGTGTCTACAGCAGCATGTCAAAGCCCTGTGATATACTTACAACAGGACCACTGGTTTTGCTGGAAGATATTATTTTGAATATTACAAAAATATAACCGTATTGATCTGTACTAGATCTCTCTCACAGTGTCTAGCCTTTCTTATCTCTGTGTTCTCTCTCCAAGAGCCCAGAAATAAGAAAGTCCATTCCTGCACTTACTCTATTTTAATCTTGTCTGCATTTTCAGGCCTTTTCTTCAAACTACTGAAAGATAGAAATGGTATCACATCTAGTGCAACCTCCCTTCCACAGTAGTAACATTTCAAGGATTTGCGATAATAACCCATCACAAATCTTTGGAGCATCTGCCATAGTTAAGTGGAAGAACGTAAGTGGAATAAACCAAAGGGAAGTACTGCCACTTAAGGGAAATAGAGTAGTGGAAATAGGGACCTGATATAAAAACTACAGATGACTTGCTGACGTACGTAATACCAAGGAAAGAAATCATATGGGGGTAAGCCTCTTAGATCGTAGAATGGTTAGAGTTGGAAGGGACTTCAAAGATCATCTAGTTCCACCCCCCCTACCATGGGCAGGGACACCTCCCAATAGAGCAGGTTGCTCAAAGCCCCATCCAGCCTGGCCTTGAACACCTCCAGATACCGACCTAGAGAGTTTGTTTTCCCTGTATGTTACCCAGTGCAGAAAGGAGCTGCAAACAGACTGGCACACACTGTCTTAATAAGGGGATTATCTTTTTATTTGCTACTGCCTCCACTTTCCCTTCCATCCTTGTATTTCTAACAACAAGCGCAGGAATTATTTGTGTAATAATTTTGCGTTCTCCTTTAACAGGATTTAGCAGCTGGAACAAGCACAGGTAAACCCGTGTACGTTGTCAGCTCCTCAAAAAAACCAGCCAGCCAGGAGCTCGCCGCGACCCACAGCCCAGAAGCCGAGGCCTTGTTGCGGCTGCTCTAAATCCGGCACAGGTGACAGCGCCGGGAAGGCCCTGGGTGGCCGGGCCACAGGGGCAGCCCGCACTGGGGCCGCTCGGCAACCCCACACGTCCCCACCCGCCGCGCCGGGCACCGGGCTAGGGGCAGAACCGGCGGCTTTCGGGGCGGGGGGTGCCTGCCCGCGCATCTCAGTGACCCCACCCTGCCCCTTCGGCGCGGCTGCCTCAGCCCCGGGAGTGGAGTCTCCGACGCTAGGGCGGAGGCCGAGCGGGGCCCGGCAGCTCCCGGGCGGCGGCAGTAGGAGCCGGGGGTCGTGCTCCACGGTCACCTCCAGGGCGCCATAACAGCTCCGGCCACTCGACCCACCCCGCCACCACCGCAAGGGCTGCTGGGAAGGCAGGGGCCAGGAGCAGGAAACACCCACCCGCCGCCTCCGCTGTGACATCACGACGCACACAAAAAAACGCCCCTCCCGCGCACGGCCCCCTGCCCCCGCTCCTCCCCCTTCCGTTACCATAGTGACCGCCCGCCGCGTCGCCGGCGGAGCCGGGGCGGGGGGGCGGAGTTTAAGGTGAGCTCTCGCGAGATGTGGGCGGGCCGGAAGGAGGCGCGGATTTGAAGGCAGCGGCGGGAGGAGGGGGGAGGTCGGCTGCGCGCGGCAGGTGAGTGGCTGGCGGCCGTTGTCCTCGCGAGCCGGTGGCGGCGCGCGCTTCCCCACCCCTCCTTTCCCTTTGGGGTCGGTCGGTTGCCGTGGTGCCGAGCCACGTCGCTTTAGAGCCGCTGCTGGCGGCAGCGGGGGGGTGGTGGTGTCTCTCCGGCCTGCCCGCCGTGTCTAGGAGAAACAGGTGTGTGGTGACGGCGGAGTTTGGCCGGTTCCCCTCCCTGGGTATGGGGGCGGCCCCGGCGCCGTGACGGTGGCTGCCGCTCCCGCTTTGTGGCCGGCTGTGTGCCCGCCGCACGTAAGCGGTCGGCGGGAGGCCGCTCCCCTCTCCTGGGGAGCCGAGGGGGTGCCCGCCTGTGCTGGCTGGGCCCGGCCCCGGGGCTGCTTTGAGGCAGAAATTAGATAGTTCTCTTTGTGGGTGCGGTTTCTTTCTCTCCACTTTATCAGTCTCCATCATTTACACAGTATACTCTTAAAAAAGAAATCCTCTGGATTTGACTGTAATCATAGAATGGTTTGGGTTGGAAAGGACCTTAAAGATCATCGAGTTCCACCCCCCCTGCCACGGGCAGGGACACCTCCCACCAGACCAGGTTGCTCAAAGCCCCA
>JAOXJM010000001.1:138628043-138643327 GCA_026413425.1 Tringa solitaria
TTCCATGTGCCTTAGCAGAGATTCCAGGAGGATCTGCTCCATGATCTTGCCAGGCGCAGAGGTGAGACTGACTGGCCTGTAGTTCCCTGGGTCTTTTTCCTTTTTTGAATATTGGGGTTATGTTCCCCTTTTTCCAGTCAGTGGGAACTTCGCCAGACTGCCACAATTTCTCAAATATGATGGAAAGCGGCTTAGCAACTTCGTCCGTCAGCTCCCTCAGGACCTGTGGATGGATTTTATCAGGTCCCATGGACTTATGCACCTTTAGGTTCCTTAGCTGGTCCGGAAACTGATCTTCTTGTACTGTGGGCAGTTCTTCATTCTCCGAGCCCCTGTTTTTGCCTTCTGTGACTTGGGTGGTGTGGTTACAGCTCTTTCCGGTGAAGACTGAGGCAAAAGACGGAAGCTTGTGCTTCTTAATTATACTGTCACCAAGGCTTTGCAAAAACTGCTTAGACTTTTAGTTCTTGATTCTGAGCAGGTTCAATTATATGTTTTTTTCAAGGCTATTTTCATAAGAAATGCATATTTTAATACACATTCTTGGAGAACGTGTGTTAACAGCTCTTTTTGGAGAGAAAGAAACTGCACTCACAGTTTCCATCATTTGCACAGTATGCTCTTAAAAAGAAATCCTCTGGATTTGACTCTAATTAATGGCTTACACTTGCAAAATGTTGTAGTCATATGTTAGCGTTTGTCTCACAACATCTGTTGGTATCTTGAGGGAATAAATATCAATATTTTGTTAAAACCATAAGATTAAATAATAGTATTTTTCATAACAGGAACCGTGGAGTCTGTGAAACGCTGAAAATCAAGTGGAATAAAGTAGATGACTGTCAAGCCTTTATTTTTAATTTGATCCAACAAAAAGGGAAATTGGTAGAAAATGTCATCTGGGAAAGTTCTGCAACCTGTACTGAAAATGAAGGTGGATGAACTGTTTTTGTGCTGGTTGAGTCAGCCTGCAACTCAGCTGATACTAAAGGACTGCTTGAGAAGCATCAAGAATGAGGAGAAAACAGAACTTGGTAATGGAGATTCAGGAAATGGTAAAAATGAGAGGTTCACTAATAAAAATTCCAATTCCAAACAATGCATATTAGGAGATACCAGGTTGCCTTTGATGTCTTTCAGCCCCCCTCAACTTTCTACTACTCTTCCATTGGCAACTCCAGCCAGTGCAAGGAACATCTCTAATGTTAGAGCAACACGTCGATCCTCAGGAACCAGAGTAGTAAGTTTGTTTCTTACTTGTTAGACCTATTTGTTTAAACGGAAGTAACTTTTGTGTTTGTGGTGTTGGCAAATTATGCAAGTAATTAGTTGCCCTGTGGGAGGTGCTGGGAGTGGAGGGAAGCAGCAGCTCTGAACATAAAATGTCAGTGTTTCTGTGTCATTAGCACAATGGGTAGGTGGCCTAAACTTCCAAAATACTGTCTTGGCTCCTTGCAGCTCTGTTGCTTTTTACAGGTCATGGGTGTCTGACACAAAATGAAAAATGAATTGTTTTCTATTTCCAACAATTTTTCTGTCAAGAGGAATATTGCCCTTGTTCTTTAAAACTGCAGAGTGGAAGGCATCTTAAAATTCCATATTGAGCACAGCTGATTAGATTTGGTATAGCTACCTTGGTTTTGAGCTATAATGTCGAACATCACACAATACTGATCTGGGCTGCAACTAATTTACATGTTGTGTTTGCTTCAGTGGGTGCCGCATAGATAAGGAAAAGTCAAAACAAGTGATTCTTGCTTTCTGAAGTATTGCCTCTCCTATGTCAATAAGGCTAGGGCTAGTATCTCTATTCTTGCATTTCTTAACAGCCATAAACAAACTAGAGGTAGTGGAAAAGCTAGAAATAGCTTTATAACAAAAAAGTATTTTCAGTAATGTTCTTGTGTCCACTGAGCAGTCTCCAGCGTCAGGGAGGACCCATATTTAGAGTAGGGGAATGAAAGAGAAATAATTGTAGAAGCCAAAACTTGGATAGCCAGATAGCCATGACTAACCAGGTGTCATTAGTGAATCTCACACTTCATATTAAAAGAAAAATCTAGGACTCTTATCAGATGTGGTAGTTTACAAAGGCTATTTAGCTTACTAAATAGATCACAGTTGCTGGATACCTCTTGTTTAACTTCTGAAAGAGGTATCCCAAACCAGGCGTTGATGATTCTAATGCCATACTTTCAATAACAGCCCCTTCCTTCCACTGTTAAATGCAATCTAATTTTGGACAAATGTAAATTCTTGCACTTGTTTGCAGTGTTATTTTTATAACATACTGCCTTGACTGCAAATATTCCTTTGTCTAATGATACCAGGCACTATTGTTAGTACAAGACTCAAATTTGGCTCCACTGAATCTGCATATTAACAAAGTAATTGTTTTGGTACTGCACACTACACTCAATGCTTCCTTTCTAAGGAAGTCTTGATTTATAATAGACAATGCCCTCCATGCAAGAATGACACCCCTGCCCCCAACTTGAGATTCTTTTTTTAAATTTGCAGTTCAGTTAAATCTAATTTCTAGCCCTTCTCGTAAACTGTAAAAACAAAACTAGGTAGAAAATGATGTGGTGACTGACAACACTAAGCATTGCATATATGATCTGCCTTATACCAAAGGAGTTGTTAAGAAGCATGCTGCTTCCCCTTTAGGACTATAAATTCATATCATATAATAATACCGGTAAGTTTTAAGTGGTCATCACTCCCAATCACTCTACAGACATTGGTATCTGACTGATTACATTGGCCAAACCTCCTGGTGTCCCAGGGAATCTTTGTCAGGTTGGTAAGGGTAGAGAGATTAGAGTTGAGGATGTTTAAGAGTGTAGGTTACTTCTTGGCTATTACTGGTGTGCGTTGAATGTATATACTTGCCTTTCGACCCACAGGAGTAACAGTGGGACTACTATTTTGTTCTAAAACAGTTAATCTGAAGTGTTGTCTTGATTTCATAAAAACTAATTTTCAAATCTAGCTTGGTAACTTGGAGTCCCCACTTCTTAGTTTCAAGATGTCACACTCTCAGTCTAGAGTTTGTCTAGATTGACTTTATAGTAATAGCAGCTTGTATTTTATGCATAATCACTAGCCAGACAGCAGGGTGTGACAATTGATTTACAAATATTTGTTTTTCTTTATGTTCACACCGTTATGTTTCCTGTTCTAGTGAAATGTAGAAAGTTAGCAGAGGCTCATTTTATTATTGTATTGGATAAAGGCAGGCAAAGGGAGACCTTCCATTAAAAGCAACTGTTGCCTGAAATATTTGATTTCTAGCTCATGCTATACTCATCTCTTCATGTCTCTTGGTTGATTGCTTTATAGTAGAACACCTAAAGAAGAACTAGAAGAGATTAACGAAGAGTAACTTTCTTTACTCAATTGGAATTGTTTGTATCATGCTGAGAGAGAACTTAAAGGGTTAGGTGGTAGGTTGTTGGGTTTTTTCAAGGAGTTGGGTAGGGGGAAGTTGCCAAGCAATAAGAAATTTATTTATGGCTTTATTATTCAGCTGAACTGAAGCCTCATCCAAAAGTTGCCTAATCTTTCAGAAGTATAAATTACATGTGGAGCAAGCACCAGTTCTTAAAATGCTACCATGAGTTGCTTAATTACATGTTCTCCCATGACAGTGTATTTTCTCATAGAAAGCAATATATACCCCTTTTCCTTCCTGTACATCCATAAACTATCCATCGCTGTGTCAAAAGTAAGCTCATTTGAGTTTACTTACTTATGTAAGTTTGAGATCCTCATCTCCGTTCTATAAATGGAAGAAAATGTTTCAGCTTTTTAAATAAGAAAGCTTGTACTGTAGGTCCGGTAATGCGGATTTAAATTCTAAAGAGCAGTCCTAGAAAATGGTAAAATTTAATGAGCTTAACTCTGTGTGTCTGAGGGTGATATTAGGAAAGGGTTTTTACATCGGCCATAAAGAGCTGGAGAATTATTTCTTTTAGGATTACACAAGTCAACTTAGGCATATAGAATCACAGAATGATATGGGGTTGGAAGGGACCTCTGGAGATCATCTAGTCCACCGCCCCTGGCCAAAGCAGGTCCGCCTAGAGTAGGTTGCGCAGGAACAAGTCCAGGTGGGTTTTGAATGTCCCCAGAGATGGAGACTCCACCACCTCCCTGGGCAGCCTGCATCTTACTAAACTACTTCTTACTGTATAGCAGGGTACCAGCAGTAAACTCATTTTGGCAGAATACCTTTTCAGTATCACTGAGCTGAATTACTACATTTGGTTATGGGTAAGGCTGCCGTACACCTTTTCCAGTTTTTTAAAATATTTCTAGGACTTTTTTCATGGACACCAAAGAATAACAGAAAACTGATCTTTGGGTTATTACCAGATAGTAAGTGTGAATACGTAGGACACTACACTTTCATGCAGCAGATTTCAGTACCTGTTAGAAAAACATGTTTTGCAGAATGGGAAGCATTCTTGGAAGATGGGTCTTCAAGCTAATTAGATATTAAATATTTAACACCTTAACAGTAGCATATGAGCAAAACAAGTTGGTGTTCTCATGGCAACTGTTAAACAGCATTAAAAGCGCTGTAGCCGACAGCTATTGTACGCAAGGAGATCTTTTCTCTTTTGGAGGTTAGCTTGTAACTGAAGTTTGAGGGTTATATTTTTATCCAAAATTCAGAATTTGCCATGTGTTTTTGCTGAACCACTAATGTCTTGTCAGAGGAGAATTTGCTGTCTTTCAAGACGGTTGAAGCCCTCCACTGATTAACAAGTCCGAAGTACTTTCTCAGATAATAAAAGAACCTACATGGTCCTTATGTTAAACATGAACAAAAAACTGAGGCACTTCAAACAGGAATTTGTTCATTTGGACAGGGCACTTAAACCTAGATTCTGGAAAAACACTAATTCAGAGTAAACTGTTGACTTAATCCACATGCATATTTTAAAATCAAGATAGAACTCTACCATGAAAATTCATCTTATAGTGTGTTTTGGTGCAAGTCTAAACAAAACAGTGCTTGTTTAGGGGTTTGTGGGCTTTTTCCTTTAGGGGAGGTACTTTCCTTCACTTGCATGGCATCATTCAGAGGTCAGTGTCTGACTGCATCCATTGCAATTACAGTGTTTGTCAAAAGTTCTGGTCATCTTTGTGAAGTGCTTGCTAATACTTAGTATTCTGCAAGTAGGCTTGTGATTTGTATGTACTAAATGTACATAATAAATGTACAATAACAGAAAATCAGAGGCATAGAAAAATCTCAACATTTAAGTCTTCAATATTTTATGAGTATGTTTTTGTAAAAAAATGAGATTCTAAAGCTGTAACTTTTATACTTGAAGAATAGCTGTCGTAACTTTCTTCTAACCTTCATCACTACTGTACATGGATTTAACAGTGTTTCCAGCACTACAGATTATCTTAAACATATGGGACATATACAATTGTACACTATTCATCACATTGTCAAAAATGTCAGGCCTCAAGGCCTAAAAGATGCCGCAGGCAAGATGTTTAATCCTAACCAGCTGGTGTGCAAGGCATCTGGGGAAACAATTCACAGAATTCCCTATGGGTATTTTGGGGGGTGGTGGTGTAGAGAGAACGTGATATGATCTGAAGTACTTCAAAGTTATTTTCCATTTCTCTGCAGGGTCAACCTTTGGTATAAAGGTACTTCTTGGATTGGTTTCTGTATGTTCTTTGCTTGATAAGCATGGTGTTCCTGCTTGTTATCCCTTGACAATTATTAAAGCTCATTGTCCCATATTTCTGTAATTTTTTTACTGCTCTACTATATTGCTGCATAACTTTTTTTCCTCACTACCATTCCTGCCAAATTTTTGTTACTAGTTACTTGATTCCAATGAAGTGGTACTACTAGAATCCATTTTAGTTTAAAGGGAGACTAGAATGAAACCTTTTAACAGTGTCAGAAGTTTGAGTATAATAACACTTAGCAGTTGATTACTGGAACAAATGAATTCTTCTGAGGACTTGAGTTAAAGGGTAGCTAGGCTTAGACCTGCATCCTTGAGATCAGTGGTGGACTATCTCCATGTTCTGCAGGCGTGCTGTAAGTTTTTTGGGGGACTACCCTCTACTAGCAAGGAGAGAAACTACATTCATAGTATGTCAGAAAAGTAAGAGAATGACAGTGTTTGAATCCTGCCAGCTTTTCATTTAAGCAGTTATTAAGCTTTGATGTTGGCCTTGAAATTCCAAGTGTCTAGTCTTATATGTTGCCTGCATCTGAGTTGCTACCTAGTATACCTTAATCCTAAAGCAATGTTAACTACTAAGTCCAGGTTATGTAAACTGTATTAGCATTGCACAGCACACCAGATTACACTGTGCAGGACTGAGTGTGGTCTACCACATACGCTCCCTAACTCTGTATTATGCAAAGCTTGTGCTAATAGTGCTGTGCCCATCACTAAGTGGGGAGGACGGTGGACTTGGCTTCCAGCTCAAGCCCGTGACTTAAAGGCAGACTGTAAATAACCTGGTATCAAACTGATGTACTTTTATGATGATAACAGGGTACTATGACAGATCTCAGCACTAAAGTGTTCACAATAAAGGTCCTTCTATGGTGCCAACGAAGGAAGGACAGCCAGAAGTTCATATTAAGGTCTGGAAGAGTGCAGCTATAGGTGTTCCTAGAAAATCATTATTAGTTTCAAGTGTGGTGAAATCATAGTAGTTAGCATAAGCAGCACTGATAGTATGTTGTGTTATTCTTCTTAAGCTTTGCTGTAGCAAATAGCTTGGAATAGAATTGCTATCCTGATGAGAGAACCAGCTATTCGCTTTATGTATAAATGAGAAACTGAATTCACTGTTGCAGCTTTTTGGTAGAGGTCTTTATTTCAACTGCATCTGGGACATAATTATTATGTCCCTGGGACATAAGTATTATGCTTTTCTTAGCAGTAGTATTAATTCTATTTATACATTGTGCTTTGTTAGAAGAAATAGTGATCTTTTGTCTCTTGCAAAGTGGCAAGTGCACTTGAAGACATTTCTGTCCTACTGGAAACTCATAAATATTTCTTGTTTGCTGCATCCAGCATAAAATGCTTTGGCATTTCTAGTGCTGAAAAATTGAATTCAGAATTATATGTGACTTTCTTCAAACTTAAAATTCACCTGAATCCTGACACAAGACAAATTCAAATATTTGGATGAAATTTATTAATCACAGAGACTCTCTCCTGTATAAGTAAAACTGTTACTTAAAAGCAAACAAACACAAAAACTTCATAGCTGTATGAGATCATTACTTACTTCTAGTTGCTTCTCTCTGACCAGTCTTTAAAAGCATTTAAGCTTAATTATAGCTTTACGTCAGTCATTTAAACAACTCATTCTTCTAACAGGTGGTCAGCCTGGGAGGAAATTAGATATTGATATAGAGGTAGCTTTCTTTTTTTCCTTCAGTGATGTTTGGCAACCTGTCTTATATTTTTGAGAACCTCTTCTTATGCCTTACACTTACTCTGTCAACAAGAAATAAACTTGAGGCCAAAGGTATGTATGGGCTTACTTCAGCACAAAACAATTAATGCAGTTCGTCCAGTGAACTAGTTCGTCCACTGATAGACCTAGTCAATGACCACACAGAATTTTTCAGCCAGCAATGTTATGAGAAAAATCTACAAAATATCTACAAAATACCAATGGTAACACCATATGGCTGAGTCTTGCAAATTTAGAGGCTTTGCATGCACAACAGTCATGAAAAATTCAATAAAAGTTAGGTAACTTAAGTAATTGCATTGATTTAAGAAGATACTGGTTAAGCACTCTCATTGTTTGTTTTTTACAGTCCACAACAACTGGTTACTAAACTTAATGCTCTAACTGTGGCATAATATCCAAATAACTCCTTTGTATTGGGCTGGATTAGTGTGGTGGTCTCATCTTCAAGTTAACCAGATGTTACTAATGCCTTGGTAGATAAGATTAGTTTGTATTCTGTGAACAACAGATACAACTTAAAATGAGTCCCTAGAAAGCTCACTAGTGATCAAGAGATGTTTTTAAAAGTGTGTTCTGGTACTTCATGTTACATGTGCCCCTTTTGCATAGCAATCACTATTTTATATAAAAAATAGCTATAAACTGTTCAGCCACCCATTAACCATTTCTTTACCACAGGTACTTGCAGGGGTAACGGACTCTTACGGCTGATGAGATGTGCTTAAATAACCTTGTGCATACTGCTTAGTTTCATTTAGCGTGGAATTAGCCTTATGTATGTGTTCTATGCAGATCATACTACTAACATTGGCAGATCTCAGGCAACAAATGAGACTAGTTGGAAGACTACAAGGAGACTTTCACAACTTTTGTACAAATCTATATACAAGAAGGCAAGGGAAGCATTGCAAAATACCTATAATATGGAGTTGTAAATGTGCCCACCATAAACAAGTTTTAGTTGGACCTTCTTGATGTTATCTTGACAAAACAAGGTTTGTAGAGCTTATGGCCTGAGTTGATCTGGTTTTAGAATTCAGCAGAACCAGTGCAGTTTCCAAACATTTTTATTCCTTTAGAAGCTAAATTTGTATTGATAAACAGTTAATATTTTAGATTTTGTAAGCATTTCTACTAGATATGATCATCACTGATATATTGTAAATAATCTTCATCAACGTGACATACTTCATTAAATAAGAAATAAAGCAAACTTTGAAATTAAGTAATGCTGAAAGCACTTAATGGGCTAGATTTGTCTTCTGTCTACTACTACTAGTATTCAAGAATAGTCATAATTTACAGCAAATACTTATTAAAAGTCTTCTGTTGTAACTGAAGATTTTAAACAAAAGATCACCAATTTAATTGTCTTACTTGCAGTTAGCATGCTAAGGAATGTTTACTAAATTTTTATCAAGTAGCAAATTTAAGTTTAGTATTTTAGAAAGATCTTCTAGAATGCTTAAAATATTTAGATTTCATATCAAGTCTCTCAATAATGGAAAATTGAGGAAATTGCTAGTCAAGAGTACTGTTGCTGTTCTGGCAAAGTTTTTGTGTTGCTATACCTCTGTATGTTGTCCTACTACTTCAGTCTTATTTCTTCATGTGTAGTGGTTGCCCCTCTAGTTATCATACTGGAAGCTAAATTTCTGCCTTCTTTCTTTGCTTTTTCCTTTACCACTGTACCCTCCTTGCATGACTTTTAATTTAGCTCTGTAGAAACCAGTAGTTTCTGTTGCCTCTCCATTGCCTGTATCAGCAATGATTTCATACTGATTCATGATCAACACAGTAGTGTTAGTTCAAGAGTAAGCCTCTATAGGAGTTCTACCAGAAATCCCTTGTTGGCTGGTAAATTACAATTTGTGATCTTACTGACTGACTTGTAGAACAAGATCTGTATCTTAAGCTTCCCAATTTGTTGGTTTTGCTTTAAGATCTTCAGGGAGGGAAATCTCAAGCAAAAGCATAAGAAAGAAGCTGTCTTGCAGCTGTCACTGACTCAAAATTATTGTCTTGTGATTTCAGGGACTAAATTACATGTCATGATAGCCTGTGATGCTGGAATTAAAGTAGTGGTTGTACTTTCATACACCAGTCATTCTAGCTTTGGAAATTATGAAATTTCAAAATATAAATGTGTTTTTAGAAGGATTAATTGAAAATTTAGTTCATGTCAAAATGATGAAGTACTGAACAGCTGGTTCAAAGTTTAAATAAGTTGCTGGACAGTTATAAAACATTGCCATTCATGTTTTTTGTACCAGATTAGTCTGTCAACTTCTAAATTAAGGTGACACAAGGTAAATAATACCAAATATTCAGAATGGTCTGTGTGACTTTGAGAAGTTGCATAACATTAGACTCTATTATGAAAGCTGTTGTCTCCTGTAGGAAAATCTCAGTGGCGTTCTGCATCAGCCTGAGCTGATTCTTCCTTTCAACCTATTCTGCTGATCAGAGGCTTACCTTGGTAAAGTTACAAATGTGTATGTTGTAGACTGTAGCTTCCTCTGTGGCTAGCCTCTGGTTCATCTCAAATGTAAAAAACCAGCATCTTTTAGAGCAAGTGTGACTTTTATTTCTATAATCCATACTAGGTATTTTGCTTATGTCTTTTTCTGTTTGATAGCCACCTCAGCTGCATCAATTTGGGTGTACCTGGTTCTCATGAACTGATGAATAGAGTCATCTGAAGATCATGAATTGTAAATAGGTACAAGCTGTAGGTCAGTAGTCCAACAATCCGTTTCCCTTAAAACTCTGTTTATGCTATACACAGATAAATTAAGTGTATACTGCTGATTTCCTAAAATGGCAGGGAACACGACAATTGTTCTGAAAGGAATATAAACCATCCATTAACCGTCAGGCTTCTGTTTTATCATATCCAATGTTGATGCTTGCTGAAGGTAGTCTGCCAGATGCAGTTAGCAATCTAAAAAGGCCCATGCTATGTCTTTGCAGTCCAGGCAGTGTAATCATAGCAAGGTGACATGTATCTTATCTTGCTTATAATCTGATAACAGCCCATGGCATGATATGCATACATGGCATTCTTTTGGTAATGCGCAGAGAATCTGATCAGCCCATCCTTCCTGGACTACCAACGTGACCATATATCTCACATCTAACTGGTGTCTTTTTATTCACTGTCTTGCCTCCTAAAGATTCTGGATTCTCTTAGCAACTGTGGAAAGAACCTCCAGGCATTGCTCTATGTAATTCAAGAGTACTGGAAAATTTAAAAAAAATCATTAGAGAAGGCATGCTCATGCAAGACTTCCATGTTCTTTTAATTGTCTTTGTGTTCTATGGGGAGGCATTGCGTCCTCAAAAAAAAAAAAAAAAAAAGCAAGCACATAGACCGAGATTCACACAAACTTCATTCCAAGGCCAAAGGATCATTTTCTCCCTGTGAAGGTAGATTTCTTAACTACACAGTGACATCATCTAGCAGCTCATCAGTGTAGCACATCATACTCAAAACACTATCAGTAACTTTCAAGTAATCAGTTTGGGTAGCTGATAGCTGGGTATGAGCATAATAACCTCATTCCTTCTGTGATCCAGACATTGTAGACTTTGTCTTCCTTATTTTGTCAGTGTACTGCTGAAAAGGAGTGACTCATCCAAAGGAGAGTTAGGGATGGACAGTAGTACTTTGTTACTCTGTTAGCTCACAAGTGCATTGTCCTCTTACTTTCTCCCCACAGAGCAGTTAGAAATGGGAAGTTACTAACAAGAAGCAAGTTAGACAAGTGTCTGAAGAACTGGGAAAGCTGATTATTTAGATTCCATTACATTCTTTTCCTTATCCATCAGTATAAGGATGGATAAGTTTCAACATTGTGCATCCTTATTTCAGGACAGAGTCAGGGGTGTTGGGAAATGAAAATAAAAATCAATATTTGTGAATTTAATATTGAAAAATCAGTATCAGAGGGTTTCCTCCCAAGTGGGTCACCTTGTCAATAGATGTTAATGTTCTTGATTGCTTAGGCAGTTACGTGGATAAAAAGCAGAATTTTCTTTGCTACTTCCAATTTGTTTTTGTATTTTCCTATTCTCTAGACATTTCATGTTTTACAGTACCTGCTCTACTAAAATTCAAGGTCAGTAAATCTTGCTATGTACTTCTGAGTACACAGCAAGTACTAGTCTCCTGAGAAAGGAATGTTTTTGTTTATTGCTCGGAATAATGTAAAATAACACACTTGAACAACTGAGACTTTAGTCCATTGCTATAAAGAGTTTTTCCCCTGCAAGGGCCTCTTTGAAGACTTGAGCGGAAGTTTTGGAATTCTTTCCAAAGAGAAGCACTAGCATTCTTCATTCATTTATTTAGACTATGTCAACACTGGACGTTGCTATACATAATGTTAAGCAGAAAGGTACTGCAGATGCTAACAAGCCTGCCGAAGTTGTTTTCTTACTTTGTAGGCCATAAAATCAAATATGACTGAGATGGACATCGCCTTCTAATCTTTCCCCATGTTTTTTACTCAATACTATGAGAACTGCTGTTACAACAATGATCCACAGGCTACCACTGGTCTGCGGGATTAAAGATCTCTAGGCTACTGTAAATAATGCATCTATTCAATGAGCATTGCGTTTACTGAAGTGTGATGTTGTTTGCATCTACTATTATGCAATACATTTTGCAGAAATTGGGTTAGATTTGTAAGAAGTTCAATCTGACTGTGGAGCATTGGTCTGAGTTGGAAACTAAATAATTAGACATTTGATTGATAATTATTATGTGAATAATGGGGCATATCTAATTCCAGCATCTTTCAGTAGATCAAAGGCTGGATACAGACTATCTGATCTAGAAATAAGTCTTGATAATATTAAATAATGGTGACAGTCTGGTCACAATCTTTTGTGAAGACTGAGGGGAAAAAGGAACCCAGCATTTCAGGGCCTTTTGTAGTTTGCTTGTTTTCCTAGTCTAGTAAAGAATTGCTGCTTTCATTTGTCTCTCTTCTGGTATATTTATGTAATTCCTTCTTTGTCTTTCCTGCCTCATAGTGCCTGTGTTTTAATTAGCATCATTAACTGATTGACTTTTTATGTGTGTATATATATCTATCTTCCTGAACTATTTGCTTGTACTAATAGTTCCCTTTTTCCATTTTAAACTTCTGAAATGTATCTTTAGTACTAAGTTAGTAATTCTGTTTCATCTTTTTTCTATATTGATAAAGATGCTAACTTGCCTTAGTTATCTTCTCCTAACTGCTCTTTTCTGCCCCTTGCTAATCAGTTTCATTTGGAAATGGTTACTCTAGTTGCATAACTCCTTAGTTGACTGTTGTGGAGATTGCCACTTCTCTTTCCATAGTTAACCCAGAAGCCAATCTATAACTTCTACAGCAGCACAAGCTGAGGGATTCTGTTATGCTGCACACTATTCCCATTAGGCTTGCTCATTCAGCCTCATTTAAACTGTCTCCAAGGCCAAACAGCCTTTCTGTCATCTTCATGTTACTGGGTTGAAGACTGGGCCCCCGCAACTGAAGGTTTTGCATGGCTAAATACATCTTATTACATACTTAATTTAATGCTAGGATGCTTTTTTTTTTTCTTCCCCAAAGACTTGAGGTCCATTACTCACAATCTCTTAAGACTTTAAATCTTGTCAATATATGCTTCTGACAAGAAAATGCATTTTTGTAGACAAATGCTTAAGGTTTTTTCAGGTATTCTTCAGATTTCTATTTCCTCCACATTAGCCAAAATATTAGTGATCCTCATCTTTGTCTCAGTTGAATGCTTTTGTGTAAAAGCCACACAAATATTACACTGCTGTTGTGTATATTCAGATCTCTGTTAAAGCCGTAAGCTCTTCAGCCACAGTCCCTTGAGTCAGATCCATTCATAGTGTGTATATTTAGTTTTGGAAGGAAGCTCTGAGCATGCATCTTCTCCTGTGTTTATCTAGCTAATAATAAGCTGCCAGGATACTTGAACAGCTTCATGGCTGGCATCCAGCCCTTCACCCAGGAAAGGATTTTGCCACAGCTTTCACTGGAGGGAATTCAGATTTAGAATAAATGTAACACTATACCTGAACACTCCTATTTCCATCTGGATGGAAGCTGACTTTCCCTTTCCCCTATGGCTAATTCATGACTGAAAAGATTAAAACAGATCTTAGGCGGTTCTTGACCATATTGCTTTACAAATGCTTGTATCTCCTTAAATGTGGCAATACAAAACCCTTTTCTGTTTAGATAGTGAAAAAGAGGGGATTAATAGCTGCCAGTGTACTTACCTCTCACAATTTATTGCAACTAAATGTTCAATTGCATGTAGATTCTTCATATATTGCAACCTGTGAAATTTTGACAACTGTACTGCATACAGGTATGTACATGACCACTAGGTTTGAAACAAGACTAGTGACAATAGTGCTAAAACAATATTAGGCTAACAACAGGATTGACCTAACATCTACCTGAAGCAGTGCAGTAATATTATGACAATGACAATGAAGAATATTCAAAATATGGCACATAATATGCTGGTTATGTGGTGACGGACTTTGAGCTCCGTTTGGAAAAAGGAGGGAAATCTGCAACTCATTTAAGAATACTGATTTCTTACTGAGGCTCCTTCAGCAGGTTTAGGTGAACTGGAGCGCCAGTATTTTAGGTTAGCTCTCCACGTGGCACTTGGTCACCTTAACGACATACTACAGCCACCTCAAACAAGACCATGAATGTAGCAGTGAATGGGAGCACATCACCTGGTGAAGAGAGAAAGCAATATAGGTGAGAGGATACCTTTCCTTACTTCAAGGAAAACCTATTTTGCCTAACCTGAAATGCAATCTGCCTTGCAATACAACCTTCCTGACCTTCCCCAAACATCTTGGTCTGGAACGGGAATCTGGTGCCAGAGTAGAATTCTTCCCCTACTCTAACACCTCAGTCCTTCGTCTCAAGTTCCAAGAGTGCTGCTGTTGTGTGCTGCGCACCCAGCTCCCTGCTGCCTTTCCCTGTGGCCCAAGGGTTATCACAGGTTAGTTGATTTGATCTTCCTAAAAGACAGTGAGCGACAGCCAGCTTTGCTCGATGCAGTTTGATAGTCTGGTCATGCCAACCACAACATGTCTGACTCTTGCCTTGTCAATTCCTTTCTTGTTCTTCCACTTCCGAAAGAAATAAATATCTTCATAACGAGTTGCAATAAAGAAGCAGGTGGGGAAAATAGGACACTACATTCAAACCAAAAAACCAAGCTTTTTGTCATCATTTACTTTCTAACAGTGTGTGATAAACTAAAAAGGATCTAATTAAGACAAATCATGTTTCACTCATACTTTTTCATAGTTTTCTTCTTAATCTTACAAGGATATTTACTGTGGTGTTTTAATATATTCTTACATGACAGCATGGCTATGAATGGATGAATTGGGCTAAAGATTATAGATAACATAGCGTAGGGGTAAAATAATGCAGCCCAGTAAGAGACATCTCAAACTTAGTGGTGAAAGAGTTGTTTTAGCATTTCTTGGACTGTGTACATCTTTGTGCAGTCAAGAAAGTGGCCTTATTTAAAGCATGAGGGATGAAAACAATCAGCCCAAACCATGAAACTTTACCAGTTATCAATTAATGTACCTAAAGCTGCAAAGGAGGAAGGACGTAAGGTCACTTTAATTTCCACAAAAGCTTATCAGATTTCTGTTACTGGGAAGAAGATTGCTGTGGGCTTAAACATGGCCTTACGTCCTTCCTCCTTTGCAGCTTTAGGGCGTAGACTTACTGATGGCT
>JAOXJM010000001.1:138643427-138654962 GCA_026413425.1 Tringa solitaria
CCCCCCAAATGTATTTGAGATTCAATAAACTGAAAATAGAGCAGTATTTGACTCTAGTGCTACTGAAATGTGACTGATATGCAAAGTAGTATGTGGATGTTAAACTTTATAAAACTCTTATTTATGAAAAAAAAATACTGACAAGTTTTTCAGATTTTGTTACATGGTTCATATTTCAAGTGTAGCTTTCTGTAAGACATGATTTAAAACAGCATTTCATTCTGGTAACATTTGCCTCATTTCGGCTACTGCTTTCCGCCTTCCTTTGAATGATTAGATTCTTGTGATACAGTACTTTAATTCTAGATAAACGTAAAAGAATCTATTTCGTGAAGCTACGTAAACCACTCTCAAAGTCTGTCTGCAGCTTTTTCTGTCGTTGCCTTCATGCTCCCAGTGTAATAGCGCTTCTTCTAAAGGACTGAAGAGTTTAAAAGGAATTTAATTGCTGTGTAATAAGCCTTATCCTTCGGTGAGGTACTTCATTGAAGCTAGACAGTGAGTGTTTTGTGACAGAAGGAAGGGCTGAGGGGGATGGGAGGAGGAGGAAGCTACAAAATGACCACGGCTGGCCTCTCTGCATTCCTCTAAGGCTTGCTTTTTTAAAATTGGAAGCTGCTTTTATAGATGCTCTTCCAAACAGGTTTGTTTTTTTCCATACTGTCCCATTTAGACTTTGGAATGTGTGTACGAAAGGGCAGGCCCCCAAAGTGACTTTCCAATCTGTTTTTGTGATTCCAGCCAAGTTCCCTTTAATGTATGGAG
The DNA here is from genome assembly GCA_026413425.1 of Tringa solitaria. Taxonomy (NCBI): domain Eukaryota; kingdom Metazoa; phylum Chordata; class Aves; order Charadriiformes; family Scolopacidae; genus Tringa; species Tringa solitaria. Next base: position 138,644,193 of record JAOXJM010000001.1, read on the forward strand.
CAGGCAAAGTTGAGCTGACTCTCTTATAATATCACAGAACTCGGGCGCAGCTGCTGCTTTAAGTGGCACTGTGTGATAATACAACAGCTCTGCTATTTACTGGGACTCAAGTGCCTGGACTGGCACACGGAGACATTATATGAAATCCGAAAGCATGAGGATAAAGGAAATTTCTTTGCGGCAAGATCCTGATCTAAGAAAGGAGTTGGCATTGCTAGCTCGAGGATGTGATTTTGTTTTACCTTCTAGATTCAAGAAGAGACTGAAAGCTTTTCAGCAGGTCCAGGTTTGTCTTTCAGTTCTTATACAATTAAGTTGTTATTGTCAGTTGTACCTTCAGAACGATGCAACTTGCAGGAAATAATTGCAAGTTCTTCCTCAGCTAGCAGGATTTCGATAGTCTGTTCCATATACGATGATTTTTCTGTGTTTTAGAAAAATGTACAGGTAGTTTTCTGCAAACCAAAAATGAGATTTTACTAAAACATGTAGCATAGATGAAGTACGATGTTTGCACGGAGGCATATGCAGTGGAAAGTTGGTGCACTTAATGCTATTAGACTTTTAAAGATTGTTTTCCTTAATCTGCATAATCATAATCTGCATGCATTTCCCCAGGGGCTTTACTTTATCTTTTGCTGAAACTGGGCATAAAAAAATACATGAAATAGGCTGTAACTTCAACGAATATGTTAAAAGGTGCTTTCATACATACGTGATGATCCTGAGTTCCTTTAGATTATGTTTATTTTGGATTTAGAATTCGGATGAGATCAGTTGTTGCTACATGGTTCGCATGTGTCCCTCTGCTGCTTTTCAGCAGGGAGTTAAATCCACCATTTTAAAGTGAGTTTGTAATTGAGAATAGAAGCATTCGAAACATATTATTTGTAGGCAAATTACTTGTAGAGCAAATGTCCAAAGATAGTATCTTTTGGGAAGGGGGAAAAGTGTATTACTGTTTTATTGGTGAAACTGAAAGTTGGTATGTCCTCAATCACACTTAAGTTTAAGGCTTTTGGTAGTATGTGAAAGCATTCACTTTGTCCTTACCTCACCCTCACTTCTAATTCATGTACTAAAGGTATATCAGTGATGGCATGTGTGACCTCTTTTTTTATCCTTTTTTAATTAAGGAAAGTTTAGTAGTTTAATAAAAATTACATTATTTTAGGATTTCTGGCTTTTAAAATCATTCTAAATATAGCCTGCTACTTAATTTTTAATTCAGTGCACTAGTGTCCCTTTCAGGTGACCTTCAAGAGGGGGCCATAGAGCCCCATGACCCTAAAAATGTGTTAGCCTTCTGTCTTCCATATTATTATCTCAAATTTGTTTCAGCTGAGCTATATAAGCAATGTTTATTCCTTGATACAAAGCAGAATGCAAATGCTGATCCTGCTGTTTTATGCCATTCAGCATAAACTTGTGAATGAAAGGATTTTACAACTCAAATCTGTTGTGCTGAATTGGAGACAGAAGGAAACTTGTTGACTAGAGACAACAGGAAAAGAAAATACTATCTTAATTACCTAAAAGTCACAGTATCAGTTAATATTTAGGCACCTCAGAGCATGAGGCAAGTTTAGTCTAGTCATGGCATCCTGTTGTAAACAAACACACTATTACCTTATGTGGTGCCCCTTAACTTGATCTGGCTTTCATCGAATGATAGTTGGATCCCTTGCACTTTTACAGGGCTTTTTTTATTGTTGAGCTAGAAAACATCTCAATGTAGTATGGTGGTGCATATTTATAAGCAAATAAGTACTTTAGAAAACAGCTTGCCTACTCTGTAGGGTTTTTTTCTATTTTAGCGTGCTGTTGGATATGAACTTACAATGCAGACAACGAACAAAAATTTTTCATTGTTAACCAGACTTGTGCTTTTTGTGTAAATAGCAATTGTAGAATAATATATCTTAAGCCATGCATTATATTAGAGACAAAATTCTGTGGGCAAAACAGACTTAATAGGAGTATAAAACTAAATTCTAATGTCTGTCTTTGCTCAATTTGATATAAAGTATTTTATCCAAGAGTCCTTTTTAAAAGGTACTTCAACCTCATGATTTTAAGGAGACCTTTTTTGAAAATACCTTAAAAAAAAAAAAGTGCTGATAATTATTGGTATAGAAGAAGATGGACACTCTTTACCTAGTGCTTCACGTTAATGATAATTTCAAGCTGTCCTTGTGGGTTAGGTGCATTTTGAAGCATAGCCATTTATCATCTGCATAATCATTGATGAAATTTCATGTTGAAATTAGACTGCTTAGAGCTTTTGTAGAATAACTTGAAAAAACTTTCTCATTTTAGTTGCTAAGCTTCATTGCCATTGGAGTTTACAACCTTCTATACAGCTGTAATATTGCCTTTCAGACAGAACAGTAAAGCTAGCTTCTTAAAAAATGAGTAATGGTAGTGGATGGTGAGATAAAATGTGGCTCAATATCTGCTCTGAGGTGGGTTGGAGCGACTGGATCTTCCACAGGTTCTAGGAATTCTAAGGCAGTGGCTTTTTGCACAGAGCCATGTAAGTAATCTGTGTAGGTAATCCCTTGTATTTTGGAAGGGGTGATCATTGGAGCATAGCAAATCAAGTTTCATGAAAATCTTTAAATAGACAACCAGTAGTGAAGTGGGGGGCTCTGGAAAGTGGTGGAGCAGGCTGTTTCTCAGAGGTTGCACTTATTAATGAAAATTTGTGAAGCTGAGCAAAATAGGGCTTTCTGGGAAGATTGGTTTAATCAAAAGGAAGACAAAACTGTTGAAATATTCTCTATTACTTTGGGGAACTGGATTTTTTCAGTAGATAACTGCATAAAACTCAGTAAAACTTCAGTCTGTCTTCTCCTGATGTTACTTGTGAGAAAGACCTTTCTTAGGTAATTTATCACCTACAGAATATAGTGAGCAGGACATGCAGCACTTGAAGAGGCACAGTGTACCTCTTGCTCATCAATTTCTCTGAAACTTTGGAGGGAGAAGAAACTATCACTGTGTCAAACATACTGGCAACTTAAAGATGTGAACTGAAAGGCTTATTACCTGCTGATAGCTGAGTGTTTTAGCCAACAGCTGGTGACATCCCTACCTGTCAGAGCTGGAATATAAGCAGCATCATTACCCAGGCTATGTGAGGAAAACTTGTTTGAAGTGTGAAACAAAATGATAACAGAGTAAAATACATCTGTGTGCAGTGACATGCTTATACCCATGTAACTCAGTGTTAGCTAAACTAGAACAATAGGTATTTTTTGCTACTTAGAGCCCACATCACTTTGTAGAACAGTTGAGTTCTAACTTTAGAACTAGACTTTTTCGAAGTCAAATTTCAGCTGAATTTGATGATTTTAAAAAAGCCAGGGGCGGGGCGCGAAGCTGTACTTTTAATGCATCATGCCTTTATCTGCTGGTACTACTTGGTGATTCCTGTAGTTGCATGCGTCACACCTCAGTGTGGAAATGGAGAACTGCTAGTTCCATGACCACCTGTTAATGATACTAAATGCTGCTTACACATGCTATTTATGTCAGCTGTATGAGAAATATTTCTTCAGCTTCTGTGGTGCTTCACAAGCATGGCTTTCCTTCTGAGTGAAGTAAGCTTAGACATGAGTGCCTCTTGATCACTTTTGCACTCCTCTGTTACCAAAATTCTTCATAAATGCTTGTGGCATGTTTAAGACAGCAATGAATACAGAGCCTGTTGGTGCTCATGTGTGCTGGGCTGGGGTGTGGTTGTGCTGTAGTGCACTGATTCTTCCAGTCATGAAGATAACATTCCCATTTCCTAGGTAAAATGAATTTTAAAAAGTTTAAGCAAGGCAGTTGGTTTTATAACTATAGTCACAGAAGTAGGTTGTGTAACAATTAGAGGTCACTGGCAGGCCAGCTTTCCTATTAGCATCGATTTTCTAATTTAACATCGTTCAGAGGCCTTTTAACACCACAGAGGGAGGACCTGGTATCCATTTTTACGTAATAGTTTCAGATCAGGCACACAAATTTTTAAATTTTTTTTAAAGAACAAAGCCCGAGTGTTTCTTGAGGGGGGAATAAAAATCTCATTCTGACTGTAGCTAACAGTTACACTTGATGCTAGTTTGCTGATATAATGCCAATCTCTGGAGCAGATGCCAACATTTAAGATAGAATGAAAGTATCTCAGCTACTCGCTGAGACCAGCTAGTTAAGATGAGAGGTTTTCCATAAATGGTCCACTGCTAATGGATTGCCAGGTCTTAAATTCTAGCCTTTTAAAGGAAGCTGTAAGCAAACTGATAGGTTTTTTGCCACTTCTGCAATGGAGATTTCAGGTTCAAGCTTAAAATGTATTTGCTGCCCTATGGTAGCAGTTTCTTTACCTGCTCATGGCTGGTAATAAATTTATGCAAATATGTACTGTTTCTGTAGAAAAGCCAATATGGTGCAAGTTTATGTTAACGCTTACTTTAGTTGCATGCATGACCCAACAATTCAGACATTGAAGAGTTCTGATTTATGTATTTTTCCATTGGAAATAAAGTTTCACTAGCCCTTGCTCCATTTTAACATACTTCCCATAGCTTTATAATCACTAATGCTACTAATAGTAGATGTTCTATGACTGTTGATGATAATACTTTGTATGCTAGAAAGCCTGAAACAATTTGACACATCTTCATATAAAATACCCTTCAACTTTTACAGGATCAGAGGGATATGAAATTGTTTTTGCGATTGTCCAAATCAGGATTTGTTGGGGTATTGCCAGACAAGAAGCTGACAGAATACTTGCTCCAACTGTTGACTCTGCAGCTCAGTAACAAGGCTGAGCTTGCTGATCTTTTTCTTGTTTGGATTTTTCCAAAGCTCAATTGCATTGAGTGACTGAAACTTGTTTTGCTGTAAACATGGAAGGTTGAGAAGCTATTGTGGAATTTAAGAATTAAGTGGATGTTTGTCTTAGCCCTATTCCTTTTGGTGTTGAACTGATGGCCTGTCCTGACAAGGGCTGTTTTCTGTAGACAAATGTTAGAATTGCCTCAGGTGTAACTGACTGTCAGTTTTTCCCCATTAAAGTGATGTTTAGGCAGTTGTGACTTCTTTGCAGGTAGTGAGTCCTGAGTGTGGTCCATTGGCTGCGTACAATCAAAATGCCTATGCAGTAGGAGGATATTACCAGCTTGTCTCCTGAAAACAGTTGGAACAACAGAATATACTGGTAAAGGAGTACTAATTTAACCTACAATCGGGGTATTTTCTGAGAATGCTGCAACTATGTGACAAACTGGATATATTAGTGACTGGGATACTTGATTTGACATAATTCATAAAATGGAGGCTGTTTGACAACAACTCACAGCCAGTGACTAATATTTTTGCACCACAAAATGTAGAAGTTGCTTCTCACGAGGTAGATTCTTCTGAAGAATCTTGCTTTTTTTTCCATTTTATAGTCTGTACTTTTTTCCTTTTGTGAATTAGCAGGACAGGTGGAGGAGGCAAAAAAGTATTTTCACTGGTCAGCCACAGGAAACTGTTAGAAGATCCTATCTCTAAAGCCTTTGGTAAAAGTTTTATCGGCAAATAAAGCAAGCTTACGGATGGGCATGCATGTAATATGCGAAGGTCTCTTGTGCTCATGGCTTTGTGGGGGGGCTAACTACCTCTTCCTTCTTCCATTTCACGCTCAGTTCAGGGCATTCCTGAATAAATCATTAAACTCTTTCTAACTGCGTAACTGGAACTTTTGTGGTGCTAAAGCTGTATGTGACTGTGCAAAAAACCAAACATGCAGCCGTGTTTGGAGGTGTTTCTACAGCAATAATGCATTTGCAGTAGAGTTCTCCAGTTCCTAGCAGGGCTGCATAATTTGTCTGTAGGTCAGCTGTACCAAACAGCACATCAGGAGAATCCTGGTATTTCCAAAATCAGAGTTGTAGAACTTGGGTAGGAGATCTGTTAATGCAGTATACATGTTACTGAAAGCGAGGAGATTGGCAAGTACATGCTATAATGTTTAGGTATCTTGCAGATAAATGGTGCTGAACGTTAGTTTTTGACCATTTGAGAGTTTTCCTGTGTTTGCTTGTTTATTACATGCTAATCTGTATGTGCACTTGTAATATGACTTCTCTGTGGTGACATTTACACATGCTTTCAGTTGAATGTGTTTTTAATTTTAATGTGCAAGATGGGGTGTATGGAATGGATTTCATAGTTTTGGGTAGAAGCTTCCTGGATGCCACTACTTACTGTCATCTCCTATGTAAGAAATCCCAAACGGGTTTATGTAGATGGTGCAAAGTTTGCATGCCCTGCTGAAATACTGAGGCTTGAATTCCACGCAGTGGCCTTCTCTTGGGCTTGTTTTGGCTGTTTAAATATGGCTTGGTTAAATTAAAGGGGTAAAGAGTTACTGCTAGTAGTTGTGCCATTATCAAAAGTTTTTGAGAGAATTCTTTAAGCTTTAATAAGACTTTCAAGATTCTCTAGAGATGAACCACAGCAATTTCACTCAAACTGGGTGGGGTGTTTCTTTCCCTAGCTATCATGCAATTAAGAGTAAGTATCTGAACTACATCTTACTCTGCTGTCTTGAGACTTAAAATAAGGGGAGAAGTTAGCCTCAAGTAGCAAACAACTAGCAAAATCTTTATTTTTACCTCAAAATCAGAGGTTACCATACAAACAGTGTTTCAGTGACAAAACAAATGTGAATTCTAGTTTGCTAATAAGCTGAAATTTCCAACATCGAATTGTAAAATGAATGTAGATTCTTATCCCTGCTATTTGATAGCCAGGGGTTGTTATTTTGCTCTTGAAGTTGATATTTGCTCTCAATATAGACCACATTAGTGGTGAGTTACTGCACTAAAGGAGCAGTAGAATTTGATACTGACTGATTTTAAAAAAAAAAAAAACCTCACACAAATAAACTAACTTTTCTGAGCTCTCTATTTGTAGTTTGGCTGCCAGTTGCCAAACCAGGAAGGGTTTTGCACTGACTCAAGTTGTCAGTGGACTAAAGAGGGAAGTTAGATTCACCATTTGTTTTATCTCAACTTGAGTAGCAGTGTCTACACTATGAACTTTCAAAACACAACAAGCCTGACATATAATTAAAACAAAAAACCAAAATGTTTTCATCCTTAAAGCTGTTTTTATATGCTTATAGGAAACAAGAAATTAAATGTATTTTTAGGTCGTGGAACTCTAGTTCTAACTTTGTTGTATTCCTCCTTATTTGTCCAAGTTTAGGGTATTCCTTAGACTTCATTTTTACTGTTATAACATGGAAAAGGATCCTGGACTCCTGACTTCTCTAAATCTCACTGAATCACTTTTGATTTGCTTATGGCATTGCTACTTGCTGGAAAATATCAATCCCAGAAACTCAGGGCACTTTAATTCTGTGAAATGGAACAGAGCAGCATGTAGCTCAGTCTGTAAAGTTGGTTTAGCATTGAAGATTGTAGCTTGCATTGAATCACAAAACCAAATGACCATAGACTTTTGTACAGAAATAGGCTTGAGAGTAAACTGCCAAGAACGTGCATAAATGAGATGAGAATGATAGCAGTCAAGCTGTGTAAAACTGAGATGAGTGCACAACCTGGAGTGCAGGCAGGAGGCTCCCACCGTGTTTGGTCAGAATTTGGAGGTGAACACTGAATTGCTGAGTGGGACACAAACTGCATTGGGGGGGTTGCTGAACCCTGCTCACTTATGTTAATTCAGGTGACCAATACGTATAAAATGAGAAATAGTGTAATTTGAAGTACTTCTTTTTCTTCTGAGGGTCTATGGCTAGAACTTTATGGAAAAATGTATTATCTATTTCCTTCCCCTTACTGTAGCACAAATTTTAAGTGACTACAGACCAAACTGGATCAGAGAACTGAGCTGAGTTAAGGCTAGCAGCAAAAGTAAGCTGGCATCAGGGTTAAAATTAATAGATGTTTATCTCTTACTGTGGAAAGAGGAGCATGTATGATAAAATTAGTCTCTATAGTACAGCCAAAACCAGCTGCCAGACAGTGACTGAAGGATAGCAAACTGAAGTCTGGGATGGGAAGAAGCAACTGGGACTAAAATGTTTGTTGCCAGAGGAAAGACTTATGCATATATACCCTGACACCTGTTTTTTGTGTAGGTAGATGTCTCTCTGAGCTTGATCATTCACATATGTCTTCATTTTCTGACTAAATTAGGCAAGATGAATCACAATCTTAGCATGGTTTTAAGCCTGATGTAAGCTTATTTCAAACAATACTGCCACAGTATTCCTCTAATCTTCCTTATGTTAGCACCAGAACCTTTTTGCTTCTAAGTGGAATCTGTGTGAGATTGGATGAGGAAAAATAGGTGTTTTTTTTTTAACTTTGCTTTTTCGCTGTCTTGGTGACCTGAGGCAATTCACCATACTACTTCACTGTCACTAGTACTGATGCACAGGTGTGTAAACTCTATATGCAGGAGTGGGGAAGATGCAGGTGGACTGTGGTGTACCTTGCCTCATGCCACGCTGTGAAACTTCATTATTAAGCTTTCAGATTAAATTACTGGTTTCAAGCTAATTTTTAGGCAATCGCTAGATTTTAGAGAAATCTAGCTTGGAAAAAAAACAAAACAAACTTTGAAAGCTTTAAGTTGTCAAAGGATCATCTTTCACAGAGGAAAAAATACTCTTAAGTATATCAAGCTGAATGGGAAGTGATACAGTCAGTGAACTCTTGCAGTAATAAATCTGTCTCTTTAGTTTGGCTTGAAAGAGGCTAACGAAGAGCATACAGAGTACAAGGAGAAAGCATCGCTTCTTTAACTTAGATGATTGGAAATCTGAATGTCTACCAACAAGGTCAAGAGAGCTGGTGTTACAGAAGAGATGTTTCTCTTGTCTTGTCCTGAGGGAAGTTCTGGTAGTAAGCTTACTTTACCTATCCTGAAGCGGATTTTTGAAGGGCCTTTAACATGCCAAAATATTTGAGGTGTTGGAACAGATTTTTCTAAATTAATCTCTTTTCCTTCCAGGTGAGACTGAACCCTTTTCTAGACAAGAGTAGCATAAATCTTTTACCTAGTGTTGTGTAGACTTAAATTCCATAAAACTACTGATCAAGACACTTGCTTATTTAGAGGGAAATGTAGTGTTTCACAGCGCAGTCAAATAGATAGTAAGTTAAAGCTGAAATATTCCAAAGACTTTATTGGTCAGACTTGGACTAATGGCTATAAAAAGAATAGAGAGATGGGAAGGCTGGTTAGGTACTCCTTTTGAGCCTACTTACTGCTAACATTCTTACATTCATAATTAGCAATTAACTTGATAGACTGTAGAACACCTTGTATTCTGCAAGAAATTACTAACTTAATAAAGGAGATACTTTTCATTTTTTAAAAAAATAGTGTAGCATAAGCTTAGAATTTTCAGGTTCATGTGCTAAGCAGTGTTTGGGTCTTATCACTACCATCCTGTTCCCTTTGGATCTCTATGTTGACTTCTGTTTTCTGATGTATATCAGGGAACTTCGTGCAGCATCTGTTTTTGTTCTTGGCTGATTAATAACCATTGTATCTGGGTGGTTGCAGGGATATTAGGATTTAAAAGGCTGAATAGCATACCTCTGCAGAAAATCCTCTTAGCTTGTCATGCACTTTGTTTTATCCAGGTAACACGCTTTATTAGTGCAACCTGTGATATATAAGAATAGAAAACCTAGTCTACTGAAGAACTAGATTAATTTATGCATTGCACACTTGAAAAGTATTGCAACATTCCTTTTTGTTTTCTTAATTCCCTAATTAAAAATACTAATGATTTGAACCAAACTTACGTGAAACTTAATGTGACGTTGGCTGTAAATGTGAGGTAAAATTTTTAAGGGCCTATTGTCTTGACCCAGTTGTTTGTATTCCATTGCCTTTTTTCTAATGTGAACATGCCTGTGAAAACTCACATCAAATGATACAGCAACAGCTGGATGCTAACTCTCTAGCATGTTTGTTGTTTTTGTTTTGTTTTGTTTTTTTTTTCAGAAACAGGCACAAGCATAACAAATGTCAGTGTCTGTCAGATATTAGAAAGCATCAGAGTTTCTGAATGAAGTTATCTTTTCCGTAGTCGTGTCAAAACAATGCAAATATCAAATCGGTTCAATGAGCTCGTGTCTTAATCAGTAAGGTGTCTAAAAAAAATACTGCATTCATAAACATATTTACCTTGTTTGTTTTTCCAGCAAGTCCTTTTTAAGTGACATTTCACTCGCATTTGATTCCACATAATTGACCACTTTATGGGGTTCAGTACTTCTGGGTGGTAGTCTCTATGTGCAGATGTAGATCTAGACTTGACTGAGTATACAGTCTAAAACATCTGGGAACAAGCACCACCTTCATTTTTATTTCAGAAATACATCACATCATTGAATGACTTCATCATAGTGTCAGCTCTTTCTTTCAACAGAGAGAGGAAAAAGGGCACCTCATTTTAAGATCCCTGCTGTCTTCATTTTTGCTTAGAACCAAGTTAACTGCCAAGTTTCACTTGTTTGTTGGTAGATGTAAGAATACTATCTAGCAAGAAGACTGAATTTCCCTCTTTGGAATGAGGCATATCCATGTTCTCTGGTATTTACTAACATATTACTATATTGTATTTATAATAATGGGTTTATTTCTCATTCACCAGCAACAACTGGAAAAGTATTATCTGGAGAGTTGCAAAATAGATGAAAAGTTCTATAAACAGCTAGCAGAGGTCTCGAGATCACTTGCACTTGT
>JAOXJM010000001.1:138655062-138677115 GCA_026413425.1 Tringa solitaria
GTGATTCTGTGAAAATAAAATGGGAAATTTTCCCTTTGAACAGTAACCCCATTGGGATATAAACTTCCACTTCCTCCTTTATAAAAGTCAAGGCAAATAAGTGTTGGATAACTGTATGATTGCATATGTTGGGAATTAAAACTGGTTATGAATTAAGGGTTTTCTTGAATTCTCTTATAGACAAATCTTATGTAAGTTTGTTTACGTTATTACAAAGAAGGATTTTTCAAGGAATCCTCACTTTGTATCCTTTTTATGTAAAACTTTTATTGTTATGTTGCCACTGCAGTTCAATTACAGATTCTGGACTTTACATATGCTCATTGCAAAGGTTAACGCACCGTTCAGTCCTAACTCTGCAGCTCACATCTGCTTGTATGGGTTATTTACAAGCTTATACAGCTGTTATCCTTAACTCCAAGCATATTTTTTTTGCTATTTCTGGACATGTTACAGTGAAAGTCTTCACTTGCCAAACCAGTCTCTCTTGTCAGTTTAGCTTACTGGTACCAGTATTAAAGGTCTTAACGCCATAAGAAAATGTAGATCACTTTCTAAATGTTAAATTGACCACTAAAATGGAATAGCTGTGTGAAAAGAAAAACTAACTATTGCTGCAGATTTTCAATTCAAAGATTCATTGCTAGCAGACTTCTAGCAGTTCTTGTTAATGAAGAAATTCCCTGGTTAAAATTATAATTAATTTTGGAACAGCTTAATCTCATACAATTAGTGCATCTTAATTGCACTGGAATAACAGAACTGACTCTTTTCATCAGCTCAACATGTGCATCTACAGAAGCAACTAACTGAAATGATGAAAGCAGTGGAGCTTTCTGAGCCCATTTAGTATTACGTGTTCCTTCATACAGCAAAGCAGCGCCAGTTGTGCAAGGAGCCTTTGGGTTGTCAGATGGGATTCAGGCTGAGAGAAGAGAAGAACCCCTGGCCTTTCTTGGGAAGGAGAGGAGGTGTAATACTAACTTTATAATGCACCAGTTGGAGCTGATAGTTTTGGATTACCTGTTTCTTTCTTGGTACAGGCTCTTATCCCTCTGTTGACTGACATTAGCAGTACAATTCAGTTGTCCAATTGCAAGTTGCTAGTGGCATTTAAGAAGCATTAATGTGCTCAGAACATCGCGTGGCAGATGCAGAGTGAGAGCTGTGCTCTGAGCTGGCTGCTCGAGACCACGGGGAATATTCAAGGGCATTTTGGGTTGTGCCCTAGATGGTATTCTCACTAGATGCCTGTATGTAGGCACCAAATAAATCTATCAGAAATGACTGTGAAGTGATCACACACTTTCTAATGCAAACAAAGCATTTTTATAGTTTCTTTTTTCACCAACTTTGAGAAACCAGCATGTAGAAATAGGCAACACCTCCCAATATGGGGAGAGTTATTTTGTCTTCCAGTGAGAGGTTTGTGTTCTGTATTTGGGTTTAGAGTTGAATAAATGTATTGTTTTACAGATTAAATTGTATATATTTTTACATTAAGCATGCTGAATTCAGTCATGATTATGAAACATAATGTTTTTATTTTAGAAAACTCAATTATTTTTTTTTTAACCTTATGTCTATATTCAGTTCTGAATCTGTTTCTTCTTGTTCATAGTCATGGTCTGGAATGTGTTTACAACAGATAAAAAAATGAAAAATAAATAAATAGAAACTCTCTATTATATAACTCTCTTAAATAACACCCAAGAAAGTTACATGTGCTAGGATTTGCTTGCTACAAATCCTGAACTCAGGTCTCCACATGCATTTAAGAACAGTTTTTAACCTAGACTAATGGAAATCATGTGTTGTTTACTCTGAGGTATCTGAAGTAAATTAGTAGTTTCTGAGAAAATAAGTCTGTTGGTAGCCTTTCTTCTTTTCTTGGGACCTTTTCCAATGTAGTCTTCCCTCTGCCCCTACCTTTCCTTTTAAAATAAACTTTTTTTAATCTGAGGCTCTCAATTTTCATATGGATTTTAAAAGTGCCTTGTCTGCCTGTACTAGGTTTTCTTGAAGGACTGATTTGTATCATGTTACCTGAAGTGCTCAGGGGACGTTAGTAGTCCATTATTGACACCCTTTTCTCAGGTGAGGCACACCTCATCAGGCATCTCTGAAGAACTGGAAAACCTGTGCTTCGGTGGTATTTTGAGCAGCTCGTGTGGGAGCGGCTATCCAGGCAGATATTGTAGGTGGGGAAAAGGGGAAATAAAATAAAATAAACTTACTGCTTGGAACAAATATAAGAGTTTGTTTCTGCTAAGTAAAAGATGGTTTTATTGCCAGTGCTCAAAACCAAGTTAAGCTAGCTGACAGTCTGGTACCAGTCCAAGGAACAGGTCCTTAGTCTGGTTTTGCAGGTAGGGCTCTACTAAAGCACTGATGCAGGGGTTCTGAAATTAAACAAGGTGTTAATCCACTTGTATCCACGATTTGTAATGCTGTTGGTAATGTTACATAGATGTAACATATGTAGATGTTACCATCATAGATGGTAAAATGATACTATCCTTATTCTTCCCAAAAGTTGGGAAGTCTAGGGTTGGAAGGGATTTTTGATGCCCTGTGGCATTTCTGCTGATGTCTCATGAACTGGACCCACTATACTAATGACAGAGTACCAAAACTTATAACTTACAGGATTCTTAGAAAATGACAAGACATTGACTCTAGGTATTACAGATTCAAGTTTTTTCCTCTATGAAATAAAACTTGTAATTCAGGTAATTCTGCATCTGTAAACAAGAATGCTGGCTCAAATGCAGAAGAGGGGAAAGAAAGGTTAATTCAGGCTTTCTTTTTTTTCTTTTTTTTTTTAGTATGTGTAGCACTCCAGTGACAGCTACTGGGTTGAAACCCTGCAAATTAAAATCTGCTGCCTGTAAGCACCTGGTTCTTTCAGTGACTTAAGGAAGTATTTTGATTGTGGTAGAAAAGCTGTGTATCTTTACAGGCACTTTGACAAAGGTGATAAGGAGTAAAGCAAGGGTTGGGGCTTGGGGGATTTTTGTCACCACCCCACACCCTTCAGTTCTGGTTGGAAATGAGAGTTGGAAATCAGGATCTTGAACATATTTAACACTAGGATGAGCCACTTTGTAGTATTAACCATTGTTTTTACATTTGAACAGTGGCCTTGGGATGAAAAACTTCATGTTTAATTGCTAATTTTGAGTTGCCACATAACTATTGTTACTTTGCTGGTTGTGTTTATTTCTCTGCCTTATTGAACTTTGATTTGGAAACGAAGTACAAGGTAAATTCTTCTGTACTGAGGCTAAATGCATTTAAATAATTTCTCTTGTTACTGGTCTTTTTTTCGTATTTTTTTTAATAGTATAGTATATCACAAATTTTTGAGAAACAGATTTCTAGGCTTTCATGCCATAATTGTGTATAGTTTACGAAGAAAATCCCTCTGCAGGAATAACTTACTATGTTTATAAAGCCAGGCATTTTTTAGGATTGAAAAAACAACCAAACCAAACAATCTTCACTGTAAGTTTAGAAGGTTGGTCGTTTGTAACAAAATTGTCATGGTTATTTCAAAAGTTTGAAGCTGTAAAACTAGAAATATTTCAAAAGCAAATTATTCCATGACCTGTCTGTTATGCTAGAAATTGAAGGTTTTTTCCTTCTGAAACTGATCATATAACTTTCGTTATTTCAGATGTCTCCAAGAAGCTGTCTAGCTTACTAATCTTGAAACTTGATATGTTGAAATCTGAAGTTGTTTTTATTAAATTTTAACACCCTAGAAATCTTTCTAAATGACAGCTTTGGGAAATACTCATTAATTTTTCCAGTGTGCTCTTTCTTAAATAGCTTATTCAGCCTATCATCAAAAGTCTTTTTGAAGGTGTGTTGTAATTTATAATACCAAGAGATTCAAGTCATCTGAGGATGACATTATATGTGATTTCATTGTACCTGACTGTCAAATGTGTATTTATCTATTTAGGTTCAGCCAAAGAAGGAAGAAACTTTGCCACCATCACTTAGTCAAAACATTCCAACTTTCTATTTTCCTCGAGGATGTCCTAAGGAAAAAGTGAATATAGATGCTGTGATTGCCAAAATTGAGAGAACTTTCTCTGAATTTCCAAATGAGAGGGCAACGTTAGAAGACATGGGGAAGGTTGCAAAGGTGAGAACTTGCTGGCTGGTTGCTTTTAATACTGTACACCTGTGGGAAGGAAACATGAGTTCAGTGTGCTTTGTTTCTTGCATTATGTATTTTCATCTCCTACAAGGTAGTACCAGTAAGACAGCATATTCAACATTGTTGATAGCATGTGGAAATCTTTGCATTAACTTTGTCTCAAATAATCCTATGTTTTGCTTACAAAAAGAAACAAATATTGAAACAAAACTTGAACTATTTTTTTTAGTTGCATAAACAATGAAATATTAAAGAGCACACTGTATGTTGTTCTGTGTTCTGTATTGACCAACAGACTTATGGCAAAAACACTGCTAGTATACATTTTGTTTTCAGACATCCACACTGTTTTTTCTCATTCAGCTGTGTCAAGAACCTCCATTGTAAAGACAGAATGGCTTGGTAACTTGAGATTATAGCCCTCTAGTTATTACTGAAGAGCTAATTTAGAGTTATGGTAGAGTGAAAAATAGAAAGCAGCAAATGTTTTTTAATTTCTGTGTAGCAGACAATAAACTAGTTTAATTTAACTTAAATTCCATTTTGTTATGTTGAATAGCCACTTGAAATATCACTGCAAGTCATGGTCTTGGCAATGAGTCTCAGGTTCTCATCCCTGTTCCTGTCACTTTTCATTTAAAGTCCAGGGTCTAGAGAAGAGAAACAAAGGCTTTTCACAAGAGCAGGACTGAGGGTTCAGAAACTCCTTGTTTGCCTCCCTAGAAGATTTTAACTGCAAAGCTGAATGATAGGATTCTTGCCTTCCATGGGTCCTTTCCATGCAGAAGTGAGGAGAGGTAGAAGAGACCCCTCCCTCTGAGCAAGAAAGGTGGAAGGGTCCAGTCACCTACAACTCAGTGATGAAAGGCACCTTCCTGAAGCATAGGGAGAAGTTTCTCAGACTGAGGACAGTGTTTGTCAAACTCACTTTTCCTTATTTTTGAAAGTACTAGTGAAGCTACTGCATGAGAAGTAACTGTCCTCTTGCTTCAGTGACCTTATAGGCCTTGCAGTAGTCACGGTCTTATTTGAGATCCACATGAGATTCTCAGAGATGCCAGCATGACTGACTTACTGCAAATTATAGTCAGTTTTAGGCAAGAGCTGTTATGTACTTAGTTGTTATGACTGAGGAAGCTTGGAGCAGACACAGAAGCAGCATTGTAGGTGTATGGAAGTGTTGAAGTCGTGAAGGTGCAACTTGGGTATCCTGAAGCAAGATACTGCTGCTTAGGGCAGGCTGACCTACTGCGTAAACTTGGATAGAAGACGTGCATACAAATGCAAGGTGCAGGCAAGTTGAGCCATCCTGTGAGACAAACATATGTAAACTTGCTGCAGTTCAGAAGCTGTGTAACTGTTTGTACTGTCTTGAGCTCAGCTTAAAGATATCCAGCCCGTTAGCAGAGCTTATTAGCATGGACTCTGTTCAGCTGCTTGGAGTCTGGACAGAGCAGACATGTGACTGCATTCATCTGTTAGGAATGCTGCAAGTTGTTCTGTGTTTTGCTTTCCACTTTTGGATTTCAGCCCAAAGCAGTTGCTTGAAATTAATTATTTTGGAAGGTGCAGTTGGTTTCAGAAACAGTTTAAAGTATCTGTTATGTTAAAGTATCTTTAATGTTTTCCTAACAGTTGTAAAATTTAATTTTTGAAAGACTTCTAAATGAGGGAGTAACCCTCAGATAAGCAATCAATGAACTAACTCGATGTGTACTTTAATTCTAGGCTTGTGAATGCCCTCTTTACTGGAAAGGCCCTTTATTTTATTGTGCTGGAGGTGAACGAACAGGATACGTGTCAGTTCATAAATTTGTTGCAATGTGGCGGAAGTAAGTAGATTACTTTCTTTTAGAAGTACTGCATTTTTTTAATTGAAATGTGATATTTTAAGCTCTGAATGAGTTCCAATCTGTAAAGGGGAATAAAACAGTTTCCTATAATCAAACATTGACAGCAAACTTATACCTGGGAAAATGTAAGTAAATCACCACTTTAGCACAAACAAATCTTTATTTACAGTGTTCATGGATTTTTAAAGTGTTTAGTAAATGACTGGCTGTTCATTGGAAAAGTGAAAACCATCGCCCTAACTTGTAGGTGCCAGTTCTGGACAAAATGGTTTTTCTTCTTTCTAGTTCTCCTTCAGTTATAACTGAAAAATGTCCTTCCATGTAATCAATAACACGGAGTATCCACCTCCTTTAACGTAAATGTATGAGACAGTACTGCTTTGATAACTTCACTTGGAGTGTATTTTGACATTTGTAATTAGCTTTTGAATTAAATGTTGTGGTTGCAGTTTCATAGGCCTTGCTCTAGGATGCCCATACAAGGTATCATGAGCAATTTTCTCTGTAGGATATTAAATGGAAATATTTACATTTCAGAATACTTCAGACCTGCTATGATGATGCTGCAAAGTTTGTTCATCTTCTAATGAACCCTGGATGCAACTACTTGGTGCAAGAAGACTTCATTCCTTTTTTACAAGTAAATTGCAACTGAAACTAATTCTGTAAACACAACAAAATGTTGAGTTGGCAAAGCCCTGATGTTTTTGGAGCTAAACATACTTTTTCATGGTCTTCATTAAAGTTTATTGATAATATTTAGTGTAACTCACTTCCTATGGCCCACTGAGATGATAGTGAGTGACTTAAATAAAATTATTAACTGTAAAATAAGGTGAGGTGCTTTTAAAAGTTACAGTAAGATGCATGGATTTAAAATTGCTTGCAGGAATAGCACATGTATCAGGATCCTCACGGTTTAGAAAAGCAGTTGAAGTTATTTAAGTCAAGGAGGCCCTTTGGTGAGCCAAAGGAAAAGTGGTGTATGAATTCAAAACCTAATACAGTTTCTCTCAGAGTGGCAACCAACACCTTTACTAATAAGTGAATAAAACCTAAATTGCTTTTACTGAATCATCGTAAGCCACAAAAACTCAAGCTACGATGGTCAGCAGTGTTAAATATCTTCATCCCATCTAAAATACAGGAAAGCTTTTGTTTATCTGGTTTCTTTAAAAGATAATTTAAAAAAAAAAAAGTCAGCAGTGTTATTTACATGAAGCATCTTCTAAATTAAGTTTTCATTAATGATTGTGGCAGTTAGTTTGAACCATTTTGGTTAAGGAAGCAGATGTGCTATTTTGTGCTAATTGTTTTATATAATCACTAATGAATACTGTTTGGGATATTGTTATTCCTTTTATTTTGTAGGACGTGGTGAATAGTCATCCTGGCCTATCATTTTTAAAAGAAGCATCAGAATTTCATTCTCGGTACATTACCACAGTGAGTGATTTTTTTTTTTTTTTTTTATTCGGAAAAGCTATTTTTTGTGAATCAAGTAGGAAAATAAAAAAATAAGATTAGTCGATATATATAACCCTGTTTGTCCCTTGAGAAAAGTTGGGTATGCTGTCAGTCCTCACTTCTGCATGACCACAAATCTTACGAAGACTGACTCCATTTCTTAAGCATCATAGATTTTCTTAATGTTTATAAGAAATTGATGAACTTAATACTAGTAAAAGAAGCACTGAATTGTAGTAGTGTAGGATAAGCTAATGAACATTAAAAGATGAGCAGACTGTTATCTTAAACGCTTGATTGTGGCTATAGACTGCACTCATTAGAATCTTGACCTTACTCTGGGTTTAATTAAATGGAACTTTGAATTAGAAGTCTATATTGACATGATTATGCTTAGTATTAAGTAAAATAATGGTAATATTAAAGCTGCTTGCCACTTTCTTCTCTGGGGATTTTTCTTTCTAAGCAGGTTTTATACATGAAAAGTTCCATTTCTCTCTTCCTAGGCTTATGTGAGTGAAGTATTCTTTCTCTACCCAAGGGAAAAATCAGTGACATTAAATTTTCTCAACTGTAGACTAGACAGACAATTCCACTGAAGTCTCAAAAGATTCAAATTCTTCAAAATGACATTCAGTTCACTTCCTTTGTGCATGTGAAAAACAGCTTAATGAATATTCTGCAACACAAATCATGCAGAATTGATCATCTTTTATCCAGCTTATAGTTTGACCCAGACTAAAACTGTGAAAGCTTTTTTTTGAGAGCTTTTGGTTCTGGTTTCTCATATCCTTCTTACAGAGACTGCTGGCCCACCAAGTATGGGAAAACCCAGCTGCATTAGGTTTTCCTTCTTGTTATAATGATTACATGAGCTCTCAGAAATTTCTTGTCATATGTGACTGAAGGAAATGTTCTGCCTGTGAGGAGTTTTCTTTCTTATTGGGTTCTGGGCTGTATCAAAGCCTGCTCTGCTTAAAATTATGAAAGCTTGCTGCCTGGACCATAGGAGTGAAAAGGTCCTGCCATTTCCAGTTACTTTTATTTGGAGGAGCAGCTTATTCAAGTAGGCTTGAGCCTAGCAATATTGAATAAATTAGTGCTGTCAGTACTTTTACTAACAAAATTTAGTGTGGTCTTCAACAGAAATCAGTGTTTAATCAAAAATCCCAAAAGCAAACTAGTATTGTTATGAATATAGCAAAAATATTTGGAATACTACTCTGCAGATCAAGAAACGGCAGGACTATCTGCCCTTTCTTGTCCAGTTTTAAGATGGAGTTACTGTTGCTCAATACAGTCTTCTGAAATTTTGCCCTGCAAGTTATAATTACAAATTGTTTTTCTCTAAGATGAAGTAAGGCATTTCATACCTGTATTCAAAGTAGCTTTACCTTGCTACATGAAGCTACTTAATCTAAAGGATTTTGCAAGCATTGCAGCTGAAGATTTAATGTCTGTTCATGCTAACTTCCAGTTACAAGTTAAATGATCCATTGTTCTGCTGTATTTGTTTGTGTATACATAAGTGTATATAAGAGTATGCATGCATACATTTCACACATCACTTCAGTGAAGCGGGTGTCTTGTAAGTGGTGTTCAACCATGGAAGCAATCAGTTCTGTTTGCTAGGCTATGGCATAGGTTGGTGTCAGTCTAGTGGTAAAGTTAGGTACATATGTTCAAGATAAAGCTAAAATACATTAAAAGCGTTTGGCCAGACAAGGGAGATACATAACGTACTTTCCAATTAAATGCAGTATAAATCTGAACTATGAATTCTTGAAATTGTAATCTCTGTATTGCACTATTTCCTCTCGCTTCTGACAAAACCACTGTGCAGCATAGTAAAAGCTATTCTCTGACAATTTGCTTATATTCTGCTTCGATTCACTTTAGAAAACCATTTTTTTAAGTCTGTTCCCAGTTGTCTTTAGCAAACATTCAATTTTGTTTTTATTTTTAGACCAGCTAAATGTATAACAGATGAGATAATGACATGCAGATGGATTAAGTTGCAAAGCTAAGACAAAACCTTTTTAGAAAAAATTGCTTTGTAGTAGAAGCCAAAAATGGGCCTTTCCTAAACTCGCAATTAGAATTGAGCTAATTAAGTTTCAGAAGTAGGCTAGTCTATTCTCCTTTCTGGATTTATTGAACCAGCTGTTCTTGTTCAAAGTAAGAGCTGCAGAGCTGGCTGCATGCTATGGTTTAAGCTTTACTTAAACTTTATAAATAAATTACTCTTCTACTTGCAATTTAGAAATGATTGGTTTGTTTAAACTATGATTTACTGCAATTAAAGTCTGAAGTGATAAAAACTTAAATAATGAAGTCTTTAGTTTGGAATAGGTTTTATTTGGGGGAAAAGGATTTCTAAAGAGATGGTTCTTTTAGCTAGTAACTACTGTGTTGCAAGCGGAATGCTACGCATGCAATATTTGGTCTTGCTAATTAGCAGGCATAATCAATCTCCAGTTAAACAGTTATAGTTCGTAATATGTTTAGATTTTTTTGTCCGCCTTTGTTAGTGGTTAATGACTCACTTGAAATGTATATCTGGTTGAATTAGTTAACAAAATTTCAGGAACAAAACCTGTATTTTAAAGTCTTATATTTGTAAACTAAGACTAAGTAAATTATGCTGAATGGATGAGTTTACCAAAATAATAGATGTGTAAAACTGATTTAAACAGAAGTGTTGGATACTCAACTGAATGGATTTGTTTCTGGTCTGGTATCAGTCATGGCACAAGAGCTAGTAATCTTTCTTGCACAAAATTTTTTGTTTTTCAGTTAGAAAACATTTATGTACTACTTTTAATAGTATTAACAGGGTTTTTTTTCCAAGTAACTTTAAATAGAGTAAAATTAAATGGGGAAAAATGTATTGTCTCTGCACCTGCAGGAGGTATTTATGTCAGATGTTGAGTTGTTGTATTAGGAAACTTCAGAAGAAGCAACATTCTCCCTGTACTCTTATCGTTAAACAGTACAAGTTTCTGTAACTTCATTTATGAAGTAAAATATTCATATAGTAATTATACATCATTAATATATCTCATTACTTCATATTTAAATGGTTTATTAAATGATACCCTGTAGATCTGGAAGACTGGGAGGTAGTGAAATTGCCAATAGACGTATTCTAGATAGCATACAAGTATTCTGCAACTTTACTGTGTGAGATACAGGTTCTGCAGCATTGAAATAACAGTTGTCAAGATGAGTTTAGAGATAGCTTTAGAAATGGTTTAGTAATATGATATAAGAGAAGAATCAACTTGCTAAGTAGCGAGAAGAATCAACTTGCTACGTAGCAAGAAGAATAGAAATAGCGGAAAGATAGAATTCTGTAATATAGCTGAGCTAAGACTTATCTGACAAATGTTTCAGAGGGTTTTTAGTTAGCATACCTAAGATCACCTTTCCCTTTTCTGTTTACTGCAGGTTATACAGAGAATATTTTATACAGTAAATAGATCCTGGTCTGGGAAAATAACTTGTAACGAACTAAGGAAAAGCAACTTTTTGCAGGTACATAATACTAAAAGTTTTGTTTCTACAAGTTTAAAAACTGCATTAAATAAAATGCTTAAGGGACTAACACAAGTACTGTTTCTTCCTTTTCCAAAAACTGGTGAAGGCTTCAATGCATTAATTCTCATACACCAGAATATGCTTAAATGTCATTGTTTTATCTAGAACTTTATAAATGCATATGTCGTTAGCGGTAGTCTGGCTGATCTCATTCTTCTGTGGACACATTAGGTTTTCTGCCTTGTGTGTTCAGTCTTTGCTGTCATGCTGCATGGTGTGTACTGACTCTGAAGATAGAAGTTGTTCCACTGAAACAGTATTAGGTATTAACCTGGTTTTGAGAACTCAGATCATTCAACAAATGTCTTACAAATTCTTTAATGTGTTCTATTTATCCTTCTGATAATAGAATGTGGCATTATTGGAAGAGGAAGCTGATATTAACCAGCTGACAGAGTACTTCTCTTATGAACATTTTTATGTTATCTATTGCAAATTTTGGGAGCTGGATACAGACCATGACCTCTATATTGATCGGAAGGATTTAGCTCGACATAATGATCATGGTATGACGAATAAAGCACCTTTGTTTACATGTATTAAATGACCTGTAAACCTTCAACTGAGGAAGTGGTTAACTGCCAAGGCCAGGGTTCATGAGTCTGTTGGTACAGCTGATCCTGCTGACTGGTGAAATAAATCAGGACAAGTCATCTGTGACATTGCTTTGTGTCTGGCAATACTAAATTTGCAGAAAATTCTGAATTTGAATTCTGATCTTGGCAAAGTAGTAGAGGAGGAAATAAATTTGTCTGTAGGCTTGATCTGAAAAAAGTAATTTATGTCTTGGTATATTATAAATGGCTCCATTTGGTGGGTTTGGGTTGTTATCTTGGAAACAATCTGTTTTACTTACAGTATTCAAGTAGCATGCCTCTTATGGCAAAGTCTGGAAAGAGTAGAAAAAGATAAACATACATTCAGGTACTTTGCTTATTTTAAAGTTTTGATAACTCAGCTGCAGTACATCTTGTTTTAATACTTTTTTAAGAGCTTTACATTTTCTGCATTCACAATATACAATGACTGTGAATCTGTAGTCTTGCACACTTGTACCTATTTTAAATATTCTTCTAGCTTGTATGGAACTTGGGATTTTTTGGATGCTTTGTGTCCATTGTCATCTTAAAAGTATTCCCTTCAGGAGTAGAAAGCTTACTTAAGCACAAAGTGATTATGGAATATTGTCCCACACTAAAAGGAATAAACACAATTCTGATTGCTTCTGAAAACTTGCCCACTCAAGTTTGACTACACTTTAGGACAATGAGAAACTAAATTTAGGACTCTGAGGGAGGAAAGCTTCTTTCATTTGAGAGGTTGCTCTACTGAGTTAGTATAGTATAGAAAGGAAGCAGAACTGATACCATGCCACTTGCAATATAGTTTTGCATCCTTTATGCTTAGAGCTTAACAGCTGCTGCTTAGTAAGAACTAGACTAAATAAGAGCATAAAATGGATGTGATAACTCAACTTTAGTCTTAAACTTCTATCTTTTTGCATGTCAAAATGAGATAATCTGGTTTCGTAAAGCCCTTCTGTTCATACTGTCACTGGTCTAAAATTAGGCTAGATCAAACACTTAATGTAGTGACAAAAATATTAAAGTATGTAGCTGTTGTTGAGAAAGTTGAACAGCTTCAGTATTTCAAAAGTAGATAAGCAGCAGCACATAGATCTGAAACAAATTGACTGTCCTGCAGCTCTGGGGATAAATATTAAGCAGGGGCCAGTGTCACTACTAGAATAATATGGTGATGCATCCCCCTAAGTACATAACAGATGAACTGTTCCAATGGTTAACCTCCTGCTTTAATTATCAGTATTTCTACTATGCTGGCAAAATATTTCAGAGCTAGAATAATGAGAAGTGATTCTTCTGTGAGAATAGTGTCATGTGCTGCTTTGGGTACCATCCACAAATTCTTCAGGATAAATTGAATATCCTTTACAGAGCTAGTGCTCAGTTAAGACATGTCTCTAAAATCCCTGAAATGGTTTCAAAATTAGAAGCATGGCTCAGAACCACTTCAGAAATAGACCCATGTCAGAATCAGTTAGGTATGCTCATTATGTATTAATGTGCCAATTCTGTTTTGGCTCTTTGCCAAAACCAAGGTTATATAAACTGTTATGGCACTTGAAAACATGATTTACTTGTCAAAGAACTGGTAAATGCTATTTTACTAATCAGACAGTTTCATTACTTTCATTATGCTACTATTTCTGCATCAAGCCTGAATTCAAAGCTGGTTGGTTCTAGCTTTGTTTTGGAGACTTTGTGTTAAGTGATCTTCTCCAAGAGAACTCAAAGGGATTAATGAGCGTTACACTTGATCTTTCTCACAGATGTGTATGCATAAGAGGTTTCGAATAAACTCTTCAACTAGACAATAAAGAGCAAAAATAACTTGCATAAAATTGACACTATTTTAAACCTTTTTTCACAGCAATATCAAATAGGATGATAGAGAGGATCTTCTCAGGAGCAGTAACAAGGTATGTATTCCATATGCTGAAATAAATAAAATTTAATATTTATATATTTACTTGTTAATTTAAGTGTAACATTCTCAGGGAAATACTTTCCCCTTGAAAGGGAACAGTGAATTTCAAGATTTAGTATTGTAATTTAAACTCCAGTAGAACTGGAGTGCTCTTGAAACCTTTGGCCCAGTTCAAGTTCTTCACTCTTCTTTCTTTACCTGAATGAATGCTGACCATAGGATATTGTATAGTTGAGCAGGGATGGGAATGAGGAAGGAAAGAAATATTGGTATTGTTATTTTTCCATCCCTCACACCTGTAAAATCGTCAAAGGGAATTGGGCTTTTTGGTACTGCTCGTAAAATCAATGCTTATTGCATCAACAAATTTAACAAAAATGTCTCCAGTGGAGTTAATTCACGTTTTTGACAGTCATTCTTCATTGTTCCCACTTGGATTGATTTACTCTTGTGTAGTTATGGCATTTAACTCATTTTTGAAATATTTTGCTAGCGCAATTTCTGCGGCTAAAAGTGACTGAAAAACAGAAAAGACTTAAAAGCTGAAATGAGTGAAATGACATTTGGCATACATACATCTAAAGCTTACTCCTTTCTCCAAGCTTTTTGGGTGAGACAAAACACATGTCATGTTTTTCTAGCCATATTGAAGATAAAACAGCAAAAAGGGGCTTTTAGGAATGAATTGTAGTATGGCTAGGAGCTGCCTACCTGACTTCTTATTGCAAAGGTTGACCGTAATATCTTCAGAAAGTATTTGGATGCTGTGTTCTGTGGTGCAAGAGTAGAAACAGGAAACTACGTTCTTGCCACAAACACTTCCTAAATGTTTTTATTTAATTTTTATCTTCATACTTCCATTCCAGCACTTTTGGCTAGTGGAGTTCTGTACAGCTTTAAGTTTTCATCACTTTTACCTGAATAGAAATTCTAAAAAGCATGTGTGCTTGTATATAATATATTTTTCAAAATTAATTTGGGTATCTCTTCTGTTAACTATGAAGCAGCAGTATTGCTGCCCAGGAAGGAAAGCTGTAAGTCCTTCTGAACAAAGTGCTACCTTCCAGCTGCTATCTTCCTCTTTAAATACTCATTGTAGTAAAAACAGAACAGAGCACCCAAGCTCCTTATCATGAATGATCAAAGTAGTCCGTGACAAGTCACGTTAGGAACAATGCATCTTGGAGGAGATAAATTATCAGTTAATAGCACCAAGAAATATAATCCTTAATTTTGGTTAGTAAAAGCTAGGTGTGTTAAAATAAATTTTCACTCTTTTCCCGCATTTGCCTCCAAGAGGTAGGAAAGCACAAAAAGATGGAAAAATTAGCTATGCTGATTTTGTCTGGTTTTTGATATCTGAAGAGGACAAGAAGACACCAACTAGGTAAGAATAAATTTATGTTTGGACAGAAATAAATATTGACTTTGGTTTTCTAGTCTCTAAATTGGGACCAGTGATATTCAACTGGAACTGTAAAGGAAAAAACTAATGATAAAAACATTTGTGGAAAATTGGCCCAGTTTGCATCATTCTTATTTATCAGTGTCTCCTGTTGTTGCTGCTGTAAAAGTCTATTTTAATGACTTTTAAGAGGCTAATTGGCCTACTTCTAGACAGGGTCACAGAGAAAGGAAATCGCCATTGTTCCATGATGCCAGTGACTTTGGGAAGCTATACAGCTAGCATTAGCTGTAGGATATTGATAAGAAACCTGTTGCAAGACGTGTCACTGGCTTGTTCAATACAAAAAAAAAGAGCATGGGTTTTGATGCACAATTCAGTTTTTCTTTGGCTCCCTAGGGTTTTTTTATGTAAAGCCACATGTTTTACTCATCTTCCACCTCCCCACCCCCACAACAAATAAGTGTATTTTCAAATGCTGTAATGCGTGGCAAGTCAAATACCAGAAACTCTTACCACAGTAGATGCTGCTTAATGACTTCCTGTGGCATTATGGCA
This sequence comes from Tringa solitaria, assembly GCA_026413425.1. Lineage (NCBI taxonomy): Eukaryota > Metazoa > Chordata > Aves > Charadriiformes > Scolopacidae > Tringa > Tringa solitaria. The sequence goes on from JAOXJM010000001.1 coordinate 138,670,625, forward strand.
TATAGTCTTTAGTTTACTTCTGTAAGTAGCGTAGCTTTTAAAACAAGCAATATAAATTCTTAAAATTCTGTAGTAAGTTTGTGTAAACTGTTCTGTGCTATTAATTACTGAATTTCAGCATTGAATACTGGTTTCGCTGCATGGATCTTGATGGGGATGGTGCTTTGTCTATGTATGAATTGGAGTATTTTTATGAAGAACAGTGCCAAAAATTAGATAATATGGCCATAGAACCTTTGCCATTTGAAGACTGTTTGTGTCAGATGCTGGATCTCGTGAAGCCACAATATGAAGGTAATAAAAACCTTTTCCATCTCTAACTTCTGGTTCTCTGGATTAGGAGCTAGTGTACCCTCAGAAGCACTCAGTTGGTCATACAAAGAATATGCATTAGGTTGTCTTTTCTCTGAAGTCTGTTAGAGCTTATTAATTGAGAGGCCTTCCCAGAGCAAGCAGGCATTCATTTTCATACGAAAACTTAATATACCACTTTAAAATTCCTTGTGGGCTTTTATTTTGGTCTTGTAGCCATGTTTAGTCTTAAATGAAATCTTGTCGCTATCTGGCTGAGGTGATGCTCTCAAGAAAAGCTCTTGACTGTTATGCTCACTTGCCTCTTATCTGTTCCAGTACTCACTTAATTGAGGTTTCTTCAGAGGGAACAGCATTGGTCTCTGTAGATCAGTAATGGCTTATTTTAGGTTAGAAGCCTAAGCTGTCCTTAGGAAACGCATCTCAATGGGCTTAAAAATAACTGAATACGAAACTGTTCTTAGTTTTTGTCTATTTTCTATGTTCATTTAAACCTTCATTGACCTACATTCTACCCTCCTGCATTTGATATATATAATTTTTAACTGATGAAACTTCAGTTTACATTTTACACTTGAAGAAAAACTTATGAAGTGAGCGTGATGCTCACTTCATATTTGCCTTTCTGTGCTGCTCAATACTAAAAATATTTTTGCATGTCTTGGTAAGCATATTACTGTGGTGTTGAAGAGTGATACCTTGCATGTTTATGGCCTGTATCTCTGTACTGTTTCTGATACTTGTCTCACAAGTTGATAAAACTGTTGTAGCCACAATGGGTTAGTCTTCAGGGATTTGTTCAACTCAGCACAACTGAGGTCAACCTGTATCTAAACTTAATGTCTCAATGCTTGACCACAATTAGCACTTATAACCCTTACTATGCCTATACTTTTTAATGTGAATTTCAGTGTGTAAAAGGACTTGGTGTACTGTCTGGTTGCTGTTATTGTACAGACTCTGCATTGCAATGAATTTAGAGCTTACCTATTTGCTCTTGAAGTGTTTGATAGGACTGCCAACCTCTATGGCATATACTAATGTTTGCTATTTTTTATGGTAAAAGAAAATTGTTGACCATCTTATTTAATGCTTTTGTTTAGCAAATGTAATGTTGTGCTGGTGTTTCACATTTAGACACTTCTACATGAAGCACTGACTTTCTCCTACTTGAATTTCAAGTGTCCCTTTAGTTAAGTTTTTAACAGGGTGGTTCTGTTCACTCTCTATGTAATTATGGTCAGACAATCAATAATAATAGTCTTGCTGATTGCCCACCTTCTTTCTAGTATTAAGGATATTTAAAGTACAAGAAACTTAGTTTAAAAAAGTGGTTGTCTTTTATTGACACATGATTTTTTTGTATGCTAACAGAATTGAAATAGCTCAAAATTAGAATTTAAACTTCATATTCTTATTGAAACCAAGTTAAAATGGATTTGCTAGGTGAAAACACATTTCTAAAAGCAGATGAAATTGTAAATGAAAAAGCAATATTAAGCATATCAATCCTAGATATCAGTGGAATGAAGTCTCAGACCAACATTGTATAATGCATGGGGTATAGGGTTTGTCCAAAATGAAGTGAAGCAAGCTGAGGAACATGTTTATGTTATAAGGTTGCCCACAATAGCCTCCCAAGCTTAGGGCTTCCCTTCTAGTCTTGTACACTATGCTTCTGAAGGGCAGAAATTTTCAATGTTTCTGTTCTGTATTTCAAATGAAACAAGATTGATGTATCAGTTCTATATTATAAAGATGATAAAAGGAGGTTGTGAAACACAACCAAGATGAGAGTTGTTCAGGGCAACAATAGTGAAAGTCAGTGGTGAAGGGTTGATGGTTGTTTTATGAAAACTGAGTGACATTTAAAAGGTGGATTAAGAAAAAATTCTTCTGTTTTCCTAATACAAAAACTAGCAGCATAAAATGACATTTCACTGGATAGATTTGAAACAAAAGAAGGTACTTTCATACAGTTATGGCTGAATTGTGATACAGTTTGCTACAGGATGTTCTGTGTACCAAAAAGCAAATTCTTTAATTTGTGGAGACCTGAATTAATTATCTCAATTTCATTCTTTTTCTGTTGGTCTTTGAGAGACAATGGTAGGCATCCACATGAGTGTTAAGTGTCTAAGGTCCCATTGCAATAAATGGAAACTGGAGAGCAAATCAACCAGCCAAATATAGGTGTCAAACTGAGACCTTATATAACTCGGATTCAAACCAGTTGCTTGGTTGTGGAGAGTTGCTGCCACTTGAGATGGCCCGATACATCAGCCATCTGTGCGGGTCTGACAGATAAGACACAGGTGCCATGAGGGATTTGTGTCGCTCTGGAGCATCAGCTGTAAGCCCAGCAGAACCCATGAAGGCACTTCAGATGGCGACAAACGCAAGCGTGGCAACCCATTTCCAAATGGGATTCAGATCTTGCTTCCCTCTGGTGTCCTTGAGTTACGCTTTGTTAGAGGCTGGGACAGTGCTGAGGAAATACTGTTCTGAGCCTGGGTTTTACTGAACTCTTCCATAACATCTGCATTTAGCCTCTCTTTGACAACAGAAGACTGGCCATGTTTAAAGTGAATCAATAAAAGGGAGTTTTAAGGCTAGCCATCTGTCTTTCCTTTTATGTTTGGTATTTTTCAGTCTTTTTGTGGAAGCTTAATATTCAGCTTTGAAATAAGGTAACATTTCTGAGCAATCTGACAAATACTTCTAACGCCTAACAGATGCATTGATTTGAGTCTTTAAAGTACCACTTTATAAAAAAAAAACAACAAACAAACCACCTCTGAGCATTTAGCTTTCCTCTCAAGCAGTAAATATCGATCAGGCTAGACAAACGTGGCAAAGTAGCCTCTATGAAAAATTCATTTGTATGAAGTATAGTCACACACTGTCATCTCTGTCAGACATTTCTCTTTTTGAGCCAGGGAAGAGAAAGGGCCGCTGCCAGAGGACATTCTTACCTGCTACCCTAACACTTCTTGGGAGGGAATGGCTAGCTCACTGAAGACTTCTGCCTCCTGAGGAAGCCTAGGCAATTATCTTAAATTATTTTTAATATCTAAGTGAGGTAGACTGCATCTCACTCCAACATATTGAAGGACAGCAGGATGACAGCTAAAGCAAGTAACAAACCTGAAACGTTTAAAAGTTTTGTCTGCTTTGAAGGACACTTCTCTAGGGGTGTGTATTTTGTCTGTTCACTTCTCTCCCATTGCACTGAACACCAGTGACAAATGGTCTTGAGCATAATGACTTAATTTTCAAATAACAATCCTCCTCTTCAGAGAAAGGATAACTTCAGCTCTAAATGTCTCATCTCCTAATCTTCTTTACAGGAAAAATTACTCTGCATGATTTAAAGCGATGTAAGTTGACAAATGTGTTTTTTGATACTTTTTTCAACATTGAGAAATACCTTGACCATGAGCAGAAGGATCAGTTTTCTATGTTGCGGGTGAGTATGAAGCTTTAAAATTCTTTTTAGCTATGTGTTTAACAATTAATATGTTTTTGTATAACTTGCAATGTGGTTGTTTAGGACGGTGATGGTGAAAGCCAAGAGATCTCTGACTGGGAGAGGTATGCTGCTGAGGAGTACGATATCTTGGTAGCAGAAGAGGCAGCAAGTGACCAGTGGAACGATGGGTAAGAATGTAGCAGGAGGGTTGGTACAAATCCTTTCTACTTATGTAGAGCCTCACTGTCGCTGTCATCCTTGATGCTATTTTTATAGAACGCTGCTGTTGGTTGTGTTTTACCATGTGCTCGGTGAGGGAGGAAGAACCTTGCTTGCATCTAGAATTAAATATTCCTTGAGAGTTTGTGATCGCATTGGTTTTGTCAAAGACGAGGTTCTACTTCAAATTTTGGGAGGAACTAAGATTTGAAAAAGCTTCAACTCTAAACAAAACACAAAATTATTTTTTTTGTAGCTCATTGTTAAATGAATGAAGAGCTTTAGTAAGAGCTTGGGGGGCAAAAAATTCTCACTTCTGAACTCCATAATACCAGCCTAGAAGTATTTTCTCACAGTTAGCTAACAGTAAATACGATAATAAATCTTGTTTCAAAATCACTCCTTTACTTTTGCTTTGTAGCTTCCAGAACCTCTTAGAATCCAAAGTCCCAAGTTTTCCATTTATTGTTTTCATTATTTAAAACGATAAGGAAAACAAGTACAAATTTAACTTATTTTAGGCCTTAATTTGATGGACTTGTCTAGAGAAAACAAATTTTCCTGCATTTCCTTTCCATTTTCAAAGGTCTGTAATTCTTGCCAGGCATTTCAAGAATGACTAGCTCAATATTTAAGAGACTGCTTTAAAACCTGAGAAAGCAAAATCTTCTTAACACATTGATTTCAGGAAACTTCATGGAAAAAAGCTTATGAGGGAAGAAAGAGGGGAGGGGGAGAATTGTTATTGTTCCTCAGCCTCTTCAGCATTAAAGGGGTATCATACTCTTAACTCTTCATGGAATTTTCCCCTAGAATTGATTAATATCACAGAATTAACACGCCAAAAAATAACTGAAGCTTTATTATTGTGGGTTAGGCAATATTAAATCTTCAGTGTTTATCTTGTTCAATCTCTGAAGGGCATAGGCTAAGTTTAATGAAGGTATGGAACAGGTATGTACATTTTTGACACTTATTTAAGACACTGCAATGCTGAGTATAATAGCGTAAATTTGATGGATTGGAGGAAAGAATAGTTTCTACAGTCTGGCTGTGAAATGTTATTTATTTATAACTCAGCTGAAAAAAATTAGTGGGATTCTTATAAACCAGTAAAAAATTCAGACTTTTAGTGCTCTGTTTTAGAATGCCCTTCTAAAATTAAAATGTTTAAACCATCAGGAGTCAAAATTTTAAGAGGTTCCCGGCAAACTTTAGGGTGCTCATCAGGCTGGTTTGTACAGTTCTTCCATAATCTCAGTGTCTGTCAGAGGGGCCCCCTGAATATAACACAGCAGGTCAACCTGAGAGCCCAGGCTTGAGACAGAAACGAATAGCATTTAGAAGCTTTGAGGTACTGTTAAGATTTAACTAGAACCACTCTTTTGTGGTTTACACCTTTGTTGTTTTAGCTTTTTCTCTCTCTCCTCTGCTGGTCTGTTGGTTTACTTCTATTGCAGTAGTCACGTGTCTCTGCTTTCCTGTTTTAAAATTCTGCTGCTGTTGTGACTTTCTAGAGTTTGAGTGGTAAGCCCATTTTGCCCATTTTCAGATACAAAGTTCTGAAATTCAGATATTTCTTTGACTAAATTTGTCTCAAACTCACCTGAAAGTTGATAGTGAAATGCAGATTTCCCAAATTCTATTAAGATCCTATTATTGTGTCTTACAGCTCATAAAGCCTCTTAGAGCTTTGTGGTGGAATACCCTGAGAAACTAGTTCTTTTGTCAGTTGAGACATACTGAGGGTTGAGATTACGCTGTGTGGTCTGTACAAGCTAATCCTTTAGCTAGATTGCCAAGGAAGGATTTCTGCTGGTCCTCCAGCGTTCTGTGTTGAGACCCCATGTGGGTCTGGATCCTGAAACTCATTGGAAGTAAAATATCCTTTTGACATTAGTAGTAAGGGTTCTGTGTGTTGGGTAGTCAGGTTACTCTGTACCACTGGTTAAGGGTTTGAAATTGCTGGGCTGTTGTGAACAAGTGTAATTTTCTAAAGTTCTAAGATAATATTTAGGCACAATTTCAGTCACAAGCGCAAGCAGGATATAAAAAGCCTCAAGGTGCTTTAATTATGATTCAGTTATGAGCTTGTTGACTGCAGCTCTGAGCCAGGAGCATCTCAATGATTATTGTTTAGATTAAATTGTTTTCTTTTTATGTATTTACATGAATACACTCCTTAAGTAATACCAGTGTGTTCCTGTAAGAATAATGTAGTGGAGTACGCTGGGATATGGTGAATACATATGATGCCAAAATATCTGGTTTCTCATTTCTTTTGAGCCTGGTGCTTGTAAACTCAAGCAACTGTTTGGTTGTAGGTTGCCTCTGCTTCTGGCATTAGCAGATTTATCACAGATCTTGCAGAAAAAAACCCCAACAATTAAAGAAAGACATTGCATCCTATGGAAACACAGCCCAAAACCTCATGCATTTTCACTGAATTTTTAGAGTTGGAAGGGACCATAGAGATCATCTAGTCCAA
>JAOXJM010000001.1:138677215-138697245 GCA_026413425.1 Tringa solitaria
CTCAGGACTGCATCCAGGCGGGTCTTGAAAATCTCCAAAGAAGGGGACTCCACAATTTTATTTAATTACTGTTTCCCTAGTTGTGTTTGATGCATAAGCTGTAGCTTAACTGTTGGCCCTCCACACAGACAGATGAAAGCTTTTAATCAAGTGTTCCTGAAGTTTTGCTGCTTTGTTTCCTTGGAGCATATTTCTTTGGAGTATAGATTGTAATGCTCATTGACTCCATTAATTACCAGTTCATAATTTGTCAAAGTCTTTCAAGTATCATATGCACAACCATATATGAGAGATATTTGGATTGACTAAATAGAAACAAGAATTATGCTTCATCTTACCGATTTCTGCCTACCCTTTTATTAGAAGCTTGTGAAGACTTGCATTTAAACTGCCAAATTGAGATACTATTTTTTTCTAATAAAGAGCAAGGTTAGGATACATTCCAAACAGTTTATTAAATAAGCAACTGAATTGTAGTTGTGAGCAAATAGATGAAAGTCTGAAAATTATTCTGATCTGGCTTAAGAAGCTATTGTCAAATCTGAATTAAAATTTTAGTGCTTTCTAAAAGTGAAGGTCAGCAAAAGTGTCTTCAAAACTTAATACCACAGTAGGACTGTCTGAATCTTCTTTTTTTCCCCTACATTTGTCTTGAAAAATGAAGCTTATTTTCTTTTGCTGAAGCTGAGATAAACACAAGACTAGTAAAAGTTTCTTTGCTGCTGTTAGGACAGTTTAATGAACAAAAACATTAACAAAAATTTATCATGAGCGTTTTAAGTGACTGTGTTTGTACAAAAACCTTCCTGAAAATCACTTACTGCACTTAAAGGGTTGTAACGCCTGCCTGAACTGAACTGAACTGACTGACAATCCCCTGTGAATTTTTTATTTGATTACCTTTATGGTAAATAATTTACTGACATGCCTATTAAAACAGTTGATCTGAAGCTTGGGAGTGGCATAGAGAAATCTAAAAATAGGCTGACTACATTTACATGAGCTTTAGAAATGTGAGGATGGGGGTGGGGGGGGAGGTACTCTTTAGGGATGTTGTAGCTGTAAAAATCTCTGTGCTGGGAATAGCAATAGTCTTTCTAACTGTGAGAGCTAACTCAAATAATTTCAGTGCCCAGAGGTGTAAAATGGGGACAGTGTTTCTAGATTTCCTTAACTTAAATATCTTGGAAAGGAGTAAAAGTGAGATTCCATGAGGCCGCCAAAGCTTTGGAAGAGACTAAGATTTTCATTTGGTCCAGTAATGTTTAAATAACAATCTTCTGAGTATAGGATAGATGGAACCTTCAAATAGTGTCTGAGATCCTCATGCTGCCATTTTAATGACTGGAAAAGCGGCTGTCACCTCCCTGTATCACTATGCAATAAGGAAATCCCAAAGGTGCCTTCAAGATGTTTCTGTTTAAGAAAGGAAAAAAAAATCCTTCTCAAAAAGATCAGAATAATGGTGCAGAAGACTATTACTAACAGATTTGTGAGCCAAAACTGTTGTTGCGGTAGAATATGTATCTTTCTTCCCAATTTTTGTTTTCAAATGAGTAACTCTTAGGATGACTTTTGTTTCCTGTTCAAATCAGTGGTGAACTTGTGGGAGAAACCCAAGGTGTTCTGTTCGCTGCCTCAGCACTGACTGATGCTCACATAATTGAAGCTTTAATACCTCTGGGTAGCACGAAATAACAAATACAAGAAAAGAAAATCACTGCTTAATCTTTGCCTGATGTTATCAAAGCATCTTTATTTTGCTAGATTTTTTTTTTTTTACTCAAAGTGGTGGTGAAGCTGGCTTAATATATTTAATAGTTTATCTATGAAGTGTTTCAAAAGAATTGCATTCATGATTGAAAATGCCCTTCCTCCTACCTCTGCTCTTAATGCTACTCTATTTTAAGTGTTCTTGGTGGATTCCTACTATTTACTCTTCTTTGCCCTCCGTCTTTCTCTGAAAGAATACTTCTAAGTCTTGTAAGTAGATGGAAATGATCACGTGCTGAGATGAGATTCGATAGCACTTGGGAAGAGGTGTGTGAACTTCAGTCAGCCCAACCCAGGAAATGGTCAGTTCTTTAATCTGATATCAAAAATCTCTGTAGAGATTTAGAACGTCAGAGATTCTACAGAGATTTTTGATGTTTGATTTCCTTTTTATTTTTTTAAATGGCTATCGATTACACATTGATCCCACCTAAACAGACTGAAGCAGATTCTTATTAAATGTCAGCCTTTGCTGCCTTGAGTTAGTTAAACATTACATTTCGTTATCCATCTGTTCGTTTTCATCAGCAGCAGGAGGTTACCGGTAATTTCTCATCAAAATATTGAATATTGGCTTTTGCTTTCTACGTCTGCTTTAAATACACAGTCGGTTGCTACCGCTTCCTTGCGCTCCTGTGCATTTGAATAACACTTTCAGTGTTCTTTCTCCTTTGTTGTATTTACCACAGGTGTAGTTTGTTCTGCCTAATTCAGCATAATTTCGGCTTTCTTGAAAAGAACTGGAAGGGTTTCTGTCAAGCGCTGACGTCTTGCATTTGACCGTGTCTAACTTAGGAGTAGCCGCTAGAGCAGTACGTGCTTTCAGTCCTCTCAGTAAAGCTGCGTAGCTCGCTAACAACTCGCGCGCGTCACGGGAGAGGAAGCCGCCTTAAATTTAAGTCATTGTGACAGACACCTAGTGCTGCTTCTGCTTACGGGTTTCTTTACTGTAAATAGAAAATATTGGAAATTTATGCTCTTCCTGCAGGTGCTTTGTCAGTAGCCTAACCTTTGGGCATTTCCCAGCAGAGCACAACTCTCTATTTATTTCTTTTTGCCCATTCCTAGGTATGAAGCAGAACTGAATCCCGTAGACCATCAGAAGGCCAACGTCCTAAAGTATCAAATGGAAAAAAGACCGTTTTTTGAAATGCCTTCCCATCTGGCTGACGTAGACTTGGATGAATACGACTACGAAGAGGACTTTGAGTAGTGGCGACTTCCGGTCACCACTTGCAGAAGAGAAGGGACAGTCTGCAGCAGGTCTGCTACACACCTATACGCTTCAGCGGGGTTTGTTTCCAGGAAGTCAGCTTAGTTTTGTGCTAAAAATATTTAATCACTACACTACCTTTTAAGTAAAAGATGCGCATTTGTATGGAATGATGAAACTTTTTGTATTTATTCAATAGTCTATAGTTTGTAAAATAGATTAAAATATTTATTTACAGATGTTGCATAATTCCTTTTTGGAAGAATAACAATATTTGACTTTAGAGAAAAGTAATATACTGGTGGGTTGTTTGTTTTTTAAGAGAACTGTATAATTCTCTCTAAGTTGACGTGTGGTGCACTGACCATCTCCATCCCATACATGACCAGGTGCTCCCAGCCTGGTATGGGAGGTATGGAGACAATTTATAGCTGGCCCGCGATGCTTATACGCTCATAGACAGCCCTGGGGTTTTTATGCCTGGGCAAGGAAGAGACGTGGCACCAAGTGCATGATTCAGCTCCGATTTACAAGTACAGTTTCATTTGCCAAGCTGAGCGTGTTAATGCACGAGGAAAAGCAAACACCTGAGACAAGTTGCTTCTCTTCTCTGTGTAGCCCTTGTTTGCCCCAACTTTAATTTTGCTTGCCCTTTTAAACTTCAGTCTTTTCATCAATGTTCATTATAAAAAGATTATTTAATAATGAAGTCTGGTTGAGTTGTTCAATACTTGATCCAAAATGAGTGTGTTAATTCATGTAGAAGGAACCAATTTTTTTTAAAATCCTTTGTATAAATGTTACTTGATCAGTGATGTGCACTAATTCGTTGTGGGCATTCAGTGCTTTTGTGTGTTCCCCCCTTCAGTTGTTTGCTATTGACACATTCCATGGATATTCAGTGTCACAGCAGCTTGAAATTGTTGCCTCACTCTTACTGTTAAACAGATTTTGTTAGGGAAAAAAAAAAAAAGATGTACAAAAAGGTGTAAGTTATTTTTGGTTGCAGTGTAGATCTGTTAAAAAGTTTTAAAATCATGTTTGTATTTTCAAATAAAGATTTTCATACATGTAATTTGACAGTTCTAATTATTATGTTACGTACAGCATACAGTTAACTGCTTGCTATTAAAGAACCATTTAGAATCGTAGAACTGTCTAGGTTGGAAGGGACCTTGCAGATCATCTGGTCCAACCATCAACCTAACACTGACAAAAGCCATCATGTAAGATGTGATGGGTTACACGTGTACGCAGCCTGGTTGGACAGCTGCACCAAGCTGCACATCGAAAGCAACCGAGCTCGAGCAGGTTGTTCCTCATCCAGGACAGTGTTGCTGAACAGTCGGAAACAGCACAGAGAAATCCCTCCTACACCACTCATCGCACCATCTCAGGTACAGATTTACAAACCTGTGCATCTGAAGTAGCGAAGCTTATCATGACCATCTCTTAGTGAAGCTTACCAAAGAAAACTTGAGTCATTTTAATACCGTTCACTCATCAATGTCCAATGTCTCTAGCGTTGGGCAGATACCTTTCACTACCTGACCTGCAGTTTGGGGATTTTCAAGAGTAAAGACACACAGAGGCTTTACATTAAGCTCTGTTACCAAGGTGCTGTGGGAAAGGATGACCAACTTGCTTTCTAGAAGATGATCCTGAACTTCTGTTGCTGTTCAAGGGGTGGTGACTTTTTCCCACCCCAAACCCTTCAGCTGGAAAGCCCCCTTCTTAAAAGGAGGGGGTTCGTAAATGGGCAGGTGCCGCAAAGGGCACTCTCACTGCACAGTGACGTTTCTCCATGGGAGCAGGGCAGACCTCTTCTGCAGAGCCTGTAGCTGGTGTTGCCACTTTGTGTTTAATGAAATGCCTGTTAAATCCTGCTCCCTATTATATTTTGGATAACCAAGTTCCTTTCTCCTAAAGAATTTGCACAGCTCTAGTAGAGCAAATTATGGTGTTATTGTGGAAGTGGCTTTTCTTGCAACACATGAACTCAAGGATTACTGTACCTTCCCGTCCTTTGGTGCAAGAAGTAAAGCATCTGCATTTTTGATGTGGTCCCAGGTGTGGTTTTTTTCATCCCAATCCAGCTGTCTTCTCCATACCTGGTAAGTGTGTAGGGCTACAGCCACAGCTCTAGGTGGATGAGGGAAACATCTCTATCACAGTTGAGGTTTGGGGTGGGAGGGAGTCACAGGGGAACTGAGAACAAGTTGATCTGGGTGAGCATCAGCATTATCTCGTGGCGTGCTACCTCTCCTCTTGAATGAGCCTGCTGCATACTTGTAACTATGGAAAATGAAGCATAAGGGCTTTACTCTTGCCTGGGAGACATTTGTGGCTTTCATGTCCATGTTCATAGGAGCTCACTTCTAATTTTGCTTATTGACAGGGCAAACTAGGTATCCAGTAGCACCGTGCTGCTCTTCTTTCTCCAGGCTTAGTGTGGGACTAGTGCCTGCACTTTCAGTAATACTGGATAGCAATGGTTATAGAGTTTATTTTACACAGTAACAATCCAATATATATATATATATAAAAAAAAAAAAAAAGCTGATTGATAGGATTACTGAAGTGTACAATTCCATGGAGCAGTGACACAGGGTCAGTGAAAGCAGCCAGTACTCCCCAGCCTCCTGCCTCTGAAACACTCTTCGGTGAAGATCATTTGCAAATTCTTAATGGAAAAAACACTTTTGAGGGGCCATGTTTATAGTCTATTTACATCATCTTTTCAAGCTTTATATTTTCCAAGTCAATACCACGTGATTACTGCATGGAAAGGATTTCTTCCAGAGGAAAATACTCGGTCAACTGGTCCACTCTTTCTTTCTTTGTAATTTAGACGCCTTGTCGCAAGTCTCCTGGCAACACGTCCTCATCCCCACAGACCCCTGACCACGTCTCTGTAAGCACTGGAATTCAGAAATACTTTCAGACAATTTGATCCACAAGTTTTCCGTTTCACAGGCAGGAAAGGGCACTGCCAAGTCACCTGCCATCACCCAGCAGGTCACAGCCGGGCTGGGTTCCTCTCTCCCCGGAGTCAGGTACAAGGAAACAAGTAGATATCCATCTCTCAAGTAGATATCCATCTCGGTTATCTCAAATGGTAAAGAACACAACCAGCAGAATGCTGCCCCTGCGCTGATTTGAGCTAGCTTGTCTCATCTCCTTTGCAGAGTCTTTGACTCAATACTTGTCAATACCCTGATTCCAGTCCTTGGGCTGGGACTTGTTCCGTGTCGGCATCAAGGAGGGGGATGCAGCTTGACGTTCCTAACGCCCCACAACCTTAGAAGCGCAACAGCCGAATCGGCGACACCACAAAGGGTGACGTGGGGAAATCAAGCACCCTGCTAGTACCTGCTGGTTGCGGGTGGGTGCCTACAGGCAGAGACTCGACTCGCTCCGTAGCTCCTGCTGCCTTGCTTGATGCCATCACAACCCCATTTTCAGTTAAACAAATCGCAGAAAAAAGAAATGGTAGCGTGTTCTTCACTTCCGTTGACGCTTTCGGCTTCTTAACTCTCCTGTACCACAAGGAAAAAAAAAAAAAAGATTCAGTCAGTCTTATACCATCAAGAAAACATTATATAAGAACGCATAAGGAATCATAATGAAAACGTAACCTCTTAACCATTTAGTAGCTTGGCCATAGCTGGCTCTTGGAAAGCACTATATTTAGCTTCCACAAGAGGAAAGAAGCATTTCTATACCACAAGGAGCCCAGAAAAGGTACTAGAGGGAAAGGCAACATACTAGACAAGTAGTGCTTTTTCTGTATGGCTTCGGTCCTGGTCCACAGATTTAAATTCTTTTATTACCTATCTACAATAGAAGCTGCTCCAAGAATATAGTCCAAACAAATAGTCTACATTTTAAAAGGCATACATCTGGAAAAAAAGGTAGAAGCCCCTTTTTTCCTTCTAGTCCTCTTTAGAAAAAACCCACCACTCAAGTACAAAAAGAAACCATTTGTTCAACTTCACAGGAAAAACTCATTTAAAAAGCCAAAAATCAGACAAGATCTTCAAATATGGCTCTTAAATCTCAGGTAACCAGAGCCACCGGAAATCAGGGGGTTGCATCAATCACCGCAAAAACCTGTCTGCCAAACAGCGGGTTTGCATTCCATTAGGAGTTCAGAGTGCAGGGGGGAAATACAGGAGAAAAACCCTTGCAATGGCTGACACAGCAAACCCTTGGGGGACGGGAGGGTTGTCACGGGCTGCAGCACAGGAAACTTCACGGCCTCCATGATTTCCCCCACACACTTTCAGTACCGTCACTGCTGCAACACCCACGGTGTCCTTGCACTCCGCTGTCCCAAAGGGCTAAAAGTCCTTCCCCGCAGCCGGTGCCCGTCGCAGGGTGGAGCTGAGCCCCAGGCAGGCAGCTGCAGTTTTGCCAAACCATTCTCTGACCCCAAAGGTGCCCACAAGACAACCCCCAGGCTACGCCGGCTGCCGCTCCAAGCCCACAGCGCTCCCGTGCTTCCCTGTTCGAATCCCCGGCTGGTTTTGGGGACAGTTTAATTGCCCCAAACAGCCTTGACTGGAAAAGGGCAAGAAACCGGGGATGCTCCGGCGAGAGCCCTGGGCTGAGCAGGGATCAGACACGTGCCGAGTCCTTCCATCTAAAGAGCACAATGCGAACCCCATTTGTGAAGCCGGCGTTCCCCGCAGGCCACGCGGCGCTGCCATCTCCGCAACGTGTCACTAACGTGAAGCAACTGCAGCAAATGGCTCTCAAGTAGGGAGCTTCACAGTATGGGAGGAAAAAAAAGGAAACCGGCTCCTCCTCTCAACGCACCCTGGCTTTTTAGTTCAACGTACCTCAGGATGTCGAGAGCCTGCAATAAGAATTGCCTTAAAAATGCAGATCAAGCTGAAGGAGGAGACCACAGCTGCAGCCATAAAAGGGAAAAGAGAAGAACCCCTTCCCCCAACCTGAAAGGGGCCAGAAAAAAGCATCCCCTTTGCCACTTGATGAGATTCTGTACTCACATTCACCCACCTCAACGACAGCCATCCTCAGAACTGGGAAACCTGAGCCCGAATTACCTGGTCTGCACCAACCACATCAACATCTTCAATTACATTTTCTGCTTGACCCTCCTCCGAAACTTCTTCTGTCTTAATCTCATCTTTGCTGGAAAAAACAAAAAAAAACCAACAAAAAACCCCACCTAAGTCTTGAGAAGCTTTATAACAGGTTGGACATTGCACAAGTGTGCTTACCTCAGAGCAGCTCACATGTTAAGATCTGCTGCTGAGATAGATATCCACATAAGGTGGCCCAAAGTTCCTGGCTCGGTATTTCCCAGGTACAAAAGAGGCTACACTTTGAGGAATTTCCAATAAAGCAGTTCAGAAACCAAAGTTCATTTATAAAGGGGATGGATCTGTAATAAACTACATATTTAATAATTTTCTGTTCTATTTTACTCGTATTCACCAGGTACGTTCACCAAGTGTCCCAAAACTTGGAAAAACACACATCTTTCTGGGATTTGTGTTTCATCTTTTAATTGACCAATATGGGAAATGGCACCTAAAACCTCAATAAATGACCTGTATTAAAGAAAAATATGCCAAGGGAGCACTCTGAGTGTTTTACAGAGCTCAAAAGCAGACTCCATAGAATCACACTCAGGTGTGTGTGCGTGTTGCACACGGAAATGCACCTCTCTAAAAGGAAGTCACCAGTCACACAGAAGTTAATAGCAGATCTGCAGATCCCTTTCATCTCCTGAGATTCAGAAGATGCTCGTGGTCAGGCTGCAGCAAACAGCCTGGGAATAACCAACACCACAACCCTCTCATCAGGACCAGAGGCACGAGAAGCAGGACAGGGAACCCTCCTTCTTCCTGGTCTTTTTCTCTGTGCACTCAAAATTGGTCCAAAAAGGCATGGAAGCCCTGTGACAGTGGGGGACAACCAGGCTAAAGCAGCAAATACAGATATTGGGCTGAGGAAACCAAAAACACAACCTGTCCTTGGGACACAGCCCATAAGAAAGACAGGAGGGCACACACACCCTCTGCCCTTTGCCCATGGAGGCGTTACAAAAACCAGGAGTAGAGATGGAGAGAGAGAACCAAACCATCAAAACCAGGACAAGCAAAGGAGCTTGTAAGACATAAAACTCTCACCAGTATCTTCTCCGCAGCCTCCCTGGACAGAGGAATGGCAAGTGTTCCTGCAAGTGCATCTCTCGAGATTTTAGCCTCTTCCTGCTTTTCCCTGCCGCAGAGGGAAGCTGGGAAGGTCGCTGCTGGGCCGGAGCTTTGCTCGCTGCTTCCGTCTGGCTGGTTTCAGGCAAAGACCCTGTAACAGACAGTGAACAGACTCGTTCTCCAGCTTCAACCCTCAAAGGTCTCAAGGGGGACAGTTCCAAGACATTCCCCACAGCAGTGAAGCAATGGGGCCAAACTCAAAGGGAGATTTGGAGCACGGCATTCTTTTAATGAAGGAACCAGCTAACAGCCACATAAAAGAAAATTAATTTACTTTGCCCACTGGTCATTGTTGCAATCTAGATCTATGATCTTGGCCCCAGTCCACAAGTGCTATCAGTACTGCTGAGTCTGTATAACCCTCAAGAAAGGAGGGCCTTTGGGACACAAAGGAACGAGGTTTCTGAAGGCAGGTCACTGAGAAGAAAATTTCTGAGAAAGCATGAAAAAGAAACTAAAGGACGCTCTGGAAAAATTCCCTTTCTTCCACATGCAACTGCACATGTCCATAGCACTTAGCATTTTTACTGGCAATTCTTTTCATATTGGCTTTACTACATTTAACTAAGTCCCATCATATCCGTGCAGTGAATACCTCATTATGGATTCGAAGTCCATCAAGCTGCTGAAGCCTGGATCCAGCCCACCTAACTATAACTCCTTAAGCTAAGAGTATAATCCTACAGGCTCCCTAGAAATTCAACAGCGAGAAAGACCCCAGAAGATTATTTGGCCCAGATTATCTGGGCTGAAGATGTGAATCAACTTCTAGAAATACCTCTCCTGTCTCTATTATCTACAGGGTCTAAAGTAAAAAACACCCTTAACTAACAACTGAAAGCAACGAACAAAATCTCAATGGCACAGACAAATGCCAGAGCTCAGTACAGAGCAGAATTCAAGATTATCTGAATTCAGCTCACTCAAAGTCTCCCGACCAACCTTACTTCTACTGAGGGATGAAGAGACCTTTAACAACAACAGAGCTGAAGGCAAAAGCTACAGTTCAAACTGGAAAGTCCACAATATCCACCACACTGTGGTACTGCTAATGCATTTGAAATGCATTTTAGCTGGGACAAAGCAAATACGGCAGATCCAGAACAGAAAAGTTTTCATACCGTTAGACAATTTCCTTTTAAAAGAAGGCATCTTAGATGTGCCCACGGGGGTCCACTCTCCTGAACTGCCGAGGATAGAGCTCTCCTCATCTTCATTTGCCAGTAAAGAGCTTCTGTACCAAATCAACGGCTGCCACTCGTCTCCTCTGCAAGGCAGTGGTTCTGCTATATACCTCTGTAAGTAGGCGTACCTGGAGAAAACCAAAAAGCAAGCATAAGAAAACTCAGTATCTTTCCTCTCAATACCTAAGGATTGAGAGGAAAGGCATTTTCCCTTTACTCTCCAAAGGTGAAGACAGGTCTGTCCAAGGAAAAAAAAGGGCATCCCTTTTCTCAGGAATATCTGACGTCTCTGAAATACCTGAATATTTAAAATGCAAATGCCTTCAAAGCTAAAAGAGTGCTTGAATTTTAGCATTAGAAACAACATTAAATCCACAGGAATTACAGAATTACATCAGTCTCTAGAAAGAACTTCTTGTGCAGGAAAAGTCGCTTCCAGGAGCAGTCCGAACAGAGCAGAACTTCGCGAGGATGCACCCCTTCTCCTGGTGACCCTCTTCTGCCTCATGGATTGCAACACAAAGGAGATCCCACACAAGACATACTCCTTGTGATTCAACAGTACAGCAGGTCAGGACATGGGGTGTTTACACCATGAATACCTGTTTTGTTAAAACTTAAAAAAAAAGAACAACCAATAAAACCACTTTTCTATAATATGATCTCAAACTCCATCTAATTCTCTCAGGTTCCCAAGAAAATTTCAAGTGTCTGCAAGAAGCTGTTAACAGCTCTGCAGTTACAACAACACACAGGATGTGGGAAGCATTGATTCAAATCCCTGTTCTGCCTGATTCAATCCAGAGGCTTGCACAGGACCTCCCTAAACCCCAGGTGAAGCTATCACCTTTTCTGGAGCAAAGAGGTCGCCTTCAAACATTCTTTTTGAAAAACAGGACCTTTCTGACAAGGTCTTTCTGACCCGTTCCTACTTATAACAATAAGAAAACCAAAGTTTGACTCGGAATTAGAAACTGGATACTCACTACATTTCAGCTACAGCTCATCAGTTTAAAATCAAGGCCAGTGTTGTTAAAACAGACGCCAATTTAGCAAATACCAGAAGTGACAGTTTTAACGCCAGCCTGTACAGTATATTATTCTTTCTTTGATTAGGAGTGTGGCCTGGAAAATATCAGACATTTCATTCGCTTTGCAAAACAAGAAAACCGGTGCTGGGAGGAGGTTAGGGTAAGCACTGACTCTGAAACAATTAGAGTCATGGACCCTGCAGGCCCCAGGGATCAAGAAAACCTGGTAATGGAATTTGTTGGTTTCGAACAAGCGTGTATTGTAACTACTGTTTTAGGGTCTAATCCAACTGCTATCAATGCCAATGGCAAGACTCCTTCTGATTCAGGAATCAGGCCCTTCGTGCTGCTTGTTATTCAATAATTCATTTCTTGTGTGCATGTTGTGGCACAGAGCAATTGACAAGTCAGATATTTTACTGCTATGACCTGGGCAATTACAGGGGAGGAGGTTAAAATCCACATACTTTGATGGTGTTGAAATATACTCCTTTCTAACAAATGCCCATATTCTGTATCTCATCTGTTACAGGTACATTCACATATGTTAGCATACAGACCTGGACATCAATCCTATGATTAATAATAAAAATGAAAATAACCAGATGTTTATTTCTAAAAGTTCATGTTGACCTAAAACATTCCATCCAGTAATTTATGATGGAGCTAAACTTAAATATTTCTAAGAGGAAATATAATCTCCAGCCCCTGCAAGGCATTTTAGGCCTCCCAGAATAGAAACTGTTACTCTACAAACACAGCCTGAATGTAGTTGTGGATAAAATTGCAATTTCCCCCCTTGTGAATTTTATCATTTCCCATTTGTTTCCAGCAGCAGTGGGAGGGTCCAAAGCAGTAAGCACTGAAGTCAAAGCGCATCCCCTGCCAGGTTCTATATTTCCCACAAAAGTTATCAATGAATAAACCTACTTGAATGTATCTATTACATTCAGGAATACACTTCTGGAATATATCCACTTGTCAAGAAGTTAAATATAGCCCTAGGAAAAATGTCATCGGGACTTTACATCTGCCCACATTAATGACAAAATACTTTCCTCTTGTTTAATTAAAAAATACTCCTTGAAGGTAAATGAAATGACAAAGTTTTTCAAGAATGGATTAGCAGAAATGTACTTATTGCACAAGTGTCACCACACAGATCGCAATCGCTCTTTAAAATCCAGACAACATGGACAGAATTGTACAGAAAATGTACAAAACCAATTCTAGTCATAGATCTCAAAGACCGTTTCTGAGAAAAATGCAAGAACAGCAAAGGAAGTTATCACTACCCATAGCTTATCCACTTTAGATTTACCAGGGGTTGTAATCAGTACATGTCAAATATTTTTCTTCTGTATTTTGCATTTTGGAGTTGAATCAGTTTTTTAAAATATATTATTAGGGTAGCTGGCAAGCATTAATAAATTGTATTTGTCATGTAAAGTAACAAGAAAGTAGACATTTTACCACTCTTGACCCTTGTTACATAAAAACTGGTTAACCTCCCATTTAAGACAAAGTGACACAGGAGCAAACAAATTACACAGAGCTCAGCAAAATGTAGCTGTTGGGGTGTTTTTCCATTTCTGTTGACTTATTTTTCAAAGCATAACTCTTCCTGTCAGGTACAGGAGTGATTTCCTGAGAAATTCAAAAAGGCAGATGTGTCTTAATGTTTCATCTTACATTCCCATGTCTTCATATACACTCCCAGGAAAATGAAAATAGCTGTAATATATTTTGCAATAGTTTTTACAGTATCTGTAACTAGAAGACTGAAGTGCAGAGATCCAGATCCAAAATAAGCAGCAAATAAAAGGAAGGTCAAATAGAAGGAAGACTATTACTTCCTTCCCCAAAATGACTGGAGTCAAGGCAGGTGAAGGCAGCAGTAAGAGACATAATCATACGTCTCTTTGTTCAGATGTATAATGTCTTATGATGCCAAAATAAGGCTATCATTCTTATATTATTACATGTAAATATCTAAAGCACTAAAACACAGAGGGCCCGAGTGCATCAGGGCATATTCCCCTGTAAAAAGTAAATTCTTGAATTTAAATATCTCCATTATGAATAGTGTCACATACATTTCTATTCCAAATACATTCCACAGAACTCATGTAATTCAGTCCTAAAGCTATGGAATTAGATAATTGCAAAATAATGATCTGGGCAATACCTCTTCCTCAATCTTTTCTGCTTTACTTTTCCATTCAGAATAGCATTCCTGGCCAGTCAAGTTGCAAACCTCTTCCACCTAGTTAATATTGTCTCTTAGAAGAATTGCACATGAGGTCACAGCTACGTCTGAAAAAGATCTAGAATGCATACTGCACGTGCAATCTGAAATAACTTCTACTACAAAATTCAACAAGTGTCTCTCAAACTAACAGCCTCAGGGACAGATTCATTTCAAAAGTTCACTGAAAAGCCCTTCAGCAACTTCGGCAACAGTGAAGGTCAAACGTCCCGCGTATCCCCCAGGGATACACAAAACACAAACTGTGTATGACTGTACAAGAACTTAACTTACACTAGTCTTTTGTCAGGCTTTAGCAGCTTGTTGGAAAATTCACTGATGATTAACAGAAAGCCTAAGTTAGGAGGCAAGCATTTTCCATCTACTCCAGTAGCTCCTTGAAAAGCAAATTCAATCCCTTCCCTGTTGAAAGAGAAAACGAGAGAGAGAACAGAGCAATAAAACAGGCAACTGACAAAAACAATGACCATGGACAAAGTGATGCTAAGTGGCACATACTTGTGTATCATAGCTACAGATTCTCTAGATTTCACCTGGTCCCAGCCAAACGTTAGTGAAAAGCGGCGAGCAAGTTCTTTCATATTTGTGAAGGAAGCCGAGGAGAAGTCCACGCCACTACTGCTGTCTTGACTTTCTGCATGTCTCTGAAACAGCTGCAAAAGAAGCTTCAGGTAAGCAACCAGATGTAATCCTACAAAGGCAAACAAAGCACCAGGAAGACACGGAGACAGGCACAGCAAGCAACAGTTCGCTTACGCAGACAGAAGCCTCACAAGAGAGCAGGTAAATGATGCGCTTCAAAGGCACACGACTGGAACAACAATCAACTGACACAAAGGACACTGTTGTGCTCAAGCGACAGGCACAAATTAAAATAAATAAATAAATAAATAAATAACGATATGTGCATACACAGAGAACCAATTCCTGAAGATGATGCTTCCACTGACCCCATCTCCCATTGGGACTTTCTAACTAAAGCTCAAGAGGCCTAATTTGCCCAAGAGGATTTCAGAATATCAGAATGCGGACATAAAGCAGCAAGCTTGGCAGCAGCATAGTCCAATTTCTGAGAGTGAGACTGGGTCAAAAGCAAGTTTTGAGCCAAATGAACTATGTTTGGGGTGGTTTTTTTTCCTGACAGAACATGGAGGTAGCTTGTTCCCTTCAACCTGTTAACTCTCAAGGTCAAGCAAAGGCCATAAAGGGCCTGTTGTCTATGTGATACCTAAACACAAAGTCCTGACTATGTCAGCAGAATCTATGTAGCCAAATACTGCTTCGCCTCATCTAAGCTCCGATTTCAGGGGCTAGTTCACAGATCTAAGCCCCTGGCAATGTGCGTGAAATAAGCAAAGCTCATGTATCAGCACCCTCTGGGAGAAGCCTGCTCTGAGGGTTACAGCACGACTCCCAGCTAGAAGCAGCTCTGGTCATGGGCAGAGCTGGCAAAAAGCAGCTGCTAAAATAGTGAACTGGCCCCATCAGTCAGCAGCTGCAAGCCCCAGCAACCCAGACCCTGCAGAAGAGCTGCACCTCACTTTCTTCCAGAAAAAAAAAATAGAATGAAAATACCAGGGATTAAAGATTAAAGCTGGCCAACCGCTGACACGTTTATGGTTCCTCAAATTCAACTGGAATTGAGGTAGTCCAAAAAATGACAGAATAATATCCTTAATCTTTGTTAAGGTTAAGAGACACCTACAATGTCCCAGGAAACACTCTGTGATCTCACATCAATCCTAATACACTTTGCCTTTGAAGGTTAAAAACAAGACAAAAAAATCGTTCACATAATTGCACTTTAAAACAGATCTAATTATTAGAAAGGTGCAAAACCAACATGCACATAGACAGTGCAGTCAAGGAAACAAATTCTTCCACTAGGTTTTTTAATGAATTAGAATAATTATGGCAAAGTAGGTAAAAGATTCCAATATGAATACAGCTGTCATAAAAGCCCGGAGCCTCTTGCTTTAATCTTAACCTTACCTGCTGCAGACAGAGAATCAGTGTCTTGGCAGTCTGAATTTTGTTATTGTGCCTGGTCCTGCTTAAAGTTTCTTTAATTATGTCTCCAAAATCATTGTAGGTCTATTAACAGCAATGAAACACATGAGAATTATCATTCCCCTTCTTTAGCACTGGGAGTACACAAAACACATGATTCTGTTCATGTCCCAGAAGTTCATAAAACACTCCCAAATATCAAAACACTCAAGCTAAAAGATGAAAACTGGACTTTTTATATTATTTCATAGGTAAAGCAATGGTATGCTCCTTTAAGAGAAATGTAAGGATTAAAGTTCCACTTGAATTGTTGAGCATTTATTATAGCAAAAGAACAAAGCCTACTCAGGAGAGAGAGTTTTCTGTATTTAACCAATGCTTGCCTTGGGCTCAATAAAATACAAGATCCATATTCAGGCATTTCCAAAGTCCTGTTGGTTTACTCAAGGCAACTGTCCGCTCCGTGCTGTTCTCGGCCCTCCTGAAACCCACTTCAGAGTGGCTGAAGCTCTACCAGTTGTCTAAATACGAGGACCCACGTGAAATCTAGGCCATCTGCACATGGACTGTGTGAGCTGTATGAAGTAGATTAACTGCTTCAATGTGGGAATCTCTATAGTTAAAACACTCTCCCAGCCATAAACTGCTTGTCTGCAGTGGCCTCTCTGGAGAAACTGAGGAGCAGATGGTTCAAAAAGACCTATCCTCAACTCAATTTTCAGTTACTTTGCCTGCAGTGAGGTACCTTTGCAGAGCCAAGAGGAGAGCCTTGTCTGACTCTTGCTTGATTTTATAGCCCTTTTGTGTTTAGACAAGGATTCTGAGCCATAAGACTATTAAACCCACCTCTTTCACAAACGCTGCAGTTACTTTCAAAAATCTAAGATGCACTGATAGGCAAAGCAACCTTATTTAAAACATTACCTTCACATAGTGCTTATAGATCTCAGCAGCCGCAGTCATCTCTACCACATTATACACTATTAACTTGCAATATGCTGCAAGAAGACTCCGCTTTTTGTGCAAGTCGTCAAGTTTGCAACTTTCATCCTTTGTCTCCTCCTCTTCTGTCAGGTCTAGGGAAACAAAAGCATTGAAGCTTTGTTCGACTACTTTATTCTAGATATCTCCATTTTAATGACCAACTTTCATCCAAATAGCACAGACTCAGCTGTTCACTCAACACGCTAAGCAACAGATGCCAGCGCCCATTCCGGTGTATATCAGAAAACATGGGGTTATTTCCATTTCAAAGCCTGCAGCTGATGACAGTGAAAATGAGTTATTTGCAATCTTCTACTCTGATCTTCATAGGGTTTTCGCACTTCTACTAGTCAGAATCTCCTTGTACAACACTGCTCGCTGCTACAGAACACAACCAAACAGACTGCAGAATAAAAGGCATGAACACACCAAATGGAAGAGACCAGACAAACTGCAACCATGTGTTTTTCTTTTTCCTAGAATAACACAGATGCTAGAAAACCATCACATAGCTCATCAGAAACCCTACAAAAGTTGCCATACACAGTCAACAAGAGAAGAGTTCAGGTGAAACTCTCCAGGTGGTTATCAACAAGAGTGAAAGACAAAAGTCATTTCATATCATTAAGAACATATCAAGTCTCTGGAACATTGGGTTAATGACTATCTGGACAACTTGTGGAAAACAAATACTCTTAAGAACCCTCCAACACAGCTATGAAGGTGCTTGGGAAGAACTTCTTGCAGCAGGAGAGCCGCGATACACTCTTTCCTGCTACTAATGTAATCTACCAACTGCCACAAGACTTCAGTCTTTGACCTGTCATTTTGATGTGGACTGTTTGCACTTCTAGCATGACTGTGGGCCTGGAAACAAACATAACGCAAGTGACTAAGCAGAAGTATCTGCAAATTAGTTAAAACCAAAATGGAGCAGCTGTGGGCTGTGCACAAACGCACCCACGGCATGAGAATCACTCATTCAGAAAAGAATCTGCAATGGGATGACAAGGACCCTCTGTGGGGAGGACTGAGAAATTGAAAGCATCATACAAAGTGGGTATGAAACAGATTTAAGGCCATCTAACCCAAAACAGGATCAATTTTATATTTCAGATATATAACATATGCAACCTGAAACATAACCTGCTTCAAAAGCTCCCATGACTAGGATGCTACAATTTGCTTGAGCAATCTTTTCTATTGTATCTTGATCTTTACCAGTAAGGATTCTCTTCTACTATCTCCCCGTTGCAATTTAGGCCCATCACTTCTTGCATTTACACTGTGACCTCAAGAAGTGCAGTGCCCAAAACTAAACACAGAACTCCATCTGAACAGCTGAAGGACAAGAGTTTGACACAGCAATCTAGAGCAACACTTGGTTTTTCAAAGCATGACACTTAAACTCAGCCTCAAAACCACAATGAGCTAACCATCTATTTTCAAAACACTCCCAAAAGAAACCAGCCTTCACAATAACAGCCTCAATATGGCATTTCAATGTGTTTGAAAAAGGAAACAGAGCAACAAGTACAGAAATATTTCCCACTAACTCTGCCCCTCAACCCCAAATCAAAATCCACTAGTCCTTTACTCTGATGGCTCAGAAGTGTCCATGCATTGAGAAAGTCACACTGTAACACTACAAAGCCTTCCTCTAACACCATCACCTGTACCACCAAAGTCAGTTTTACCAAATACTTTCATGTTCTCACCCATCCCTGCATTATCATCCCACAAGTAAACTGGCAGCTATCTCCCATGGTTGATCCACAATGGATACAGATCAGTGAATAACAGCTCAGCCACTTTGTTCATAAAGGGGTTCAACCAAAACAAAACACAAAAAAAAAAAAAAACAGTCCCTTTTCCTGATACATTCAGTGCAGATGACAAATGACAGAGAAGTGGTAGATTGTTTCCCCAGTGATTAGGATGTCTAACCTTTGCTTTCCTCTTCTTCCTCCAAGAAAACATGTTCCTGGATAAACAGAAGCAGTTTTTCCTGAAGTGACGTGCTGGGAAGATAATCTAGAAGTCCGACTGCTTCTTCATTATTATTTAAATCCTGATGACTCAAAATCAGCAACCAGTCGCAGAGTATCATGAATGCCTGTATCAAACAAAGCCAAAGAAGGATTTAGAGACTGTGTTACTTTTCACACCAACTCCACTTTGCATCTCCATCAAACACCACAAGTCACAATCTAGTTTCTATCCCTCTTCTTCCTTGCAAGCTAAAGATTACTGTTTGCCCCAACGTGTGGTAAAATGCCACAGCTAAGCCCTTCCAGATCTTGTATATACTGTATCCTAAGGTACAAGTATCATACATGAACACCACCTAAAGATTTTCAAACTTCCATGGGAAGAAAGAAGAGCTAGAGTATCTCTCCTTTAACACATGAATCATTGGACAATTTGTCCACTTTTTTTTTATTTTTTAAGTAATATTCATAGCAAGGCATTAATAATGCAATGATAGCAACTGATCAGTCTAATCAGAAAAACAATGATTATTAACTGGCAAATTGAGTCATTCAGATTCAGGCCTTGATTTTGTAGATGGACCCATGCAGGCACATACTTACGCTTGATTAAAGCACTACCTTTTGTAGCATTTTAATTAACATAACTTTAATTTTCCTTTAAAATAAATAGATGAAGATTGTTTTTTTAGAGTCATTTCTCTGCTAAGAAATAAAAACCAGCAAAAATCAGTAGAAGGAAATACTAGTATGAAAAGAAAGGCAGGCATTTAAAAGTAGGACTGAGCATGAACACCAGTCAAGTGATGGAGAAACACAAACCTTTTCTCTTACATCTTTTTCCTCATGGTGGAGGAAGCACATGCAAATCTGACTGAAACGTCTCAGCTCTCTTCCTAGTACAAAAAGAGTCCCCTAAAAACATATTTAGGAAAAGCAACAGGACAAATATGTTAGGGACTATGATTCAATAGAGAATTACAGAACAAGCAATGGTTACATCTTTCTTCCATTGATATTATTAATTTAAGATAGCAGTTAATGACACTATGAAAGAAGCTGACACTCCAGAGGGCTGTGCCACCATCCAGCGTGACCTGGACAGACTGGAGAACTGGGCAGAGAAGAACCTAATAAGGTTCAACAAGGGCAAGTGTAGGGTCCTGCACCTGGAGAGGAAGAACACCAAACACCAATATAGGTTAGGGGTGCAGCTGCTGGAAAGCACTTCTGAGGAGAAGGTTCTGTGGGTCCTGGTGGATAGTAAACCACCCATGAGCCAGCAATGTGCCCTTGTTGCCAAGAGGGCCAATGGAATCCTGGGCTG
>JAOXJM010000001.1:138697345-138727984 GCA_026413425.1 Tringa solitaria
GAGACCTTATTAATGCTTACAAGTATCTAAAGGGTGGGTTGAAGGAGGATGGAACTGGACTCTTTTCAGTGGTTTCCAGCAATAGCACAAGGGGCAACGGGCACAAGCTGGAACATAGGAAGTTCCATTCAAATATTCAACTTCTTTACAGTGAGGGTGACAGAGCCCTGGAACAGGCTGCCTAGGGAGGTTGTGGAGTCCCCTTCTCTGAAGATCTTCAAGACCCGCCTTAATGCAGTCCTGAGTAATGTGCTCTAGGCAACCCTGATTTAGCAGGAGAGTTGGACTAGATGACCTCTAGAGGTCCCTTCCAACTCTGACGATTCTGTGGCTCCATGATCTCACAGTAGCAACAGCTTACTAGCTATGAATGACTTTAAAATCATGTCTTGTTTTCAGGCACAGAACCTGGGATAGAAAGGTCAATCCATAAAATTATATACTTCCCCCCCACTTTGGTGCAGAAATGTGACAAATACTAGTAGGACATGTGCATCTGTCACACTTGCTGGGCCTAGTGGTATTCAGCGAGTCACAAACTCTTTGTTTCTCCATCTGTAGGATGGGCATCTCTAATAGCACATATTCCTTTACTCACTTCAGCTTATCCTTGTAAAGCAGTGATAATGATTTCCACTTCAGAGATGCAAGTAGACTTACTGCCTTCTGGAATTGCTCTTCTCTCTCCCTTTATTGACTACAGAGAGAACGCAGTTTAACTACACTTCTAACTTTGGCACGCAGAAACTCAGACACCTCTATTTCTTAAGATTAATCCAGCAAGAGAGACTATTTGATTTGCCCAGAGCCACATTTTCTGATTCTTCACCGGGTCCCAGCTGTCACACTGCACTGAGCTTTAAGCAGCCAATAGAAGAGGAATGCTCTTAGAGAAGGACTGGATTTCATGCTATGCAACTGTTTAAGATATATATATATATATATAAGAAAGGGGATCCCTCCCAGGGCATGCTGAGTTCTTCTCAGCATAGGGAGAGGCGAAACATTGCCTTAACACTATTAGGGGGTGGGGAGAGAAACAGTCTTAGAGCTGCTGTCCAGGAAATGTTCTTTTTTGCTCTTGGAACTTCTGTCTCTGCCAACATCTAGATTTGGCCCTACAGAGCGGGCCGTAACATTGTGCCTCCAATCAAAATCTGCTCCCATACGAAAGGCCAAATTAAAAAATGTGCTGCCCCATTATCACTCAAGCTAACCGTGTCTAGACTGAAAGGCAGAGCATATCAGAGCAGTGAGAGATGCGGACATCCACACAGGAATGGAACAGGACAGGAATAGAGGGTGAATCAGTCCCCAAATGGGTAACCTCCCAGCTAGCATTTCTCACACAAAACAAATGTCCATGTCAGTGTCCTGTTCTGTACACATAGGAGCACCAGGGGAAGGGAATGACAGAAGCAGCAGCACTAGGTGTAGTCAGAAATCACCATAAAAAGGAGCTGCATGGGAACACACTCACATGCCAACCAAAGCATAAAGGAGTTTCCCTCTCTGGTGTGTTAAACTAGACTGTCTTCTGAAATACCTGGTGCAGCTTGGCACTATATATAAACAATTAAAAAGTAAGTAGTCAGCTGATGAGAAGATTACTAGTTTCCTCAAACTTTCTGCCAGAAATATATAAGTAAAACAAGAAAATAAAACCAAAACAAAGCAACAGAAATTTCTGGTGTTTTCATTGAATATTCTTTGTTCCTTAAAAGAAGAAAAAACAAACTGTTTGGCAGTGGAACAAGTTCCTTGTCTCCATCAAGCCCCAGGAATTCGATGCACATATTTTGCAGTAAAAATAGAGGTGAGCCATTGTTCACATATTCTCTTGCAAACTGACAAAGCATAAACGCTTTTTTAAAAAAGAGGGCAAGACAGAGAGAAAATGCCTCAACTCAATTTGGTTTCCTCAAGAAAACACATAAATTATCTTCTTGAGAAAGCTTGTTTTTTTCTGGCGATCTGAAAACAGAAAAGCAACTTAAACTTCTAGAAGAACAACCCTGGGTTTCAAAATTATGTGGAGTGGCTAACCTTGGAAGGATTTTCTGAAACTGCAGCTAGTTGCCACAGGAGAGAAAAATACGTGCACTGGAGAGCTGGCAGGATCATCTGCAAATAAAAACACATGTCCTTTAATTACATGAAAGGCTCAACAGCAAAAAGCTTTGGACTAAACAAAGCATCCAAGCCTGACATTCTGCACGCTCCTTGCATGACCCATTTCTGCATTGTATTTAGACCCTCAAAATAAATACAACAGGTTTACATACAAGCAAACGTTGCCTCCTGAGAAACTTCATTACTAAGGTGCTGCTTCTGCAGAGTTCTGACATCTTGCCAAGTTCAATGGAAAATAACCATGTACTAAAAAAGGTGTTCACAGAGGCTAACTTTAGCTTAGCTTCTTAGGACTTTACTGTAGTCTTTGGTGAAAGGCAGAGTCCTCCTCCAGAGGGCAATTCAGAGCACAAGCCAAACCTTGGTGTTCTGATGCTCCATCTAAAGGAGTCCACCTCTACTTATTGGCTGCAGGCTCTCCCTACCCTGCTAAATTTCATCCCTTTCCAAATAACCTCAAGTTCTCTCTAGAAAACATCCATGACTGCTAGAGTACTTCCCCTGGTAATCCTATGATATAGCTCCATCTTGGCACCACCAACGCTTGGTTTGAGTCAACCAGACAACCAGAAGGCTGCAGTTGAGACAACTAGTAATTATAAACCATTTTCATCAAGAGTCAAACTGCAAGCAACAGGTCTAAAGTATTCCAGTTCCAGGTTACATGCAATCTATAACAGGCTCCTCATAGTCTCAACAATTTCATATGTTCTGAGAGAAAAACTGTTAAATCAATGGGAAGTACTGAGCATCACAAAGGATCAGTCCAGATGTCAGATGATTACTCTATCACAGCTTTGGAGAATCTCCAAAATAAACACATCCACAGCATGAATTTACCAATTCCAATAACATTACACCAAATACAGTTTTTCAGATCGAGAAATAATACCTTCCTATCTCATAGGACATTGATATATAAAATTATTTACTATTTCCTAATTCTCCTGCTTTCAACAAGAAAAACCTCTTTCAATGTTAAATATTAACGACTCACCAGAACAGGCAAACTGCCATGTTCCATTTCAAACACCAACAACTTTAATGTCTTGTCATACAGATTCCACTTGGTGAGATCATGGGCACTGTAATGAAAAAGAAACAGTAATGATACACTAAGCAAGAAATGAAATCTCACCTGACGAAGCAGGTTACATGTATCCTATTATTGCCTTCATCAGACATACAGCAAGAACTTTAAACAACTAATTATTAATTCTAAGGGGGGGAGGAATGAAATTAAGTTTGTCACGATCTAACACTGCAGCCTTTAGTCCATAGCTTTACAGTCTGCATTCCTGCCACAAAACTGCGGTGTAACGAGGAGAGGAAAAAGAAGCTTGAGCTCTGTACCCTTTTCCTATACTCTATCCACACTCTCAAAAAGCTGCCCAAAAAGGTATAATGAACAGTTTCCCCACCCCAATTTAAAAGAGTGTTTCTAATATTCTTGAGTGTTCACAGCTTAACATTTGACTTCCCTTTGCAAAAACAAGAGCAGCCCTAGCACGCAGGACTGCTACAAGACACATTGAGAAGGCGGCCCAATTCCCCCACCCTCTAATATCTTGCGTGACAGTTTACTTGGTGAACAATCCCTGGAGAACCAAGCTTTTGAGAAATCCATCTTTTAACAAAAGAAGATCAAATACACAAACAAACGAAGCAGATTATATCTGCTCAGAAAAAAAAGGCTGCATTCACTATACCCTCTTCAGACTGGCCACCAGTGCTGAGAGTAAGGCTGTGCAAAAGCATCCAGCTAGGAGAGAGGCACCACAGTGAGAATCCCTGTGTCCACTCTCACATCCTAACTCTGTAGCACACACTTCTTAGCCACGTTGAAACTGATGCTCCAACCCCAAAAACAAGTCCAAAAAGAATTCCATGCCCAAGAGCACAGTTCTGTTAAGAAGAAACTAAACCTTGCAGCACCTCTCAGAGGGATCATTTTCATTCACTTGTGAAAAATCTTATTAAGCCCAACAAACGAGCAGTTCTCATTTTGCATCTGTTGAGTCAACACTTAAGTATATGAGAAAGTACATTGTGAAAATAAACATCTCACTTATGAAAAGCTGCTACTCTTCTCAAAGCAGAGTGCATCTGGGAAACTTCTCCTGCATCCATACAAAATCCTTCTTCCTAAATTATGTAAATTTGGAAAAGAGAAGGGAATTAGCCAGTGTGGGGCAAGGTAACTCCTACATTCTCTCCCCAACCAACCTTCAGGCTTGAATTACTCCCCTCCAGCTCCCCCCCACCCAGTCCCTTCACCTTCAACCACACTACTCATGCCTTCCTCTACAGTAAAAAGAAAACAACACGTTGACTGCACAGAAGTTTTCTATAGAGCAACGTCCCTGTCATTAATAAACTCATGGCAGCCTCCCTAGAATACAGCATTGCTAACAGAGTAAAAACTAGCAATTAGGCTAACAGAGAAGTGCTAACCCTCAGACTCACAGGCCATTCATGGACCCTCACACAGTTGTCGGGGATCTCTGGAAAGCTAACTGTTCACATGGTGCTGACTCTCCTTGCTTCCAGCTGCCAGATCACATTCAAAGATAGCTAAAAATATATTAAATACTTTCCCATAGATGCAATTGCTGTAGTTTCCACAAGTATACTACGTGATTATGGGAGACGCTATACACAACCAGGAATTAGAAGGGAGAGGTTCCAGGAGAAAATCTCTTTATTTAGATACAGATCACACTATGAAGGAGCTGAAGAATCCCTGGTCTACCACTTATCTTGTTTCTCATAAGTACACATTCTCCCACATTGACATAGATATCCATTTAAGACCAACAAAATAAATCCAATCTGAGGCTAGGGGATTTTTTGGCTTGACACATTTTACAATATCCCAGTGTCCAATAAAAACCTGCCAGTGTTAACTCACATACCACGGCATGACACCTGTTCATGACGGCACAGTTGATCAGATCAGCTGCGGGCTTCTGTTGTTCAGCTCAGCCAGCAAGCTATTCATATCACCACCAGCTGTTTCTGCTTTTTAGATCTAATGAAAAACTTTGGGGGAGACTCTGCAGTCCTCCTTCAAGGGAAAAGTTATCATTTCAAAGATCGTAAAGCTCTACAATCTGCACTACAGACTGCTGGGTTTTTTTTTCCTAGAGCAAAAGTGGCAGCAAAAAGGGCATCTTGTGTACAGCCAAATATGTAGAAGTGCAGAACTATACCTTTTTGGGAACAGTCTCATCACCTATAGATCCACAGCACTTCTTAGCTAATCTTGGACATAGTATCTTTGGCACAGTAATGGAGCAACTACGGAGCTTAGGTCTAGAATATTCAGAAGACATAAAATGCCCTAGTGCTGGTGTGGGCTACCTTGTTTATTATTTTCCCCACTCTATTCCTGCCAAAATACATCTCCTTCATTAAAATGTAAACAGTCTTTTCAGAGGAGCAAATCTATCTTTGAAAGCTCCGCTCCCCTCAAGCGGAGAAACAGCAGGCAAAAAACAGATCCATATCCCCCTAAATTTTTTTGTCTTCTTTTTTTTTTTTTCATAGGGAAACAGTTGTTTATCCCCACAATGAGCCACAACTCACCTTTCGCCAGAAGCCATCTAGTAGCTGGTTAAGGTGTCCCATCAACTCATCTACCAGTTGAGTTCGGGCACAATCCACCTGGCTGTAGATGGCCATTTCTTCACTGCAGAGGACATAGTAAGTTCTTGAGGAAGCCTCAAGGACAGATATGTCCGAGTGTTTCATCACAATGTCTTTTACCTCTCTCAGCAAAGCATCCAAATGCTGCAAGTGATAAAAGGGATATTATAGATAAATTGTACAAAAATCCACTTATGCTTTAGATACATATCACTAGGTCCATGTATCTCTATAGGTCATACAACTAACATGAAATAAATGCCAGTCTAAGGAGCAGAGGGACAGGATTCGAGGATACAACTTTTTTTTTTTCTGGGTTCATAGCTCTTTTTCATTATTATTGTCTCTGAATCTTCCTAAAGAATGAAGCAACTACTTTTAAGTTCTACTTTAGCAATACAAGTTTGGCACTACCTAAAAATAAAGACAAAGGTAAGGAATAAAAAATTCCTTCCAAAGGACAGGCGTGTCTTCAAACAACAGAAGTTGCCTCCCTCAGCAGCAGAGGATGGAGAATGTTTCGGATCATGTCAGCAACTGGGGCCTTCACTCTTAGTGAGAAGAGATAACTTGTGCCATTCTGCTGACTTTCCCATTTCCAGTTAATGTTTTGTGCTGAAATTAACCTAGGAGTGTTCGCCTAACATTACCTCCCCGTAAACATCCCTGCTTAAGAATATATTAAGCTATTTCAAGGATTTCATCTATCCGTTTCTGACCGCCCCTCTCCCATCAGCAGATATACTATCTCCATTCTTATCTTTCAGTTCCTATCATTCCCCAGCAGCTGGGACTCAGTCTTCAAGGAGAATGAAACCTATTCTGTAGTAAACTCCTGGGAGACACCAGCTCAAACACATGGCATAACCCACCCTCTCTCCACCCAACAATGGAAAACCCAGGGCCGGGCCTGCCACGTGAAACCACAAATCATTACAATCCAGGGCCAGTCACAGCATATCAGAACTGACAAGCACTAAGGTTTTTCTTTGGCAGCCCCAAATCAAAAAGTAAAGCATAAATAAGAACACTTTCCTCAAGATATGAGACCGTTTCTTTACGTTTCAACAGCCTCTTCCTTGTCCCAGGTCCCACTAAACTCTGTACGTTGTCACATAAATTTAATACATTCCACATGAACCGACTACCCCAATTCCTATTCACCTTCTCTAGATGTCCCGTGCTGTAAACATCTAAATCATAATACTGAGGAATCTGCAGAAGATTTGCCACTTTTTGTGCATCTGTTGAATACTGCAGAGAAAAAACAGGATATGAGTACACTGCAAGAATTTTAATGAAATATTTAACATGCATTCACAGAGCAGCTGTTAGTTACCTTTGCCAAGAGCTGAGGAAGCACCATAATAAAGTGTTCAGTAATTTTGGTACAGTCTTCCAATTGTATTTTCTTCTCTTTTACTGACAGAATCTGCAGATAAAGCATTTTGTTTCAATTACAAAATTGCTTAGATTTGAATGGAATTTTACATGTAGCCCGAGGTTAACTCATATGCCTTTGTCTAAAGCATATCAAGCTAAGATAAAGATACTGTTCCATGGAGACAACCAGATGCTTTTTTTTTTATTTTTTTTGTTAACCTTAAATTAGATGCAAATCACTGAACAGCTATATCTCATGGATAAAATGCTCACCATTTGTCAATAACAAGCTTCAACTGGCTCTCCTCTAATGCTCATCTACTTCAATAACCACTATGAATAAAATCTACAGGTCAAAAGACGCTGTGTCGTTTCATAAAAATAAGTCATTTTATTTCTGAAGATATACCTCCCACTAGGAACATGCTGTCTGGCAAAGCACATAAGGCAAAGAGAATGTGATTACAGGACAATAAAAAAGACTAAGATGCACTGACTTTTTTGGCTGCACCTCTGCCCACTGGTGGATGACCTTCAGCTGCTTCTCTAACCGTTGCGAGGATAATTTCAATGAGAGCACTTTCGTGGGCATCACTCAGTTCTGTAAGTAAATCAGTCTCCTTTCAGCATCACACAAAAGAAAAATGAAGATGCAACAACAGCTAATGAAAAGCCTATTCATTTATCTAAGCAACTGCGGAAGGGCACTACAGAAAAAAAAGTGTTGCTAAATAAACACCTAGAGAGTGTTTAATTTCATTTGGAGAAAACTATTTTTCTACATTTACTATACATGAAAACAATAATTCCTCTCATGGCTAAACTTTTTAGGGCAGTTGGGCTCCCAAAAACACAGGCAGTTTTAACGAAGCCTATTTCTACTGACTACTATCGTATTAAGGACAAACCTGTTTGAGTACCAAAATGCTTTAACTCACTGGGTCTACAAACTTTGATTTCAGTCACACATCCACCTCCAATTCTACTACAACAACTATTCATAGAAGCATAGAATGGTTTGGGTTGGAAGGGGCCTTAAACTTTTATATAAGTTCACTTTAAAATAATTATACAAAAAACTAATCCTCTAGAGTGTAAGATGTCAATGAACTTGACACATTACTCATTTTCTTTTCAGGCATGAACAACAGTCTGAGAATACTGCACTTCAATCAATCAATACTTTCAGATTCTTAGGTTTTGGACAAACAAACAAAAATGTGAATGCTACATAAGCATTATAGCTTAATTACGCAAGTATTCTTGAAAAGTTTCTAAACGAACATTATATAAATACAGAATACTGAATAAAATAAATAATGTTGATATAAATATCACATTGGTAGTACACTGAGTTGCATCTGCCGTGTGGCCTTGGGGACCACAATTTGGGATCAAAGGGTACTGTAGCATGGAATGACCCTAAACCAGTTGAAGGCAAAGTTAAAAAACAGTATCAAGAGATTAATTCACACAAAACTAAGCTCTTTGCTTACCCACCTTCTCCATCTTCTTCAGTATTTTTTAATAGAAGAGCAGTCATGCACTCCCAATCCTTCAGGAATTTGCCTCCCCAGTCCCACAAGCTGTCTATGAGGTATGCAACATGTTTGTGTAGCTAGGGGTCAAAAACACAAGCTTATAGAAGCAAACACATCATTAAAAGAAATACAGCTTCATATGTTCCTCTCCTTTTTTCCAGTTACAAAGCTTTGTCATTCACACATATTCACAC
The DNA here is from genome assembly GCA_026413425.1 of Tringa solitaria. Lineage (NCBI taxonomy): Eukaryota > Metazoa > Chordata > Aves > Charadriiformes > Scolopacidae > Tringa > Tringa solitaria. The sequence goes on from JAOXJM010000001.1 coordinate 138,706,245, forward strand.
ACAGTATTCTGACATATTTAGTTTGAGGCTAATCAACATTTAAACACCATGTCTTCAATCTGATAAAAAGCAGGAAAGGGGAAGGGGAAAGCAAAAAAAGCAGGAAAAACAGGGGAAAAATCCCTTTCTTTTCTCTTTTAAGGATACCTTTCCTTTGTAATTTAAGTAATCTCTTTAAAACTAACTCCTGTATTGTTTTTATATTGCTGATCATAACAACAGAAAATGCAACCTTGGGACTAGAAACGAGTCAACATTTTAAGCCACATCTGTAAAATTCTTTGCAGAAAGATTCAAAACTGCTGTGCCTGAGACACTTTGGCCAGACATAGGTCTGCACTACTGCAAAAACCAAATAGTGAAGTACAGCACTTAAGCTGATAAAACTGTTGGCAAGACTATGTAGTTCTTAGTCAGCATAGAGCCATGGGACAGCAACCTGTATCCTCCTGTAGAAAGACACGGACACATACCAAAAAACTCTCAGTCAGTGGCATTAGTCTCTCAGGTTGTTTTCAGAAGCTGCTTCAGCACTGATTCTCTCCATTAGCATAGTTGTAAATTAGTTTTAATACAACAGAACAGAAATGTCTTCATTAAAAACTCATCCTAGAGAGCAAAAACATGCCAAACACCAGACATTTTGGAGCTCACCACCAGAAATAGCTTTCAAAAGGAAGCCAATACTTGATTTAACATGCAACTCTGGGTTTAAAAGGCTTACTGCAGGGGCTATTCTCCTCACCTCGCTCTCCAGGAAAAAACGTATTAATCTTTTCAACTGGTCAGTACTCGCCCCAAACTTCCCTCCTCCTTTGGACTGAATTTCTTCATCTCCCTCATGACTAAGCAGCCTGCCAACGGAAAAGGAAGTCAGTCCAGTTCTGCCACATTCTCTTTATACTCATTTGCCAAGGTAACACTAATTCTGTCAAGATCCCAAGGATTGTATTTCTTCTAAATGTCTACTTATTTACTCCAAATCACATTATACTTTTTTTTTTTATCAGATGAAAGGAAAAGACATTAGATTGTTTTTCATCATGAGAGATCTGCTGTCCCTGTGGATGCAGAGACTATTTCTGACAGTTTCACAGGTACCCTGCCAGCTTTCTGGTGAACAGATGCAGATTCCACAGCATTGAATATATAAAGAGGTAGGCATTTGATCATGCTTGAAAAGGGGCTCGCTCTAGACTGAATTTAAACTGCAACAACAAAGTAGAGATATTACTACCCAACCATTATTCACATCGTGGGACAGTTTAGAACTGAAGCTTCTTAAAGAAAGCATAGTATCTTGTATTTATAAGAGGCAATTTACTCAACTTCACAAATATAGTGGAAAAACTGTTCTTCCTCTTCTGCCTGAAGTATGAAGCACAATATGACACTTCAATTTTCATTTCCCTCTTTATCCAAAATGAGTGTGACTGTACTGCTCACCAAAAGAGCTAATCCCAAGATAAATGCAGGAAGGCCGTCCCCACAGATTAATGGAAGGCCCAAATGGCTGGGATTTAAGAGCAGGACCACACTACTCCATGTCAGTAAAAGCTTATACTTTCGGAAAGTGCTTCTGGTGGTATAATTCATATCACCTAAGTAAGTAACCTAAGTTAAAAATGCAAACATTGAGGAGATTTCATGCAAGCTAAGAAGAAGGGGGAAAAAAAGGACAAGTATTTATACTAACTTTTATCATATGACCAGGGAAAGGAGGGTGTCACTAGCACCTCTATCACACTAGGGTGAACATTTCTATATTGGCCAAAGTGCCAGAGAGAAGAACTGGGCAAACAAGAATCAGGTGTACAGGGTCAAAATGTCCACACTGCACTGGGAGGCTGGGTAGAAAAAGTAAAGTTATCAGGGCAATCAATTCAATGGCAAAAAGCAGCACTGTTCTGAGAGAAAAAACACCCAATTTATGATAGAATCATAGAATTGTCTAGGTTGGGAGGGACCTTTAAGATGGTTCCAACCATCAACCAACGTTAGAATATTAGGACCAACACAAAAGACTAAGTAAGACTAGAAGATGTGATAGAAGACTCATCAAAACAGAAATTTATCTTCGTTTATTTTTCTGTTGGATTTGGCTCCACAAACCCCAGAGTGTCAGCAGTTCAGCTAGACAGGAAGAGACAGCTAGGAGGATATTCTGCACATGTGAGAAACACAAATCATTATTTCTGAATTTTTCCCTGCAAAAGTCCTGCCAAAATATTTTTATTTTCATTCCTCTTTGTAAGGCAAAATTATTTCTCTCAGCCGTAGAGACAGAATATTTATTTCTTCTCTTTTTAGCACGCCAACTCCATTCACTTCATGCAACCATTGTTATAAGAAGCCTATTTATAAGAGTTACTCCTGGGGAAGATAAACCCTGTACTTCATTAACCTGACAGAAAATTGGGAGGGCTTTTTAATCTGCTGCATCTCTCATTATTCAAAGCCTTTACAATGTATAAGGCAACTTCCAAAGGGAGAAGAGGAGGCCATTTTTGTGATTAATCACCAAAGCTATAGAAATCCAGCAGATGCCAGGTGATGAATTAGCTTGTAAGAAGCGAAGCAACAGGAAAAGAAAGTAGAAAGAAAGGAGGTATGCTCTCAACATAGCATGGCATCTGTGGATCACTGAGCTGTTTCATATTCTCTATGTTAGTCTTGCAACTTTTTTCATGCCTATTGTGCCAGGGCTGTGCGGGGGAACAAATTATTACCCCCAGACAGCATTTCTCTTCTGATTCAGCAGAAGAAAGCACATCTACTATCCTCCCAGTACACGCTTTCAGCAGAAAAATGAATGCTTAATGTTCCTTTTAAATAAATCCACCTTCATTCGGAAACAAATGAGAACACGCGAGAAGTAGGCAGGCAGGCAGGCAGAGATACCTTTTATAAAGGAATTCCCCAGCTGCTACTGCAAGCGGACGATGCATGGTATAAACAAACTGGTATAACGTTTCACAGTCTTCAGCTGATAACACATCCTCACAGTTCCTAGGCAAAAATAACAACGGAAGTTATAGTTCAGGTTTATCTGCAAAGTATATTATGAATGCTATGTCCAGCTTTTACTAGGCCTGATTCCTCATAGCTGTGCAAATTGTTTACACAGCTAAATTTTCATAGGGCATATCTAAAAAATGCTATCGAACAGAATTAGCAGCATTCTTTTACTCACTGTATAGAGAAACAGAGGTCTGTGCAAGCCATGATGAATCAGGCCCACTGCACAGACATGAACATTAATTAAAAGTATAATTAAGGTTGATTAGTGGTCATGTTAAAGAAGACTAATAGTAATAAAATGGGAAAATCATGCCTCTACTTTATGCTTAGATGTTTACCATAGAAGTTAATAAACAAGAAGCCACCTTCATTTTGCAGTAAAAATTATTTTTAAATTACTTATTACAGTATTTTAAAACCTCTATTATCTTACACTGAGCTTATACAGCTGCATGTAGAAAGAAATCAAAACTCGTTCTTGATAGCATGCTTATGGCTTTCTGCACAAACACATTCAAAGTCAAAATTTTTTCATTCAGCTACACATCTTGAGAATACTGTATCCCAGCTAGTAAGCCTCAAACGCTCTATGAGAGCTAGAAATTGTATTAATATCAACCTTTTACAAAAGGGAAACTGAAGCATTAAGGCTAGAAAACCCACTGAAGAGATAACATAGAATGAAGCCCAAAGCAAGGACTATGGTTTCAAAATGCCTGCTTCTTACTGCCAGAGCGATGTCACTGGACTGCTACTTCAGGCAACGAAAGAGCAACATGAAATCCTTACGCTTACTACAGCCAGGTGAGGGGAAGGGTTTTTTGTTTATTACTACACTCAGTCCTCAGATAGTAACAGTTTAAAACCATCTACAGCTGTGATCCACTACCTTCTCTAAAACTGAGGATTCATTCTCTTCATTTGCTGGGAGAGATGCCTTACAAAAATTAGCAGCCCTTCCTGCATTTGCCCATCTGTCTCCAAACCCATCGCATCCTTCAGCATCCTCACAGATCGCAAAGCTCCAAAACATCCTCCAACCTGACTGAAAAAAAGTGAGGTCACATGAGGTGAGAGCATCACTAGAGTGTCCAATGCAAATATTTTTTAGCCCTGTCTGGAATTTAAAATCAGGATGGGGGAGAAGACAGCACTCATTTCTCAAAGTCAATAGCCTCTCATTTATAGAAGTTGAAAGCCCATCAATTTTAGCTTTACAATATATGTACTCCTGTATCACTTGAATTTTTCACATTTTTCTGTGCTTGTTTACAATGGTTACTGGAACAGTAAAAAGGTCTCTAAATGGAAGTGCTGATGGTATGTCTCCAAAAGTGATGGGTCAATCTCACAAGGTAATGCTTGCCCTCAACCAGGGCTTTGGGGCAGGTTTTGGTGACCTCTGTTAACATGCAATTCCCTTGAGTGTATAGTTGCAGTAATAGGACATATAGAAAGTGCTCTGAGCACATATATCATGAAATCAGCATGAAGAAAAATATTTGTGTGACTCATATTCAGCCATCTACAAAATTAGGGAAGTAGAATAAAAATGCGTTTATTGAGGTTAAACAGTAAGAAATTGAAAGAGGTAACATGGTGCATTAGAGTACACGACTATGGTGTGTCCTGTGAAGTATCAAATTTATTAAACTTCTACAAGTGAGAGTAAAACAAAGACTGACACCAAATTGTACTCACAGGAGTAAAAATACATGACATAACAAGTCATAATGCATTAAAAGGCTACAGGGACTTTACTGAAATAAGCTAGCAGTCTGACAAGGTTTCTTCTATTCTTTTTAATGCCAATCCATTATTTAGTTCTTTTAAAGCATCAGTTTCTGTGAAGCTGCCCTTGTCATTTTCTCTACATATATTTTTTTAAAATTGTGGACAGCTTGAAAAACAAGAATTTTCTATACAATCATACTGTGATCTAGAGCGGGCCAACACAGAATCACAGAACAGCTGAGGATGGACTCTGGAGATAATATAATCTAACCCCCTGCTCAGAGATGGATCAGCTAGAGCAGGTTGGAGAGGGTTGTGTCCAATCAGGTTTTGGATAGCTACAAAGTCAGAGACTCCACAATTTCTCTGGCAATCTGTTCCAGTATTGGACTGTGCCCACAGTAAAAAAAAAAAAATTATATTTAAATGGAATTTCATGTATATACACGCCAGTCAAATGTAAACATTTTTTTATTCTTTATATTTCAGGCTTCCTCTTCCTAGTATATTTATGGAAATAGTGAATATACACATAATCCCATGTGTCTCTATTTTAAAAAAATTCCTTGCCGAAATTGTTCAGGTAGCTCACAACGCTCAGCAATGTGCCTGCCATCTCTTTGGGTAGAAATTAAGGACACTCCAGTACAATTGAAACTGCCTTTCCTTAGAAATTTCCTTTCCTTAGAAAAGGGCCTGGGGGTGCTTGTGGACACCAAGTTGAACATAAGCCACCGATGTGCCCTTGCTAAAGCTAACGGTGTCCTGGGCTGTATGAGGAGGAGTGTTGCCAGCAGGCTGAGGGAGGTGATCCTTCCCCTCTACTCAGCACTGGTGAGGCTGCACCGAGAGTGCTGGGTCCAGTGCTGGGCTCCCCAGTATGAGAAACATGGACATACCGAAGGGAGTCCAATGAAGGGCCACAAAGATGATTAAGGGACTGGAGCATCTCTCCTATGAAGGCAGGCTGAGAGAGCTGGGACTGTTTAGCCTCGAAAATAGAAGGTCAGGGGGAAACTTCTCAATATGTGCAAGTACCCGAAGGGAGGGTGCAAAGAAGATGGAGCCAGACTCTACTCAGAGACAGGACCAGAGGCAATAGCCACGAAGTAAAACACAGGAGGTTTCTTCTGAACATCACAAAACACATTTTTACTGTGAAAGAGACAGAGCTGCCAAGAGAGCTTGTGAAGTCTCCATCACTGGAGATATTCAAAAGCTATCTGGACGTAGTCCTGGGCAACTGGCTCTTGGTGTCCCTGCTTGAGCAGGGGAATTGGACCAGATGATCTCCAGAGGTTCCTTCTAACCTCAGCCATTCTGTGATTCTGAAATTCTAACCTCCTTGTTTTTAACTTTGTCTTCGAAGAGGCTAGGAATTTGCCCCAGTAACGTTAATTGACAGCAGTGTTATTTCCTCCCTCCTCAAGACAAGAGTAGGTGAGATGCAATAGCTCTGACCACATATGAAGCACTCCCTAACAGCACAGGAGCAAAGGAGGGGAAGACAACCCATTTTCTTTGCACCACAGGCTGACAGACACTCATGACCCCACTTGAGTCCTGACTTTTTCTTTTTTTTTTTTAAATTATTATTTCTTGAATGGGAGGGAATACCTGTATGAAGCACTACTACTTTTCACACACTGCTCAACCACTACTCCCCATGAGATTTATGCTCATAATTCTCACTCAAATGAGTCCTTAGGGGTTCTACTTGCCCCTGAAAGGAGCAGCACTTGACTACACCTGCTACCACTAATTCTATCTCAGTAAAGGGGTGCATTTCTTTTTTACATACATAAGCCCATCATCAAACATTCAAAGAATAGTTCAAATACAGCAATAATACTGCTGCAAATTTACAGCTCTCAGAATACCAAGCAACAGATAAAGGTTAAGCCTGAAGTGCCTGCCAGTGTTTAGGTGCCTAAAAATAAACAGGCACGGCCTTCCACATACCGATGTCATGACATACCATTTTCTCTGCACTTCAGTGTGATCACATCACGAAGAAGAAGTTGGGATATTCTAAGGGGAGATCACAGACCCATTTTGTTCTGCATACGGCACCAGTTGAAAGATTTCATATTTTGCTTTTTTGTTCTATTTTACTGTACTCAAGAGATACGAGTGATGGAGCCACCTCTCTTGACCTGTGCTATTGCTTATACCAACAATAACCATCAAAATCACGACAGTGAAATAAAAATACACCTGATGCATTTTTTGAAGTGTTGCCACATTATTATTTTTGGTTTTAATACTGTGCAGGGAAAGATCTTGCACAATATTATGGAGACATTGGTAATCCAAGGTATAGCATCTCAATAAAAAAAAATCTGATAATTTTGCATTTAAAATTAATTTGTTGAACACCCAAATTTGTGCACTGATCACTATCAACCAAAAAAAAAAAAAATGTTGAAAGTATTCTAATGGCTGAGATAACATTTTTAATTAGAAAACAACAGATTACCTGATTCATCTCCCTCTTTCTACCCTGCTGTCATTGCAGGCATTTCAAGATGACACTTTGGTGATCAGAGAGAGAGATGATAACATGGTTGCCACTACAATATAACAGGAGTCCTTTCCCACCCACTTTAAAATATGATTAGCACGTTGCAATACACTGTGATTCTATGATTATGCTGTGACAGAATGCAAGATGCACATTAGATAATGCAGCTGTATGATATGCTGTTTTGGTTAAGAAACATATTTTCTCTTATTAACCCTTCAGATAGGAAATTTCAGAAATAGATCTCAAAGTTATTCAATAAAGGTCCAGGACATCAGAAAATTACTGCAGGTAACTTCCAAGAAAGCATAAACCTGAGAGGATGGAAAAAGAGGAGAAGACAGAGGAGAAAACACAGGCTTTTGTTCCATTTTGCTCTTTCATTTTTGCTTTGTTTGGAAGACTTGACAAAGCATCACCATAACTCTACCTGAATAGGAGTGTGGTGGACCTGAAGAATCACAGAGAAGCTGTGAAGAGCTCCACACCCTTCCCTTTTGATAGTACCTAATCTGCTGCAACCAAGTTACTGATGTAAGGAATCAGGACCATGCAGTATAATTTGGTTCACTGCTTCATATGCTACTTCTATCAACTTCAAGATAGCATTTATTTATTTTTCCTAAAAGTCACTCAACAAGACAAAAGGTGAATAATTTCCAGCTTTTTTTTTTAAAAAATCACATGAAAACACTTTTTATAATAGCATTTAAGCCTTCAGTAAACTGAACTGTTTTTCTGCACAATGGCTTGACTGAATAACCTTGCTAGATACAGTGCATTTGCCTAACAAGTGTCCATTTCTCCTCCAAAGTCCATGGCTTAGCTATGAAATAACACCACTCAATGTCAGAGTTCAGGTCTCTGTTGACACTGAATTACTTGTCATGGGACATCTATATCTACCACTAGAAGCAGTAACATATTATTGGCCATGGCATCCTGTGCCAAATCCAGTTTTCAAGTTTCTCCTGCAGTGTAGTCCCTCCCTCTCCAAACTAAAACATTCCTCTAGATGAGAATCGGAAGGGAGACCTAAGGTTTTTAAGCACAATAGTCATGTACCTCTACTCGACTTGTGTCTCCTGTGCAAAGCAGGACACTGGGAACATACAAGCCTCAGTAGCTTGACTTTTAAGTTGGATTAACTCTGCTGACTATTGTCAAAGCACTTTGGTGCTTTGGAGAATTAGTGTATTTATCAGCTCCATTAAAGAGTTTTCAAATTATTTATGTGAAGTCCTTAATGAGTGCAATATACTCACAGTTTTCACTAAAGCAGCTCTTCCAGATTTCAAACTCGAAAGTTCTACATTTAAAACTCAGTTTAATTTCTAGTTACATTTAACATTAAGGTAATACAAAGTAATTTTTTACATTGCTATTTACACATATAGGCTATTTGTAGATTTGTGCCTGTACCTGCACCACTTGTAACCTTTTCTCATTCATCTGCTACAGTTACCTAATTACTTTTCCTGCTCATTTCCAAAATCCCTCTACCCTTTCAGGTAGTTAAGCACAAAAAAAATGAACAGAATTGTCTGGCAGTAGGCATACTAAACTAATTCAGCTCCTAAAGAGCAATATTTTCAGTAAGATTATTTAGTCTCTCATTGTCACTCATGTTTTCTCTGTATTTCCTTCCTAGTTCTATTCCCTCTCAGATCCTTTGCAACATTAATGCTAACAATTATGCATAATTCAGTAGCATTAATAATTTCTATTATGCTAAACCTCATAGGCTCATTTCAGTTTGAGGACTGCTTCATGCTGTGTAAAAATAGAAATCCACTAGCCCAAAGACCTTGGCATTCAATTGAGACAACATGCAACAAACAAGGAGAAAAAAAATCTCTGCTCGCAGAGATAGACAAGATGAAAATACAAATATGGATATGCAAAAAACAGGTAGATGCATAGCAAGAGGGTTTTGAGTCAGCACTGGAATATTTTTTTTAATAATGCAACACATCTAAGCAAATTGAAAAGATCAGTGTTTTCGCTGCCTCTCTAGCTAGCAAGAGAGAGAATGTGAAGGCCAGCATAGCCGTTTCATGGGCCAGTAGCACACAGAGGAGTCAGCATCCACAGGACTGGAATGCCGTGATGGTCAAGAGACGGTCAAAGCTGTTACCAACATACATGGAGTGCAGCTCCACTGCAAACGTAAAACATGTCAAAAATAATTAACTGGCAACGAGGTTTCACTGCTCCGCTCACCCAAAAGACAATTATGGAAGCCAGTAAAAGAAAGTTACTGATACAGTAAATTTTCCCCAAGAAAGTCACAGAGTTCCCAACGGACTAACTAGAGGAAAAAAAGTTACTCCTGGCCAACACATCATGAAACAAGAGATTTATTCCAAGATTAGAGACATGTTCTAGAGGTCAATATGTGACCAGTTAAGATTATATTATTTGTTAAGAAAATAATCCATGATTCCAAATCAGTATAGGGAGTTCACGAGACAGAGGTTCTTGCCGGTAGCTTTAAAAATGGAAACTTCATCTGAAAAGTCTTTCAGGCCTCACTAGAAATACAAATTGAGCAACTAGAATTCAGTTGCCAAGTTTGCAGATGACAAAAATGAACCATTCACAGAGAAGCCAATACAGGATGACACTAGCAGCAAAAAAAAATTTATTACATCAATGTATACAAATAGAAGAGTCATTTATACAAGCTGTCATTTATTATTCTTTAAAGGCAGGGCAGTTGCTGTCCCCAACCCCATTTCATGCTTTATTGCATGTATCTACCCAGCAGCATTATTGCTCAATATGCAGATACTGGGTTTGAGCTATGAGACACACCTATTTCAGAGAGGCTGGCAACTTCTTTGCTTCTGCAATGGCAGCAGCGAGTCCTTTCTGACACTATTGTAGGTACTGAGGCATCAGTTTTTCCCCTGCTAGAAATGCACCTTGATGCAGGGTCCTATTAAGAAGTCAGTACTCGTGACTGCCTATGTTGCCTGCATTCTCTTCACGCAGGTTTTACAGACTGGTCAGTACTACAGAAAGAGTACTACAAAACAAAGAGAAATGTTGTCACAGAATTTGCTTATTTGCTTATTGAGTCCCCAATTCCCACTTTCATCACTCCAATAACAAAGCCAAAACAGCAGGGCTCAGAGCAACTGGGGTTTAGGGGACGAGAGGGACAGAAAAGAGGATGGCTACGCAACAGATGAGCAAAAAGAAGGAGAAGCATGTATTTGCTAGGCCTCCACACAGCCCAATTAAAAAAACTTTCAAAATGTATTCATTTTACTTATGAAAACTACATTTTATGATGGAAAAATGTCATTTGGAAAACTTTAGAAGGCATATATTCACATTGGAAATCATATTTAAGAAAAATTAGGAAACAATTGCTTCAGGGGAAAAAGAAACATTGATCAAACTTTTATAGCTGCAGCTTGCACTAATGAGAACACGATCCCTTATAATAAAGCCTGAGATGATAAACAGCTGCAGTGCCAGTATAGCACTTGTTAGCTCAGATACAGAACAAGGGCAGCCATAACTGGTGCAGAGCATCTTTGTACTTCAACAATGGTGCGCTGCTCCTCCTAGCACAGGGACACGTTATAGAGGGACACAGGCACAGCATTGTGCTTTGTTTCAATAGCTACACACCAATAGAGAGAATGCGGAGGGACGTAGAAATGGATGTTGTAAACACAAAAACAATATAACCCTAGCTACTGGTAGTGAAGCCCAGACAATGGTAGCCCCTTCAGAAAAGCAAGCTGTGCTTTACAGCATCATGCGCTGTTCTGATGCGTACGTTGGAGTAGGCTTCGGGAAACACCACTCAAATCAGTGGACATGAAACGAGACAGGAATGAGTCTAGACTATAAAGGAGCAATTCAACATACAAACGTACTTGAAATTTAATGTAAATACCTACACTACCTTATTATTTGGCCCATTAAGGTCCACATATTCATCTAGAAATGATCAATACTTCTGACTTAAACAGAAAAGCAAATCCCATAAGGCTATTGGACAACACACCACGCTGTACATGGAGGGAAGCATCTGCATCAGCAGAATTCAATTTACACCCTGAGACAGAAGTGACACTTACCGAGTCCTAACATCTCAACTGTATTAACAATGAAATTCAGTGAGTTTTTTGTTCTTATTTTGCATTGAGAAAGGGGAACAGAGAATTTATTCCTCATATTTTGCAAACGAAGCTATTTCTAAAATAAGCATGGTGCTCAAGGATGTATCAGAATAGGTTTCGTATACTTGTGTAACATTAGTCTAGTTTATTCCCCACGCTTCCAGCTTGCCATTATCCTACCAAATCTATGGCTGGTGGGTAATTTCCCAACAAAACAACTCTCCTATTAGTTTTCCACTTCAACAAAAACAAAATATCATACACTTGCTCATTTCCTGTCAGTCTGCTGCGGGCTCAATAGCTCCCAGGTTCTCTGCCATGGAGCCAAGAATCTGGAAGTCCAAATTCCAGCAACAGCCTCAAAGCTCAAGGCTTCCTGCATCAGGTGGGGAGACAGGGAAGATGGCAGAGTTCCCTGAGCTTCTGGTCAAGACCTGGCAACTCTGGGACAGGAGATTCCTTGGTGTGGACTTCTGCCGAGACAGGCAGATGCTTTATATGAGAAAAGCCAAAATGAAAATTCTGTGGAATTTCCTTTCAGAGGGAAGTATAAAGATATAAAAATGTAGTTTTCATACTGAATCTCAGCACAAGGGTTTACTTAACGTTGTCATTTCCCACAGAAAGAAAATGCCATGTCTTGAGCAGCTTTAACTGTAACTCATATCCTGCTAGGAGCACGTAACTGATCACAGGAAGAATCATCAGGATTGTATCTGAATCGTGTTGCCATTAAAACAATACAGTAAATTAAAAAAGAAATTATTTACTGTGACATAAGCATCAAGAGTTTCATGGCTTGAACTGCTACTTCATGGTCCTTGTCCAGAGGCATGGACACAATTCGATCCTAATGGATGTAAAATGACAATAAAAAGATGTGACATGGTTTGTTCTCAGTAAACACATATTTTTGCTACAGCTAGATCTTCAACACTAGTGGAACAGAGATTTATTTTTATTTCAGTAGGTATTTCCTAAGAGACAGGAAGGCAACTTGATTACTACCAAGTAGTTCCCCAGCCTCTGAAAATTAACAGCATGTTAATTTTTTGACTGAATTAATCATGCAGTAATACGATATTTTTATAGACGTAATGTATGCGTTCACAAGAAATCAACTACAGTCTACAAATTAGAAATGACTGACATCTTGTTTCCAAGATGTTACTACTGGTACTTCAGTATGTTAAATGAAGGTAAGCCTCAAATTACAAGCATTATATAATCAGTTTCTCCCATCAACAATAAAGTGCGTGTACCTACACATTCCAGAAGCCAATGCCTTGCTGGAAAGACAATTTGGACTTTAGTCATAAAGGTACTTCATGGAATAGCAGTAATAATCCCAACCTCCAGAATTAACACTATTGTAAGTTGGTACACATGCAAACACCTCAGAAAACAGTGGGAATCTTCTTGTCCCATGCACCTGAGAACTCACACTCCTCAGTGCAGTCTACATCTTTAAGGTATATTAAGCCTTTGGACTTCCTTGTTTGGGGACAAACAGCTTTCTCACTTAACATATCATTTCTAAATCTCTAGTTTCATTTTACTTTGCACCTTCCTTTTTCTCACAACCCAGCTGCAATGTGTGGAATTCCATGAATCCTGAGTTTGAACACTCAAGGATAACAGAGGGAGCATGCAAAACTCCCCCTTGTGGGAAATGGATTGATGGTTATATGATTACATTTCCCATCACTGAAAAAGCATGACTTAAACTTCGAAAGACTCCTAGTCAGTCTGTATGTTATGTGTAGCAGTTTAGGTTTCTTTTTTTTTTAGAGGGGAAGGAGTTGTTGTGTTTGGGTTGGGTTTTTTTGATTGGGGGATGGAGTTTGGAATAATCCATTTATATAGCATCCTCCACACAGAGGTACAAACAGACCAGAGCTGTTTCATCAGTCTGTGAATACCAATCCTGCAGTTGCTTACGCAGCTTACAGCAACCTTCCTTTAATCAGAAGGATAAAGGACTACCAAAAAGCTGTTTAAAACAGGTTAATCTTAGATAACCAAGTTCAAGTCTGAATTACTTATTTTTAAGATACCAATATTAATCTATATCTTGTTCTTTGAGGATGTGCTATAGGTATTTTTTACTATTAGCAACTGCTCTAACATACAGGTAAGCCCTGCACCTGTTGCAAAAAGAACATGGATTACCACCACATGCAGGCATTGATTATGTACTGATTCATAGGGACTGAGACGTCAATCACAGCACTTTGAGTTTTCTTATTCAAATACTAAAAAGGCCCAGCCCCAATGGGATAAGAGTAGCTGATGAAATCATTACCAAGGGCAGGATTACAAAAGTAAAGGGCTTACTTCTTAATTGAGTCAGGATGTTGGAATATGATAAAGGCAGCGTACAGGGTCAGTGCAGTCACAGAACAAGCTCCCAAAATTACAGCATATCATTTGACTTGTTCAGAAAGGAGGTAAGAGAACCTTCTTCAAGATTCATACTGACGTGGCGAATCAATAGAGAGCCATTCCCACATCAGTGTGATACACGGTCAGCCAATCCAGTATCTACAAGGTTAACCCTTTATCAGGAGCAGCAAAAGAAAAAAAAAGGGACCTTTAGAATATGAAATCCTTTGTCATGTGCCAAAGATCCTGTAAAGAAATCTGGGCCATTCTGGATGACTGGAGGAGATAACTGACCACACTGCATGCTAACACTGTTTTGTGCATGAACTAAAGTGGAACAGAAAATTCCATGGGAACAGAGGGATGTATCTCTGCAAAACTCCTTCACCCACTCAGTCAAGAGGGCTGTTTCTCCAGTACTCTAAGCTCACCTCAGTCAAGAGAGTGGGGAGATCAGCTCTGATCAAAACATCAGACCCCATGTATACACCCAACCCAGACTTAAAAAATAGCAAACAGTAATCTATTTACCTTGAATCTGCTAGTAAAGAGATCCATCCTGGAAACAAGTTCTTTTCTGCTATAAATTCCCTGCAGTCCCAGAAGACACTTCAACCGCACTTCAGCTTGCTGCAAGACAAAGAAATCAGCCAACAGTAAAAAACATGTATCTTTGATGTTATTCACTATTGACTTTTATATTATGTAAATAAGAGTTCTTTGTGGGTGTCTACAGCAGTCTACCCAAATACTGACTCATCTTCTTTATTAGTGATATCAGTACCATTTTGTTTGTGTGCGCACACGCACATCTCTCTCTCTCACACACACACAGAGAAAGCCTGCAGCGAGTGACATCAAAGTTAGTGTTAGGCTCTCTGAGACAAAACCTCTCACAGACCCTACAATTAAAAAAAGCAACGGAATGCAAACAATGCAGGAATTGCACTATTTACCTGTTAAAGGGATACGAAGACAAAACTATGGATGACCTACTTGCTACAATCAGCACTCTTCCATACGTGAGACTGTTTGCTTCCTTTCAACATTTGACTCGGACAATCATTAAAACCAACAAGGATTCCAAGAAATTCCGGTCCAGTGAAAATTCCCAGAGGAAGAGATACATCTCGGCAATGCACTAGTTTATCACTGTGGGTTCTCACAGACTCAAATGTTATGCCTTCTCCCCATTTCTGTTTTACACTAGAGCACTATATTTTAAGCAATCTTCGAGAAGGGTTGCTTTGAATTTGGCCTAATTAGTTAACTTAGGAAAAATTTATTTATCCCTGCAAGGTGTTATTTCATACTATTAGTACTGCAGCTTCACAGGTGTCTCAAAAACAGGACTCTTCCTTATCCAGCTTTAAACTTATGCGTGTAGCTAAAGCTTTCAAATTGCAAAGTTTTAAATGTCATTGCAATAGTCATTTTGAGGATCTAACACAGAAAAATCATTATTTTCTGTAAACTTATAATACTAAGGATATCAGCAGAGTCACTTAAATTAACTGCAGACTCTGAGTCAGTCTTCATATTTCTTCCTTAATTCCTCTTGCTAACAATAGCAGTAAGAATAATCAAGGAAACCCAAGAAAGGAGACCACCTACACATAGGCTCTCCATTACTATCAGTTCCTGTTCAGCTGCTTAAATGGAAAGCAAAGGATGATTCCTAGTAGCAGGCTTTGACCAATAGTTTTGCATAAGACAGCTTTTTGCTAGAAATGTAAAACGAAAGATCAATAGGTAACGAGTGCTGCTCTCCAATCTGTCCATGACACACCAGCAGTACTTATCCTATATTGTACTTTAAAATTCAAGGCCTTGTCTGAGAAAGAGACTGCTGCCCCCACTTGCTGCTTCCTGCAGCCACAAGGGCTCCACAGCACAGAACCCACAAACAGTCCCAGATTGGTACCCATCACTGCACGCTGGCACAAACTCAACTCAGCCAACGTACATCAAGCCTGGCTTCAGCTGCCCTCAGCATTTCATCACAAGGTTTTGCTTGTGAACAGGGATTGCATTTGTGCTTGGGGAAAAGTTAAAAAAAAGGAAAAAAGTTTGTGATGGTTTGTTGAATGGTCATCCAGCCCTTGGCTATATGCAGCTAGCAATGTCATTTGCATTTGTCAGTCAGGTGGCATGATTCAAGCATAGGTCTGCAGATACAAAGTTTAATACATTAAACTACACCACTTGCCTTTTAAGGTATCCTGTTCCCACCCAAAAGCTTTCAGTCATAACTCTATATGCATATGTTTTTTTAAGTTTTGAGAAAATTAACTCTAGTAACTATAAACAAATAACTCCTACTATGACTAGTTCTGCTGTTTTCCTATGTTTTCAGCTCCAACTACCTCGCCTTTTCTAGATTCATCACTCCTCATAGCTTCTTGATCACTCGAAACTACTTCACATCCTTCTAAAACCACCTCACTGCTTACATTCAGCTCCTTTCAACAATAAAGTAGGCAAGTACAAACACTCAGCCATCTACTCCCCTCACCAGAGCTACCATTCTAATCTTGAGGAAATACCTGCCTGTTTGGTCTTTCAAAGCTGTGACAGAGCGAAGGGGAATTATGGAAGCACATTTTCAGGATGCTCTGAACACACGCTGTCCCTCAGCTGCATCACTGTATATTTCAACCCTGACCTGCAAGCAGACTGGCAGAAAACATCAGTAAGACAGTGGGCAGCTCTTGTGACCTCAGAGAGCTCTGCAGGGGTTCCAGCACTGCTCAGACCCATTCAGTTATGAGATTTCAGTCTCACCACTATCACAGAGATGGAGCCATTCAATAAGTCTTATAAAAACAGGCTGGGACCTGGATGATTTGACGGGGTCCTCAGGCCACATTTTTTCTCCTCAGCATTCCCCAAATAATAAATTGGGGAAGCTAGGTCTATTTCTGGATTACTCCTGAATAGTAAAGACAATCCAGCTTACTTGTCCTGTCAAGGTAAAACAATTTAAAAAACCACCCTCCCCTTCAAAATAAATACATAAATAAAAATCAGTACATATGCACAGAGCAGAAAACCACTATGTTAATATGACCATTTGAAGAAAGAAGTATTTCAGAAGTAGCCATAACCATGGGATCAGTTTTTATAGCCATGTTGAATGGGAGGCAAAACTAAAAACCCTTTCAACTTCCTGAAATTTGCCAGGAGGATCACATGGCCAGGACACAGAAGTTCATTTCTGCAGCAAGTTCCTGTTTCTACAGGATTTCTTTGGGTGTTTTTCTAACGAGAAAACCTCAACAACTTTTCCTGAAGCTCCAGACAACACGAGTCTAACGTGGTAGGAGGTCCCAAACGTGCATCTCTGTTGTCTTTGCCTTCCTGTCTGCTAGTTCTGCCTTCTACTTTCCCCATCCTTATTCTTCATTGTCTTGATTATTCTGGACTTTAACTCTGAACTTTTTACACAGCACTTCCCCTCAACACCTACTGCTCAGATCGGCACTGGTTTGATTGGATCTGGATGCTAATTTAGCAGCTTCCTATTCCCTTGGAAGAACATCAGTTCTTCAGCTTGAGTTAGATGCTGCTGCTTCTTCAGCACGAGTTAGGTGTCCGGGTTTCACAAATGCACTGATGGGCGACTGAGCTTACCATATAACATTGTTCAACTGCACACAGTTGTCAGATTTAGTATCAACTCTTACTCGGTCTTCAAAAATAAAAGGTTAAATTATTTCTAGCATAAACCACTCGAAAAAGTGTCTTTATAGCACTGTTTCACAATTCTTACTAGGCCAGACAGAGATCCTCATACACAATTTTGAGCATTTTACCTCTGAACTTAGAGCATCTTCTTTCACCTAGGAAATAACCTTTCACATAAAAATACAATGTTTCATATCAGGGTAAAATGGCAAAATGGTATCTCATGGGGAAGAAAGAATGATTACACTTAAATAAAAGACTTTGAAGACAAAATGTTAATTTTATAGTAACTTCCCCCTCCCCCGTCTGCTTTAAAGCTTCCCAAATGACTGAACTTAATCAGTTTTTCTGGTTTTCCCCCAGGTTTTCCCCCACCGTTAGAATACTTTTGTGGTCGTTCCACTCTGGGCCCTAAATTATTTGGCAAACTTCTCTATGTTATATTCTAAAACAAAAATTGGCTCTGGGAGATATCAGTATCTTGCCACCTACCCACAACAAGATGGGATGGAAATGCTTATTAAGGAAGAGGAGTGGGAAATAAAATTCAGATGTATATAAAAGCACTGCTGCCCTTGTTGCTGCCAAAAATGCCCTGCTCTCATTTTGGAATCAAACAATTCAACAGTGGCTGCAAATCACAAAGCACCGCAGGGACTGCAACCACCAGTAGTGGCACACTACCAGCTCTTGGCCAAATGTGGAATACAGAAGACTTCTCGCTTTACCTCACTCCGCTTGCATCTGCGTTGCTTCCAGATAATACGCTTTAGAAAAACAGCCATTTCCAGTTTCCAATAGATGACACTGGATGAGCTACGTGCATTAATCAGAGACACCAGCTGTTAATTTTCACTGTACAGCACTGGGAATGAAGACGCATCACCTTCAAAATGACTCTTTCTTTTGAGAATTCTCCCAACTGAACATATAAAGAGATATTCTGACTAGATAAAATTTATGCGGGAAAAGACGACAGTTCTTGATAGATGTGTTGTTCTGAAAATCTACTACCTTTACGATATTAGCACAACACGAAGAAGTAAGAGGCTTTGTGCTCCCCCTCCTGGATTTGTGGTAAACTACAATTTGATTCACAGTACACAAACATTACCTTAAGCTGACACAAAACTAAGGACTAAAAAACAAACAAAACTAAGGAATTTATACAGGAGCTATATACATTTCAAAAGGTGACCTGCAGAATTACAATGTGCCAACTTCAGTAATTAGCCATTCATGATAAATATTCCTATCCTCCTAAAATCTCTCATGCATTTTAGAAGCACAAGAAAAAGCATATTTTTGAGATACCGTTTTCTTTTGGTTGGGTTTTTTTTTTGTTTTGGTGGGAGTTTTTAGGTTTTTTAAATGGGCCTCTACTAAAATAAAAAACAAACTTACTATAAGGAAAAGGAGAAAACCCTTTGGGAAATGACTGGTATTTCTGGAAATATTTTCTATGTCCCTGTACTTCCACATGAGAAATGCAACATTGAAGACTATTTTACTACAGGTAATATTTATGTGTTCATTTTTATAAAAAAAAAAAAAATTTAAATGTAGCCATCAAACCTAGAAGCAGAATTTTAGTCAACACTTAACATTGCATGGGCTCAAAGGATACAGGCCATTTTACAATTCAATAATAGCTCCCGATTCAGTAACATATAAAAATAACTGCACACACAGGGACACACACTGCTACAGAACTGGAAAAAATGTCCTGTTACTAAGTGCTACAGTGGCTTTAGAAACAAAACATGAAATTGGGAAGAAAGTAAATTCTTTTTTGTACCACCACAATCTTAAATATCTAATCTCAATAATTTAAACATTAGGATTCTTTAAAAAAAAATTTTAAAATCCCATCTACTGCCCCCAGTAAGAAAAATTAAAACTTTACCTTATCATACAGCATCCACCCAATGTATTTTAAGTAGCTATCATTTAAAAAAGCATCTGGGTATGTTTTAATCCAGCTGCAAATTTCTTCAATGCAAGTTGCTCGGATCTCAGGGATCACATCACTGTGAAATTATAAGATTGTAATATTAATACATTTTAAATGCCCAATATATATTGATTATGTTATTTACAATATTTCTATTTTCTGGGATTGCAGAAGCATGTATAATCCAAAATATTACAAGTTTCTTCATATTAATATTCTCAGTCTTCAAAACACCAACTAAGCCACTTTTAGGCACAAATGTTTCATACAATAATTATTTTGTAATTCTGGATATCTTCTCAATCACAAATGCACTGCTCCATAGCCTGCAGGAAGAACTTAACATATTCTTATGAAAGATTCTTTCCTAAGCCCAAATTCTTTAAAATAATTTAACTGCTACCCTTTCCTTGACACCATCAGTGCCTCTAGGATGTTTAACTTTATTCTAGTATCTGGACCATCTGAGCAAGAGTTTCTTGGGAATGCAGTTACACATCACAGTTTTATTTTTATTCTTACCAGTAACGGTTTAGAAACGTCCCTTTGAAAATAGCATTCATCATGTTCTGTATCTCTAGAAGCTTATGCTCATACTGAAATGCAAAGAGAACTGAATGTTAATATTGGTCCCACTAGAAACTGCACTAGCAACTGGCCTTTTTGTAGCTATGTCCTGATGAAAATTTATCAGATACCAACTACTAGCCTGGATAACTGGGTACAGCACATAATAGGTTTGATACAGCGAGTCTTAATCTATGAATACACAGAAAGAAACAGCACAACTATTAAGTAATCTTCACATATAGGTCCAAATTCTCTTTTCATGCACTTAAACAGAGATAGAAGAAAGGCAGACAAGGAAATTTTTAAAATGCATCTATTCCACGATGAGCATGTATTTTAACCAAGCTCTGAAAATCTAGTTTGGAACTTCTGGAGATTTCTAAGTCACTTAATAAAAGCAGTCCCTCATCAACAGCATCAGGAAGAGTGACAAGTTTGTTTTCCCCCTACCCCCAACATACACATTTCTTGTTTTTCCCATAAAATCAGACTAACTAAAAACCCCTGTCTCATCCAAACACTTCTTCATGTTTCTATAACAGACGAGTCCATGGGTATCCAAAGCTCAGAAGTAACTGATTCTAAGGTCAGGAGAGAAGGAACTATGCTTGATGTTCATTCATCAAGTCACTTCTGCCCTCAAGCCAGAATTATTTCCTATAGTTATAGGCCTGTCCCTGGGAGTCAATATGGAGCCGTCTGGCTGAGCAGGGAAGAAATGACAGAAACTAAGGAGCAACAAACATACAGGTCATACCTGAAGTTATAAGCATTTTTACAGTGCATTACACAGAGATGACAGCTATGCCGTGTCCTTTTTCATTCATTGAAATTCAGTTCAAGAACTAACATTTTTGGCTTATAATTTGTATAAGCATATGCAAAACTGCACTCCCACAACACCAGAGCTACTAATGCAATTGCACATGTGTGTGAATCCATATTTAAGTACAGATCAAGAGCTAATGATGCCAATTTAGAGAAGTAGTTAGAAGGACAGACATCACAAGTTAACAGTACATAGGTCAGTTATTACCTTAATCACTTTTCTACCTCTTAATCTAGCCAGTCATGCCCAGTCTGCACCACACATTTGGTAAAAATATAAACCTCAAAGAACTGCAGTAACCCAAAAGCACGCTGTCAGCAACCCCTCTTTTTACTTCTTCACACATCTCCCATAGAGGACACCTGCCTAACCTCTTTCCTTTTTCTCTCTAGC
The DNA here is from genome assembly GCA_026413425.1 of Tringa solitaria. Classification (NCBI taxonomy): domain Eukaryota; kingdom Metazoa; phylum Chordata; class Aves; order Charadriiformes; family Scolopacidae; genus Tringa; species Tringa solitaria. Next base: position 138,727,484 of record JAOXJM010000001.1, read on the forward strand.
TGGTCAAGTCTATAATTGGTCTTCTTGCCACTTATCCTCTTCTTTTCCACCTCATATAATCTTTGAGCGTTGTGCTTGTTGACGTCAAGGTTCAGATGTACGCTTACAACTGCTGTCAGAAGTTTCAATGCTAAAAAGGAAACAAACCCAGTTAGCCCAGCTTAGAAATACACAGCATACATACATTCACCACTTTAGCACAAAAAGGATATGGTTAGCCAAATCCAGTTTACTATCCAAAATATGAACATCCCTAGATTACAGTAACTTATTTTAAAATATAGCATTTATTTTAAAGGCAGACAATGATCAAAAAAGGAAAATTTGGAGACATTACTGGTGATTTACAACTTTTGTCCAGAGGTCTAGTCAGAGACATAGTTTACTGGACAACTCTCTTCTTATTTTATATAATTTTGATTTTTCTGCAAAAGAATCTAGAGTTGTGGAGCAGATGATTTTAAGCACACACACATCTTCCCCGACCCCCCCACCCCCCAA
>JAOXJM010000001.1:138728084-138754452 GCA_026413425.1 Tringa solitaria
ATCTTCCCCGACCCCCCCACCCCCCAAAAACAAAGAAAGTAAAAAAACCAACAGTGACGCTGGTCCATAAAAGACTGGGAATTTTAATATTTTACTTGAGTTGACAAAAATTCATGTTTCTTTAAGGATCACTAGATGCTGGTTTGCGTAGATTTCAAATAAGTTTTTTTCAGCCTTCATAGCCAACAGAGTGCTTTAGAACAAATTATACTTTAAAAATTCTTTGTGTGGCAAACGGGGTATTTACCGGCTTTAGGAAAAAAAACCAAACTACTAGATTTGGTATCATCATGCTGTATGAAAAAAAAAAAAAAAAGTGTTACAAGCAATGTTCTTTTTGCACAGGAACCACAAGAACAGCTCTCCAAAAAAAGCTGTCATAGGTGAAGCATTTAATGCAACCTCATCACATTTATTAGTGGAGGGAGGAAAACAACAAAACAGAAAACCAACTATGAAAAATCAATTACTGAAAAAAAAAAAGAAGAAGAATCAGAACACAGCATAATTCTAAAATTAATCATACCAGACATTAAAGAAATTTTCTTTAAAAAGAAGAGAATGGTCTAAACCTATCATACATAAAGCATCCATATTCCATTCAGATACACACAGGAACAAATTATTTATATTACAGTAACATAGATAAGGAGGAAGGCACTGTCAATGCATAAGCAAACAACTCCTCCAATAAAGAGAGCTTTTCAATTTTGAGCAGTTTTTTTAGTATACAAGTCAACAAAACTCACAATCTACGGCAACTGTGAGTTATTTTACCTGCCAAAGTGCTTGTATGTCTAAATGCTCTGACCATGGAGTCGGCTAAGCCTGTAAGCAGCGAGATGATGGTGTCCATCAAGTAGCTATCATACAGGATGCTACACTGGCACTGTTGGACAAGCACTGTAATAAATTCACAGAAATTGGCCTTGAACTTCTTCCAATAGGGTCCTGTTCTGATCAGCGGGTAGTCTTCATTGTCCTGCACAAGAAAGAAGAGTCAAGAGAAAACACGCTAATTAGTGTTTGCGCACACCATTTACATCTCTCCCACTGAACATCAGAGGGAATTTTGCTGACAGTCAGCTTCACTTCATCTCCCCAATAACTTTGTTCATGGTCATTACTCCGAAGTAGGGATACACAACTAGGTTACAAGCAAGGACAGACTAGCCTCATTAGAGTTACACTGTCGTGACAGCTCACACCTGAAAGCAACGCATGTGAGGTCGCTAAGAACCAAGAGGTGGGAGAGGACATATGAAGCCACAGCACCATAAATAACTCTCACTGACATAAAGTATGAGCACTCCTGGTCTCTTCTTCCCAGGAAGCAGTGCTTCCCCACTTCTCCATCCCTCCTGTTCCTGCAAGTGCATGGTCACTTGTCCAGGAGGACACTGAAGTGGCTGAAAGAGAACAGCTAGTTTGCCAAATTGTTTTGCAGTGGCATCAGTTCCCCATGATGGTTCAGCAGGTAATTACACAAATATGTCTTAAACAAAAGATCCAACACTGCAGAAGTGAAAATAAACAACTGTGGTGTAGGGCAGGATGGGACTGTTCTCCTCAGCAGCACTGCCAGCTTAAGGAGTTTATCAGGCTACAGCTTAATGGCAAACACTGAGTCACTCACCTATACCACCAGCACCTAAGTCTTCAAAAACCTCCACAGAAACTGTAAGTAGGCAGTACCTTTGACATTTTCAAAAAGCAAGTCACAATAAAGCCACAAGAGCGTTCACAGCACAGTTGATAGTGCCAGGAAGAAAAGCAGACAGATGGTGGTTCAAACAACTTCTCACACAAAGTGGTATGCCTCTTGTGAAAAGCATGCTAGGAAGACTTTGTAGATGCCAACTTCAGGCAATGTGAACATTTATTTTCTTTGCACCTCCCAGATCCCAGGAACATCTCTGAATATTAACTTGCATCCTGATAGTTTCCAGGTGTGAATGGAGCCAGGGAATTCCAAACCTTCACTCGCTATGGAAAACATCACCCTGAAGGCAGGCCACTACTCAGCTCGTCTATCATCTTCTCAGAGGTATTCTAACACGCAGGTTCACACCCAGAATAACCTTCTGTACTTACAATGCGGATTTTTTGCTCTTCTCTTTTAACTTCGTTTCCAAACCACAGGATCCACTGCTTCCTTGAAAACTATACACAAATACAGACTGATCTCTGGGATGTCTGCAACCCAAAGCACATTAGAAATTTGGGATACGCTCGTGACCAGGTTGCAAGAGTCAGTTCTGAGCCTACGAGTAGTAGCAAGCGCCAAAACAGAAAGTCCACAGCAGGCCCCGTTACACGCTTTTTGATCATGACACAGACAGTAGAAAGAGAACCTACAACCTTCATGAAGTACCTACTTGATCACAGTAGCTTACTCCTCAATCTGAAAAGCAGCACGAATACAGAAAGACAACTCACTTTTTAAAAGCATTTCTACTGTCCATTTTTATCATACTGGGATACTGCTTAATGGTAATATGCATAGTGTAAATATAAAGGCAGCTCAAAGGGCACACCACTCTAAATTTAGGCACCTAACTTGGGATTTGCTTAGATTCCCTCCATACCCAGTAGAGAGAAGCAAGTCTACTTCCAGAAACCAAATCAGATTAGGCACTTAACACAGGTTCTTCCAGAGAACCATTCAAATCACTCAACTGAAGCTCTTGCTTTGATTCATCCTGGAAATGTTTCTTTCTTTCACACAGTCTACAGAAAGAGAGGAAAATCAAAGCGAAGTGCCAACAAGGAGCTAACATAATTGCCCACAACACTGAAACTCTTTTATAGGAAGAGTTTCCATTCTCAAAATATTTTTTCAATCCAACATTTGTGTTTGCAAGAGAAGGCTTTGACATAACAAGCCTTTGAACAAATCTGCTTGCCAAGACTCCGTGTGTATACATGTGTGTGCCTGCATGCATGCACACGTGTGTGCAGAGCTTGCTGGAAGAGATGTGGAACGCTCTTGAATACCACTGCAACTTGACATCCACCAGTCTGTTCAAAATGCTATAGGAGCAATTCATCACACCCAATTCAGCAAGTCACCTTCACCTCCCTTTAAAATCAACAGCAAGAAACAGGTAAAAGCCTGCGTGCGTTCGTCCAAACTAGAGGTCCCAAACAGACCCGATGAGGCAGACTCTCAGGAGTGCTTGATTATCTCTACTCACTAGTGTGCAGTTTAAGATGACTACTTCTGATGTATTTGCCTACACCAGAAACAGGAAATACAGCCACAGAAAATGCTACACTACAGTTAAGGGAACTACAAAAGAGCCTTACCATGTCCACCGGCCAAGTAACCGTCAGGATCCAAGGATAGGCCACGAATTTCTTGTACTGCAACCCGGTTTCCTGTAGCGCATGAGACAAAATTTTAAGAGCTTTTTGATGAAATGGTGCAGTTAATTCATAAAGACAAAAACATCACAAACCACACACATAGGTTTAAAAGCCTATTAAAACTTAAGACATTTGTATTACATGTGGCTCATAAAATCCAATGCATTAAACAAAATCTAATCCCTTCTCATCTTGTTAATTACGTTTATAAGCAACTATAGAAGGAAAACACACTTTCATATAAAACTTGAGTTTGCTTGCTACAAGTAAGAGACGACTTGGTTTTAAAATTTATGAACAAACATATACAAGGTATATACACCTCCCCAGCAAGTCTAAGTATATATCCCTTTCCAAAATTTAGTAACTAGGTACTGTAAAACATCTCAACTCTAGAAAATCACTTTGAGCTTTTCAAATTATAGAGAAATGTTTTCAGCACTAGTGTGACTTGATTCAGAGACGTTTCCTCAACTCTGCAATTATTCCAAGACAAAAGGCATGAAATCTACAGCTCTATTAGGCTCAGGGAAGCACAAGTATTCCTATCCCCATCCAGCTGTACAGTTATGCATCAAACTTAACTCTTCCATTGACTAAACATTTCAGCAGCAAAACGGGAGAGGGAAGGAAACCTACAAAAGAAAAAACTGCTGCAAGAAATAACATATCACATACAGGAAGAAAAGCAGAAAAGAGAGAGAGAATGGGGGGGCGGGATTTAGGGGGCTTTGTGTTGTTTTGTTGTTTGTTTGTTTTTTTAAAACACACGGATGAGATCTGAGCCACCTTTTTTCCAGACTGAACAGGCTTAGCTCTGCCTTTCCTCATATGAAAGATCATTAACCATCTTTGTGGCCTTTTGCTGGACTCGGTCCCGTAAATCCATCTCTCTCTTGCACTGGAAAGCCCAGAACTTGACCCAGCAGTTCAGTTGTGGTCTCACCAGTATGAGTAGAGTTTCCTAAAAATATTTTTGAAATCACAGCAGTCCTATATGGCACTACTTCTCAGCTAGCTTAATCACTTAGTTATGTTTTCATCTTTTTCATAAATAATATGAGAGAGAACTACATGCAAAAACGTACACAAAGAAGAAACAACTGTCTTGAAAATAACAAACTACTTTGCTCTTGCTCGTATCATAGTTCTGCTTTAAAAGAGATTGGTTTAATCCTCAAGCATTTTTTTAATCTCCTGATAACTGCAGTTAGCATAAAAATGGTTGCTGCATACATTTTTTTTTCTATATTAACACTGGCTTAATACTAGTCATAACATATCAGTTAAACAAGCTGAGAGATACTGTGTTTGTGGGAAAGTAACAGAAGATTGTCAAGGAGGACTGTAAACACGCTCAAGTGACTTGCAGTTGAAGGTGTTGAAAAACACATACATCACACTAATTGTTGTTTAGTCTTGTGTGCTTGATAAGTAGAATATCTGCACTTCGATAACACAGGCCTGTGATGGACTCAGAGGCACCTTACTGAACAAGCTTGAGATCCCTGCCCTGCTGTTGTAAAGATCAAAGCACAATGGAAAATTACGCCTGCTTGAATCCCTGATATATAGCCGAGAACAGGAGGTTTGAACTCTCACTCGCAAGGACTCCCCATCTAACAAGGAAAAACTCTCCAGCAGGGACTGAGCCCCATGGTGCCTGCGTTCCTGCTTGCATGCCTTTGCCTGGGGGCTGCTTTGGAGAGAAGCCAGTTCACTAGGTATTGAGATTAAATTTACTTTTTGCATTTCATCCATGGTTTTTGTGGTTGTTCCTGTGTCCTGCCTGTGTCAGCCCACGCAGTCTTTAAAAATACTTAATTCTGCATATATCATTTTAGGAGGTTTTTTAGAGTCAGTTTATCTAAAAACAGACCAAGAATGCCAGAATTCACTGGATTTAGAACTACAGGAAAAAAAAGGAAAAACAGAGAGACACATAGTATCTAATTCAGGGATTATCACTTCTTTCACTGAAGTAGCATGTCAAAATAATGCTTTAAAAACAAAGTTAGTCTTTATAGCACACAGAATACAGCTTCTAAGGCAACTGTAGGATCACCTTTTTTGCCCACCAGGACAGGTGAAAAGGTTGCAGAGCTGTAACACATCCAGGCTGATGTTAACAACAATCACCTCTTTGTACCTTCCAGAGTGCCTACCTTATCATGAGCGCTATTCAGGGCTAATTTAGTTGGGAAAGAAGTGCCAGATTACTAATTCATATGGCCAGACACATATCGGATCATTTCTGTCAAAAATTAGCCCAAGTGCTACTACACTTCTAAAACGAAGAAGACCATGTTGGCAAATTCATACTCTGTGGGAATTTATACAGCAGCTGGTCTTTGCGAGATGCTCAATTAAAGCAAGGCTGATAGCTGCTGCTTGACAAATCAATTCAGAGGTGGCAAATACAGAAAAAAGGCACAGAAGCAACTATGAGAGCGCTGCAGAAAATTTGATGTTGGCATAATTAGCCAAGGAGCAGTCAAACAGAGAAACAGTATTGTAAAGCTATGCATTTTTCTTAGGAATCTGTAAGAAATGAGATATTCACTAGTGTTTTGACAATTATCTAAAAATCAGAAATGCATTTTTTCGTCTTTCATATAACATAATACAGTTATTTAAAAAATCACATTACTTTCTGTTTTACTGACAAAGATTAAAATAAAAATATCAGCTAAAAAATATCTTTGAATTAGCTCATCAGTAATCCACAACAGTATTTTTAAAAGGACCTTTCAACCAAATACCAAAGGTACTGTTTACCTGCTGCAATGCCAGGTTATATTTATCTCTATAAAGTCACTATCGAAAAAACTCCTATCTAACTGCAGTTGGATAGTCCTAATAAAGCTCTGAAAATAAAAATGACTTACTAAAAAAAAATATCCTGCTGCTGCTAAAATAAGTCATTACAACACCAAATTTCTATTTTGAAAAACAAGACTATTTTCCTAAATTAAGGAAATGGGACACAGCTCCTGATAAGCAGCAGGAACTCTGCCCAGGTTGGCTATTAAGGTAAAGCCTTTTGTTTATATAAGAAAGACATGCAAAACCTACCTCATCGAAGGTCTCTGTCATTTTTTGCATGACATCCGTCTTCTGCAAACTTTGAAACATTTCTGCTGTTACCATGCCTAGAAAAGTAATGTTTTAAAAAGAAGAATTACCAACAACTGTATTACATTAATCAATTCCAAACCACAGTAAGGACTTTATTTTAAATTTAGAAACAAAAAGAAAAGGCAACTCTGTTTTATCTCTGCTTACACTAGTATGGGCAACATATATATAGGGATACACATAAATTCATTTATAGTAGAAAATACTGATAAACAAAAACTGAAATTCACAGTAGAGAAATCTGCCCTGTGTTCTCTGGCATGGCTATTTCTCTGTCCGTTCATTTACTTCAAGGTTTTACTAAAATTTTGTCTGCTACTAGTCTAAGACGCCAAAAGATTTTCCATAAGAGAAGGCACATTACTCAAAGACCTGGAAAAAAAAATTGAGTGTAAAAAGGTACATTCTAGCCGCTTAAATACACTCAGAAGTTTCAAGCTAACAGAACAGTCTTCTTATAACTCTTACTTAACATCCTGAAGCATTTCACTAGCAAACTGTCCCAAGAAGTCACTGTGTCTCAAAGTTTGTTATGAAACAGAGAGCTTCACAACCCCCTGGTAAAAGTAACTGCAATGAGGCAAAAGATTGCTTTTCTAGCTACCAAAGCAGGGAACTTAATTTGCTAGTTGTTTATTTTCCAACAAAGATACTAGCAAAACAAAAGATACTAGGAAATTACAAAACAAATGGCAACTGAAAGACTGGATTTTAATTAGAACGGTCATCAAAGCCATCTTCCCTGCGTGGGGATTCTGTGAAGTGGTGAGACGTGCCACTTTGCAAACCTAACCTTGCAAACCATGTTCAAATACAACTCTGAGCGCTGGTATGCTGTAAACACAGAGTCAAAGAATTTAACCAGCAACATTCTTTGTTGTTAGTCCTTCCCATCTGTAGTTTGTCTTAACAAACAGTACAGATTGTAAGTACACGAGTTACTGGAGAGAAAAAAAAAAATCCATTTTAGAAAGCACGCTTCAGATTACTCTCACCCACAGACAATGGAAAGGGCAAGTAAGAGGGTAAATTACCTTGACAGCCTGAGCACTGAATGAAGAAGTTGATCAGATCTAAAAGTGCCACATTCCTGTCTTGTTTATAAGCTTCCACCCAGTCTTCTACTACAGACTAGAACAGATAAAACAAACTCATTAGTCAGGAGCTGAACACAGTATGCTGCACTCCACTGAGGACATCCAGAATAAAGACATAAACTAACATTGTTCCATCTCCATTAAATTATAAAAATGAGAAAAAACTCCACACCATTTTGTTCCATTTCTATTAGTACATGCAAAAGATTCTTTTGGGGCAAAATGAAGTCCTGAACTGCTCATTTGGCTCTAGGCAATGCTGCCATTCACAGACGCTTCGCTCCCTGTTAACAGGGAACATAACCACAGCTTTAAGCTTTAATAAATTTAATATTAAAAAAAAAAATACCCAAACAACATCCTCATGATTTTTTGCAGCACTGAATCAACATTTTCATGTAAACAAAAATAAAAAAACCCAACCCCCCCCAAAAAAACCCACCATATTTAATCTCTGCACCATCTAATAATCAATATGAAATTAATATTCAAGCTAACAGAACAGTCTTCTTATAACTCTTATTTAACATCCTGAAGCATTTCACTAGCAAACTGTCCCAATTGTCCCTGGGAGTTCTCTTCTTCTCTTGTATCTAGTTTATGCAGAAGGCTGAAACAGTTCACATACTACACTTAAGCAAAAAAAAAAAAAAAAACAGCTCCAAATTTCATTTCTAGGGTAGTACAGCCTACAGCCTGTATGTGACACAGGCCTCTTGGGACAAGCCATCCAGGCTTCTACCCACCTGTAGTGCCACACAGGTCTAATGAATTCTAGCAGCAGCAGCCTGGACTGAAGCTGCTGCCTTTCCAAGCCCTTCACATCATGCTTTGCAGAGCAGAAGCTGAGCTCTTCAGGGAGCTCTACTGAAGAGCTTTAAGGATGGCAAAAGTCCATCCACACAAACATCTTGGAAAAACAAGGTCTCGCATCCAAAATGTAAATGTACTTTTCACACGTGCACATACACACTTTGCTTACAGACGCTACACACTGGAGACAAAAATATTTGGGGCTCCAGATTTTAATCCCTCATACACGTATACAAACGTAATCATAATCATACACATATGCTCACAGAGTTTGGGGAAGTGGGCTTTCTCACACTGAGGAAAGCTCCTAAGTATATAGATGCACAGGGAACCTGACTATTATGCAAACTGCTGTCCAACTGCATTGGAATGGAAGTACAAGAAAAATACCAAACGCTAGGGTCCCAGAAAAAAGGAAAAAAAAGAAAAAGCCTGATTTTCAGAATCTTGAACAACCAAAATTTTCTAGTGATGAACCTTTTCTGTATTTTTTAAAATAATTCTCTTTTTGCATGTTCAGACATTGCTTAAGGATGACTAGTTTATGTACATCCGTTCTCTTTTTAAACATCTGACAGCTACTTTTTCACTAATTTCTTGAGGATGCATTCTTTTCAAGAGCCATGCTCATAACAGTTTTTCAATCAAACATGTTTCTTCCCACCTACACGAAAACAGACAAAATTTCAATGCTTCAGAGTATAAATAAGTGAAATGACCACTGTTTATCCATCTTCCCTCCACCAACTCCACTAGGAATTCAGAGCTAGAAATACCTGCATGGCCTGCTTCCCCATGCTAACCACTTCAAACAACGTGACTGCCTCAACCACTTCGCCACTCTGCAGCTGTCTCACTCTTCTGCTACTGGAAGAGTTTCTCCTTATGTTTTCACACTGTTCTCGGACCTTCCGTTTCTCTCTCTGAAAGGAGCCAAGCGAAGAAAGTACGTGAGAAAATACAACTCGTAACAGCCATTCACAGATACATGAATTATCCCCTAAGAAGAAGCTTATTTTACTCTCCTTGTAATGATTTCCCCAGGGTGCTAACTTTTAAGCTTCAAGGACATTGATAAAGCCTTATCAAACATGACCATACTAGAATTTGTCTAGTTTGAATTCTTTTCTCAACAACTAGTCATAAGCATAAGAAGTCATAACAGCTTCTGAACAGTTGTGTACTACCCAGAAGGCATTTTTCAGTGGCAGCTGTAATTTCTAAAGAATAGTCAGCAAGCACAGAAGCTCTTCTACATCTTTTTTCACAGGGTAAACACAGAACCTGCAAAGTAACATCAGCTGCACACAATGCATAGCTAAGGAAGAACACATGCTGAAATGAACTGACTGTTCAAAAGCCATTATTGAGGCTCTGATGCCAATGGAATTTGGGGGTCAAGCTCTCTCCAGTGTACTGCGATTATTTTTTTATATAATTCTCAATTTTTTTACAATTGAATGAGAGAGAACATAAATTCCATAATTTAAAAAAAAAATTAAAAAATTAAATCAACTTACTGGTTTTTTGAGGTTGCCATTTCTCACACAGCTGCCATTCTGCACAGCAGACTCAGGCACAGTCTCATCATGGACAGGATTCTCTCTGAAACATGTTAAAGGGGTTAACAGTGAGATCACAGAACGACACACTTCATAACAAACAGAAGAAAATAAAAACATATATATGTATTTTAATATTTTTAATTAATCATTTGGAAGTTATGTCATTTTGTCACTAAAAACCAAACAGCTAACTGTACAATGGAAATCTGGGGGCTCTTTCAAACTATCAGATTTCCTGTAAGATATACAGATAATTAGAAAACTAGCAAAGATATCAAGGAAGTAGAAAGTAAGTAAACGAAACAGAAAGCTGATGTTGACTTAAGGCAGCCTTTGTTGACTTAAGAGCTTTGCACTGTGAACCAGTAACACAAGTAAGCATTTACTTCATGGTTGCTCTGAACAAAACAAAGTAATAACATTTGATGGGTCTACAATTTAAAATGAGAGGAAGAAACTGTTGTACTTTGTCTATAAAACATGCTGAAGAAAAAAAGACACAGAAGAAATTTCATATGCAAGTCATTGCTAGCATAATGGAAGAATAATTTTATAAATAAAGATGCACCTTCTGGGAGATCTGAAGTCATACATTTATCTGCAATGAAACCATGCCACTTTTCATCATTCCCAATGCTAACAATATGCTTTGCCAAAGGTCGTGTTTGAGCAGACGAGCTGGATCCCACTTGTGCAGCAGGTCCAGTACTGGTGGCTGGCTGTTATGGCCTCCTTTTAAACTACAGTGGCCAGGACATGAAGCCAGTTGACTTGTACTATAAGAAGGCACAAAAAGAAAGTAAATATGAGAGTGCACAGTTACTTTTGTTTTCGTGATATGCAACAAGAGAGTGTACTATCACAAGTGACCACTTTACAAAGAAAAGAAGACTGTCTTACGCTGTAGATATAGTCAGCTCTCCAATACCCAGTGTTGGCTAACCCAGATGGAGAATTAACTGTGCTATGGACACAGGAGCCTCGACTCCAGCTAGGTTTATCAGTGTCACATAACCCCTGTTGCTGTTCTTCCCAAGACTGCTCTGCAGAGGCAATGTCTGACTGAAACAAATCCGGAGGCTGAACAGCATCAACTGCAGGACCGAGGTCCTGATGTTATTTTGTTAGCGAGAGCTGACAGTTTTCATTTAAATACATCTCTGTTTACTTTTTGAATTTATTGGGACACTTGAACATAAGTGATGTAGAATTAGACTTCTAAAGACTCCTACAAAAATCTACATAACTATAAAATTCTGTTAAAATATATCAAATTTCTAAATTGTGCAAATGCTTAACTTCCCTATAGAGAGAAGCCCCATGAAAGTTAAATTCAATTAACACCTTGTCATAGAAAAGTTCAACATGTGCCACAGTGTTTCACAGACAGAAGCCAAGACAATAGTTCAGGATGAACCAATTCTTACATCAGCTGTCTGGACATCTGCATATTATAGAAAGAAAGGGATGAAGTATAGTTCCCAACTGAGTCAGCATGCTATAAGCAATAGTTTGCAAAAGCTTTCAAATGTCTTCTTTGATTTGTAACTGCAAGACACAGAGATTAAGTATGTCAAGCACCACCAGAGACTTCCTAGTTGAAAAAAACAAGTAGCTAAAGATAACAATATGTATTGCTTTTCTGATGCCAGTTAGCTCTTCCCAGATTCTTCTACAGACCACAAATAAACAAAAAGAATCCAAACATGTTTGTCAAGGAGCTGCTCCTCCTATGCAATTAAATCCTTTCACTCCTCATTTCAAAGCAGAAAGCAACATTATGGGGTTGGACTAACATGTTCTTACTTGCATTGTTTCACCAGAACTACAACTGAGATGCCAGCCAACATCATGGTAACATGTGCTACCTGTTTCTGCACTATACCTCAACATAACACTCAACACACTCACAATGTTCCTGAACTGTTTGCATGTACTATTTAGCAAGTCACTCCATCCTATAATGAAAATAAATGCATTGCATTTGATTATAGGGACTACAATTGAGTCCAAGTTGAATTAAAACTTTTAAATAATGGGAAAAAAATCAGAATTGCTGCAGGACAGTTCAGTCAAGTACTTGTTTGATCATGTACTGCTTTTAATATCTCTGTCTAGAATACACTTTGAAGCTTTAACTCATGTGTCTCTTTCCCAGGAACATCCTGAAGGATGGCATTACAAACAGTATCTACTGGCTTGTCAGCTTATGCCAGGCAAAATGTACCTGTAGCAAAAGGGGCTCAACAAAGTAAGTGAATGCCTGGTATATAAATCAGCATGCCTACCAGAGCTCAGCAAAACCTGCAAGAATGAGAAGACCATTGATCTACAGCTTCCTCAAGTTGGGAGAACACCACCAAGTAAAACAACATCTCAGTGATGAAAGCAGCTAGAGTAACTTTCACACATGCGCTAAACATCTGTCTTAAACAAATGTAACTAAGCACTAAGTACTAACACCAAAAAAGCCATTGATTTTCTGAATTGTTTTGGTTATCAGTGCACCACAGCATATAGCAATGCCACAGGAAGCACTGTGCTAGAACAGACAACCTAAAAACAGAGATTTTTTAAATCCAGATACTAGTAATACTCAAGTTTCTCTTTTCTCAAAGTTTCTCTTTTCTCTTCTTTTTTTTTTTTCTTTTAATACTGTTGTTTCCATTAAGACTATTCATAAGGCAGGTACTTAAACATTTGCAGGCACTAGACCAGAGCGTAGAAACTGAACGTCATGAAACCACTTAGAAATTAAATGAGATATTGTAATGGACTTTTTATTAGCACAACTAAGTTTCTTTTGAAGAAATTATTAGAAGAATTAAGACACTCTTATCTTCTTGAGTAAAACAGGAACCACTGTATCTACCTGAGGATAAGTTATCACTTCTGCAGCAATCCCTATACATAACTGCATTTAACATCTTTTCAACTACAGAACTGCAACAGTAGGTTTAACAAATTTTGAACCAGATTTTTTTTTGGTTTTAGTTTCCCTCTATTAGTCTACACCATACGCAGCACTACTGCATACCTAAATTCACTGCCTCGTGCGCTGGTAAGAAACAGTTCTCAGCCATTTACTTTGTTTCCATCAGCAATCAGTAAGAAAGCATAGGCAGAATTCCATTCCTTCTTGATCCTAATTTTCATCTTTATAACCTGTTACACATGGCTCACAGACTCATTTTTACCTCACATTCCTGCCGCAATATGACCCTTTCACTAGCACTTGAAGTGCTACTGATAAGATAATAACACTTGAAGCAGGGAGGAAGCAAAATACTTCATCTAGTCCTCAAACACAATATTATTGTGAGAATTTCTGAGTTCAGCTTTCTCATCTACATAAATACTTGGAGCAGATTTAGTGATTCACACTTAAAAAGAAAGCTGCCTCTTTAACAAAGACATATTTCTTTAGTTGTGTAAAAGGGAGAATTAATTTATGTTACTGGTAGAATCCTACCTTTAAATTTATATATTTATAGATTTCAATACAACTGCTTCATCTTTTAGAAGCAATATAAGAAGCTCAGCTAAACAATTGCCAAGTGTGTTCCTGACACTTCTGAAACTAAGAAGCTGGCTTCAGATGAAACATACTGGAAAGAATACATGGGAAGTTATATTAACTATCATCATGGACTATGAGGAATACATCTCTCAGCTTTCCATACATCTTAATGAAGCAAAAGACCTGGAGCAGACTTGCTTAGAAGGTGACAGGATCAGCAAAGGTTGGGCTGCAACGAGTCCAAAGCATGCAACACTGGACAGCTAAGCAACTTCACTCTTTGAAACCAGATAAGACATGCCCAAGCATTTTAAATCTATCATTTATTTATGTCTGCTCTTTCTACTTCCAAACACCATTCTGTAAATAGTGATACAAATACATCTGGCTTATAGATCACCTCAATTACTGACTGAAAGCATACATTATAAAAGGCAGAAGACTTGACGCATCCCTGACAAAAAACAGCTATAGAGAAGTAATGCCCCCCTCATCGCCAACATAGGGAGACTACAAATTACTTAGCAGTCTTCCCCCTCAGCATCCCCAAATTTGCCACTGAAATGAACACACATGTTGACTATGAATCTGCTAGTTATTTTTTTCAAAGTAGATTCATTTGCACAGTAGCGAACAAGGCACAAAAAAGCTTGTAAGGCCCAGGTCCCTGTCACTCAGCATAAAACACTACATCAAGAAGGTGCTAAGCAATACATACAAGGGAATAAAACGGAGACATTAGTAACAAGACATAGGGCGCAGCACATCCCTTTTTTTCTTCCCTCCAACGTGCCAAAATGGCACACTGCAGACCGCCTCGCTACCCGCAGGGCGCAAAGTCAAGGCGCCAGCACCCGAATTCACCAACAAGTTTTACAGACAACCTGGGCCAGGTCTTACATTTGGCTGGGAAGGCTACCGGCGGCGTTGGGCTCGGCTATCATTTCCGCTACATCATTTCAGCGGCGCAGGCAGACAGCTAACACCACCGGCAACCGCCTGGGAGGAAACTTCAACAGCGCCAAAAAACATTCAACGAAGCTTCGGCTCTTGAAGGCGAACCGGTGGTCAACAGCTGTCAGGAAAAAAAAAAAAAAGAAAACCAGAAAGAGTTAATTCTAGGCGGTTCCCCTAAAATTAAGTCAGAAAGGCCCCTGCAAAACCAAGCCGCAGAACGGGATGTGCCTTCGAGAGAAAGAAATTCATTGAAAGAGGAGAATTCGGAGATGGGAACGCTGCACCTGGCGGGAGCCCGGGCCAGCCGGCGGGTACCGAGCCACCCAGGCGGCTCACCTGACCCTCCAGCCCTCTCAGGCCGAACCCCGCTCTGCCCGGCGGGTTGCCTCAGGGGCAGCACCACCGCCCTGAGGAGACGTAACGGGCGGCGGCGGGGGACCCTCGGACACTGAGGCACGGCGGCGGGCCGCGGCCCAGGCAGCAGCGGGAGGAGGGAAAGGAGCGGGACGGGGCCCGCCGCTCACCTGCCGGCGGAGAGTTGCTCCCCAGGCCCGGGCCCGCGGCTGCGGCCCGCCGTCAATCACGGCCGTCCCTCAGAGGAGCCGCCCGGCCAATCAGAGGCTGGAGATCGGCGTCACGCGCCCCAACCGCCGGCGGGTGGGCGGGGCGCCGGTGCCGCGGGGCTTCCGTTAGCGGCGGGGGGCGAGAGCCGGAAGGACGCGGTCGGTCGCGGTCCCTCCCCGCTGCTGCGCTTGTTGGGAGGCGGCGGTGGTGATGGGGCCCGGCCGCCTCTCGCAGTCGTTCTTGCTGCGCTGCTGGCGGGTGGCGGCGGCTCTCGGCACGTCCCGCTGCGGGCCGCCCTCTGTCCGCCCGCTCAGCGCCGCCCTTGGCCTGTGGGCGCCTCAGCGGCCGCCCGGTAGGAGCGAGCCCCCGCGGGCGGGCGGCGGAGGTCGGTGGAAGGAGGTGGCGGGAGCCGGTGGGGGTGAAGAAGAGGAGGAGGAGGAGGATGATGATGATGAGGAAGACGTGGAGGAGGACGAGGTGGAGGAGCTGCTGGGCCCCTCTCCGCTGGCCTTGGGGGTCGGCGCGCAGCGCCTGGCCGTGGTGCAGCCGGCCGTCAAGTGGGGCCCGAAGAAGTCCCCGCTCACCACGGGTGCGTGGGGACGGTGGGGGGATCTCTGCTGGTGGGGGGGATCGGGCCGGTTAGCCCCCCACGGGGCTCCCAAG
This sequence comes from Tringa solitaria, assembly GCA_026413425.1. Lineage (NCBI taxonomy): Eukaryota > Metazoa > Chordata > Aves > Charadriiformes > Scolopacidae > Tringa > Tringa solitaria. Next base: position 138,743,771 of record JAOXJM010000001.1, read on the forward strand.
CCAGCCGAGCCACTGCCTGCCTTGGGGAAAAAGGAGTACTTCTAGGGGATTAGCACCGGGAGCATGGAGTACACTTCGTGTTACAGCAGTAAAACTGCGAAATATTAGCCGTAAAAGGCGACAAAAGGTATAGGTCGGTGTTTTCTTCTCTGAGAATGCACTGTCAGTGACTGCAGATCAGTGCTTTGACTTGTACATCATGAGAATTTTGGATCTTGGACAGCAAAACATCTCAGTCCATAGATCGTTCAGGTTGCTTAAGGAAAAAGCCTGTTTTCCCCCTTATTTAGCCAAATGTTAATCACTTTCAGCGCTCAACCGTACTGCCTGGCTAGGCAGGCGGGAGTCCTTCAGCCTTGGCCTTACCCAGAAGTTGGCTGAAGAGCAGGAATACTCTCCTGTCTATGGGAGTGAGGTAAAGATGAGGTCTTGTGTAATGAAGTTCTTTCGTGGACTTAAAGGAGTGCTTTTCTGTAGTTCTCTGCCGGGCAACTAGAAAGCTGCCCCACAAAAAAAGATTTAGGAGTATTTATTGGTCGACAGCTGGCAGAATATGAGCCAGCAGTGTGCCCAGGTGGCCAAGAAGGCCAACATCTTGGCTTGTATCAAAAATAATGTGGCCAGGAGGACTAGGGAAGTGATCATCCCCCTGTACTCAGCACTGATGAGGCCCAACCTCAAGTACTGTGTCCAGTTCAGGGCCTCTTGCTACAAGAAACACACTGAGGTGCTGGAGCACGGCCAGGGAAGAGCAATGAAGCTGGTGAGGGGTCTGGGACTGGGGTTGTTTAGCCTTGAGAAAAGAAGGCTGAGGGGAAATCTTATCACTCCCTACAACTACCTGAAAGGAGGTTGTATGGTCTCTTCTTCCAAGTAACAAGTGATGGGACAAGAGGAAACGGCCTTGAGTTGCACCAGGGGAGATTTAGATTGGATATTAGGAAAAAACTCTTCACCAAAAGAGTTATCAAGCGTTGGATCAGGCTGCCCAGGGAAGGGGTTAAATCATCATCCCTGAAGTTATTTAAAAGACAGGTAGACATGGTGCTGAGGGACATGGTTTAGTGGTGGTTTTGGGAAGTGTTAGGTTGATGATTGGACTCAATGATCTGAAAGGTCCGTTCCAACCTAGATGATTATATGATTCTACTTAGGGAAGCAGTTGCCAATGATTCCTTTATAAGGACCTAAATTAGCATTGCTGTTCTTTGAGTTCCCTCAGAAATCCTTGTAGCTAGCTAATACATATATATTAATCATGCATGCTTAAGGTATAGGATGAACTTGGCTTGATGTTGTTTCCCCAAATACTTTTCTCTAACAACGGTGTAATTAACAAGGATTAAGCGATTTGGAAGTTAGTTTATATATATGTGTCAATTTGTATATGATACTCCTCCTTGTATTCAAGTTTATTACACAGTGAACCTGCTAATTATAACAAATTCTCACTTTGCAGAATAGAATTTGTAATCTTTTCAGAATTTACATAAGCATTCCCTTTTTACATCTGAAAAAAAAAAAAATTACAAAGGCACCTTTCTGTCTAGACATGCAGAAGAATAGCAGTGATCCCTTTCCGTTTATTTAGGCCCTCCAGATGAAGAGCCTGAAGTCTGAACAAATGTTTTGGAATGATTGTTGAAACACCACAGGCACAACAGGAAATCTGTGTGTTTTACAAGGAATGCTAACAATATGAGGAGAAAGAGGATCATGGTTATCTTTAAAATTATATTACCTTTTTGGACCAAGGTAACCTATTTAATATATCAATTATATCTAGATACGCTTGACAATTCTGTTATGAAAAGAGGATCTTACTCTTATTTGGCAAAACAAAACTGGATCTACTGATCTGATATACCCATGTAGTCTTTGTGATTTCACAAAGTCCTCAGAAATCAGTGATTGCCATGTAGATTTTTTTTTTTTTTTAAATTATAAAAAAAAAAAAGTGACTGATGACCCAGAATACGGGATTGGAATCTGCTGGTTTTAGCAAGTCATAAATCAGTGCAGGTCCTTTATGAATAAGTACCAGTGAAGTTGGCAGCAGGATATGTCGTATTAGTAATGCTTTGAATATTGCCGCAAAACACCAAGGAATTAATCATGTGGTTTTGGGCTCATCTGAAATAACAGAATTGATTTTCCAACTAGTTATTTATTTCACTTGTTGAGGCAAAATTGGTAATTTCTTTGCTGACAATACAATTAAAAATTATTCTCAATCAGCAACTACAGAAGTAATTTGTACTGGCAGAAAGATGCTTTGTGTGATAAAATTGCATCAAGCTAAAAGTTTAATTTTTCTGATTATTCTGATTAGCAAAAAAAGACACCTTGCTCCATGCGCTACCTGTTAAAATGTATACAGTAGTAGAATTTTGGTGTAGCTTAGTCTTTCCGTGTTCATGTGTGTACTGTAGTTACCTAATTATTGGAAATCTGACCAAAGTTATGTTGATATATTATAATATCTCTCCTTTTTTTTGTTGTTTTTTGTTTTGTTTTGTTCATAAAGCTGAATTACAGATTGCTGAGGCTGTTGCTCTTGTAGATACCCTTCCAAACTGGACAGTTTTGGATAAAATAATTATCCCTACAAAAAATCCTGACAAGAAGCTTGTTTTTGGCAAAGGAAATTTTCAGGCTTTGACAGGTAAGGACTGAGATTTTTCAGTGCTGCTTCATTCTAAATGGAAGACTTTTGCAGCTGAACTGTTTAAGGGTAGATGTGAAAGCTGAAGAGAGAGAGAACTTTGTTTATCCATCATGCAGGTTTGAAAAAAAACTTGAAAGAATTTTTTTAAGGTTACAAAAGCAACACAGAATAGAAATAACCCATGCTCACTGAAAATGTGAGACAATTTAATCCCTTTGTTTATGTGATTGACATAAGTGAAGCTGGCAGCTGTTCTTGACATAGTACTAAATTAGTGCAAATACAACTGTTCTGTGAACAAGGAATATGATGCCATTTGGTATTTTACGACCTCTCTGCTCAGTGCAAAATGGTTTTATATTCAGTATATTTTTAAAAAGAGAATTGACATTTAACACTATTTTGTAATGGTTATCCATCTTTTAGAAAAGATTAAAAAATTGCCCCATGTGACAGCTGTCTTCTTGAATGTGGAAAGAATATCTTCACTAACAAAGGTAATTAATATCAAATCATATTCTTTACATCAGTATTGTTGAGAAGATGCTCATGTTATGAGAAGTAGGGTCGGTTATGACTGAATTTGCAAATGGTTATATATGAAGCCACCTGGACTGAGTTTTGCTGAAAAGAAACTTAATTCCTATTAACGTATGTCTAGTTGATATATGCATTTGCAGCTCTCATGCATGAAATTTTTCAGCAGCCTAATAGCCATTTAGTATAGCCTCTGCTCCCACTTTTGCCACTGGCTGTACTTAAAATGTTGGAAAAGTTACTTGAGGTCTTTTTCACAAAACGGAGGTGATAACACAGCTTTGGTTATGAAGAATGTGAACATTTTGGATTAGCTGTATGCAGAAGTTGGATAGTGTCTTTATTTTCCTATAGTTCTGTGGATGTTGTATTGCATTTTGAATATGAGGCGTAAATTGAGAGCAAGCTTATATTTGAATGTTTCAAATATTAAAACTTTGATTCCTAACCCTTAAAAAGAAACCGTATCTTAAATGCACGGATTGTGTTGAGGGGAGAAGCATGCATCTTTTTTTTTTTTTTTATTTTAACACAGGGGGTAAAATAACTGGTGGATGAACTATAGATGCTCTTTGAAATGCTTAGGCAAACAGAAATAAATACTTTTTTTGGGTTTTTGTACGCACAGCATCATGTAGGGTGTAAAACACATAAAAACTCTGCAGGCAGACATTAATGCTTTTCTAATAGTTTGAATGCTTTCCCTGATTATAAAATGGACAGAGATGGTAAATATCTCTAACAGATGGTTTTCTTGAGGGCTTCAATTCATTGCTGAAATGGAATTTGAAAATATTTCATTTCAATTTTGTAGGTTTTATTCCCTAATTTATAGGGTGAGTACTTTCAGTACTAGATTTGCTAAAAAAAAAATAAAAATATTTGGTTTTGCAAATCTAGATCTTCAGAGCAATTTAACAGGGTTGATTCAAGAAAGTGTTTGAGAACATGTATAAAACACGAGCATTCTGGATTTTGGAGACAACAGAGGGGAACTACTGCATGCTTCAAGGGTTTTTTTGCTGAATTAGAGCAAGATTGGGGTTTTTTGTTGGTTGGTTGCGGGTTTTTTTTAAGTATTTCATGAAAAGCTTGTTATGAAATAATTTTACTGCTTTTCTCTCTAATTTATTTTTTTTTTCAATTTCGATAATCTTTTTTCTTTTCTTATGTTTTCCCTATCCTTTCCTGTACCAGCATTTCATAATTATTTTTTGTAAGGGCTTAACCACTGTGATTCTTGATTCTAAGGTTTTCAGAATCCATTAAAATCAAGGGAAGGATTCTCACTTAACTTGATGGCCCTAGTCATAAAGTTCTACCTTATAAACTATCTTTTTCATCTTTCTTCATGGTCAAGCAGATTTTACCTTTGCATGTTCATAATCGTTACCCATACATATATTGAAATGGAACCCTGAGATTCTGAGTTCAGGTGTCCATCAGCTAACTGTAACTATAGTGCTGTGTAGGAATTGATCTACTGATACTGTGGGGGACAGAAAACATACAGGTTATTTTGTCTTCCATGGCTAAAGAAAGAACTAGAAGATGCCTGGGGTGTGAAAGTCTTTGACAGATACACGGTTGTGCTTCACATTTTTCGTTGTAATGCCCGGACCAAAGAAGCAAAACTTCAAATAGCGTTGGCTGAAATTCCACTTCTCAGGTACCTCAAGCTGTGCAAATCACATACTGATACTTACATATTTAATGAGTATTTCTTTACAGTAACAAAAAATGGTAATACTGTACTGTAAATAAAAATGCCACTGTTGCAATGCTTGCATAGTATGATCAGTGGTTGATTAGCTCATAGAAATACTTCTTTTAATGTCTTTGTTTTAAGCTTCTGCCGTGCTGACAGACAAAACCAGAAAGTGTTCAAAATATAATCTTACAAAATATATTTCTCATTAAAAGGTCCCGGGTTCTTTCTAATGCAAAAGATGGATTGCAAGAATGTGTAGGAATTAGATACATGTATCCCATGTATAATATTGATGGGTTTAATAAGGAAAGCTATGAACAAGGAGCATTGAAGGCATTAACTTGTATCTGCATTTTCCACAGTTCTACACTACATGGCCTTGAAATATTTGTACGTGGAAGTTTGTGTGAGTTGCGTGGATGTATCAGAGGCATCTTTGGCTCTCTGAAATTCCAGAATAGCCATTATAATTTGCTAAGAGAGTTGCATGACTTCAATCCACAGTTGAGGAGCCAGAAAAATCTGGATTTTTTTCGCCATGCTTTTTGCCATGAGCAGACTTTATTTAGAGCTCTGTCATTTAGTGCTTTTATTTGTAGTATTAGAATAGTCACTACTGCTTCACATTTGTTAGGCATTTTAGGATAGCTTGATTAAAGAAAATTGCTTCTAATTAACTATTACTCCACTGCCAGGTCAAATCTGAAAAATGAGGTGTCTCAACTAGATCAGCAGAGAGGTGGATCGAGATACATCATGGGCTCAGGTAAAGTCTAAACATTGTCATGAATTAGAGGATATTTTTTTTTCCATAGCCTTGAAACAAATTTTATTGTGTCTTTATTTGGAGAAGGCTGGGAGAAAAATCTGTTTGTGTTCTGCATCTAAGTGAACGTACAAAAATTTATTGGAAAGTAATTTAAGTAATAAAGTTTTGGTCTGTACTGGTTCTCTAAGTGGCCATGGACAGAGTACTTGCTGCAACAGGGGTTTATCATAAGTGTACATGGTTATTCTAGAGTGCTTAGCATATGTTTTAATGATTATCATTCTGACTCTATCTTAGGCAAGAATACATAGTTTTAGTTGCTTATTTATAGCTTCCTGTGCCCTAGTGCTTACTCACTTGATTTCCAAATGCACAATATCACTTGGTTTACTGTTTCTCTCGTAGACTATTCTGCCAACTATTCATTTGTATTTTTCAGGTGAAACATTCATGGAGACACAGAATCGTATCTTGAAAGAAAAAGAACTTAAAATTAGGAAAGCCCTGGAGAAACTAAGAAGAAAAAGGTCTTTACTTAGAACTCAGCGCAGAAAACGCGAGTTTCCGATTATCTCTGTAATGGGCTATACTAACTGTGGTAAGCAAAGACTCATGACCTTGTAACATGAAAGAGCTTACTTTGTTGAATTTTTAATTAGAAACTCTAGCCAGAATCTCCTTTCACTGTAAATAGGCTGCTTCGTCTTTTAATTAGTTTTTAAATTGTGTAATGAATATATGTCAATTAGGATATAGTTAGGAAGCAAATGATGCTTGTTGTAGATTTTCCTTTTTTTTTTTTTTTTCATTTTTCAGAATTTTTTAATTCATTCAGAAGATGTTTTGGGAAGTGCTTAGCACCTATTATGCCAAAAAGATTTTTTTATATAGTGCTGAAGGCTGTACTACTTTTGTCCCTTTATATGAATCTTCCTTATTGATCAGAATGGGTAGAGAAAGGTACATGGGGCTTTAGATCACTGGGAAGGCGTGAGGCGTAGGTGGAAAATTCAGGAGAATTGGCAGCAATTGATCTGAGAAATATGCTTAAGAAACACTGTAGCTTTTCTATAGTGTTCTCATTCAGAACACTATAGATGTGTTCTGAGATGTGTTCATAAGAGATTCTAAATAAAGCGAAAGTTTTTTTTCTTTAATAGCTTACACAAGTGAATTCATCCACAAGGCATAAATAGACTTTGGACTAAACACTGTTTTCAGGTTACAGTGATTTAAGACCATTTCGTTTTCTTATCCAACAGCTTTATAAAAACTAACTTACCTTGCACTGTTTTTGTTATCAGTCATATACTCAAAAGATTTGGATTACACTCTATATTTTTCTTAAATGTGATGCTTCCGTACTTTTAAAACTGAAGATTCAACAAAATATATAACAATTTTGTACACATAATTGAAATACTTTAACTAGGGTAAATACTGAGCACTTCAGTGTAATGACTAAATTCTGTGAAATATTCATTGGGTTTAAATAAATGTCTCTAGTGTTACATTCATGAGGAAATGCCTAATAAAAGCATAAACCTAATAAGCTACATATTATTAGTGTTTCTGTTTATTGTTGGATTTAACAAGTAACTATTAAATTGTTTTATTTGACAACAGAAGCACTGAGGAGTACATAAATGTATGCTTCCTAGTGCTGTGCTGACAGTGTTCTTCAGACAGTCTTAGAGGTGAGAGATGTGGGTAGTTCACTTTGCAGTTCAGTTCAGTCTTTGATCATTTTGTGATTTTGTAGCATACCTTCCAGATGTGGCCTTAACTTCAATTCCAAGTTATAAAAGTTAAGATTGTATTTGGATTTCATAATACCATCTGATTGATACTTAGTCATAGGCTAGATTTAAATTAGTGAATAGATATGAAAAGATATTACATCAGTAAAACTCACCTGAGCCTTGCAAATTAAATTTTTACTTGGAACAAGCCATTTAAATCTTGTCCTTTTTTTCCTTAATTAGGAAAAACTACCTTGATCAAAGCCTTGACTGGCGAAGCAGGACTTCAACCCAGAGATCAGCTGTTTGCCACTCTTGATATTACAGCCCACGCTGGATATCTGCCCTCACATATGGCAGTTATTTATGTTGACACTATTGGGTTTCTGACTGATCTTCCACATAATCTGGTTGAGTCCTTTTCAGCTACATTAGAAGAAGTGGCTTACTCAGTAAGTAGTTCACGATAAAAATTGAGAACTCAAATCAATATTCTTTTAGATAGTCCTCACCCCTTCAGAAAAGGTAAAGTTAATTGGCATGCTGTTCTTAGTGAAGTATCTGGCTGACTATAGTAGTCTCCTAAGATAATGAGGTAAATATCTTACCATAAGCCAATTTTCTGATGCTTGAAATTATGCAGAATATATAAATATGAAGCGATTTCAGAAAAGGTTTATTTGGAGTATATGCGTCCTTCTCCATGATATGTAAACCAGATAAATCAGATTTTGCTTATTAAACATATGAAAACCGAAACAGTGCGTCAGAATAAGTTGACACTGGTTTTCTTACAGGTTAAAAATGAAGTAAAGCCTCTGGAATGATCTTCTTTTTAACTTTAAGGTTTCCTATAGCACTAAAAGTGGGTGGTTGTGATGTGATGCAGGCAGCATGTAATAAACATAAGTGTACTTTTCCAGTCACTTTCTCATTGAAGTTAGTTTCCTGTGTCATAGCAAAGTGTAAAGCAGTGTATATGCAGACATTTAAACAAAAAGCCTGTGTCATCAAAGCCTGTATCGTAATGGATTCAGTGGTAGCTGGGTGCTGGAATGCTTCTGAGGATTGGATTCTTCATCATGTAGTAATAGACTTTCAAAAGCTGAAGGCAACTACCCTATTTGTCTCTTACTTTGAAGTGCTAAAGAAAAGGCAAGAAATTTACCTCTCTGTAATTTTCAGAAGTTTGAAGCAGTATCTTGAACTGAGATGACGAAACATTTTGAATGCAAATATTGAATTTGGTTGCCTGGTTTTTATCATGGCAAATGTGACTGTGTATGTACTTGAAACTGATAACTTTCATATAAAACTTTCTAAGTGAAGCCCAGTAGTAATATCTCAGGAGCTAAGAATAAGGAGAATCTTCTGCATTTTGAATGCAAAAGTAGAATTACAAGTTACATGGGTTTTTTTTCTTCTCTTTTTGAAACAGTTTTTGAGCTATGACTCTTCTAAAACCTTTTTAGAGTTCCCTCTTTTTCTTCTCCAGTATTTCTTTTAAGTCTTATTGTTATATAGCCTTGGCTTTGAAAAATTATATCAATGTTATTTGAACTTTGAATTCTGTAACTAGCTTGATTAACAGGGTTTGTTTCAGGGTTGTTGGAGGCAATTCCTGCTCCTGCAGAGTGAAAGGCTAAGCTGCTACAGATTTTTGTTCCATGACGGTACAAAAACCAGTATTGGTTTAATGCTGTTCTAGTAGTTCATTTTACAGTGTTAACTTGCCAGTGTATCTTTTAATGGATAGGAAAGTATTTTATATGTATCAGCAATGCAAAAATAGTATAAAATTTCTGCAACTTGTAACTGGTGTGTTTCATTAAGTAACTATCTATCTTGTGTATTGGTGTTTGCTAGGATCTGATAGTTCATGTGAGGGATATTACTCATCCAGAAACCACCCTCCAGAAAGCAACTGTTCTGTCAGTTCTGAAGAATCTTAATCTTCCCGGCCATTTATTGGACTCAATGGTAGAAGTTCACAACAAAGTGGATTTGACAGAAAGGTAAGCAGGAGATGCTAAGTGTAATTGAACTTTTCTTATGTTCTGGAAGCTTTTTAATTCTTAGTCTAGAAAAGAGCTCCCACAGTTCTGAATACATTCAATGGTGTTTCTCAATCTTTTACATATGTAACTATGGTCTTTAAAAGAGTTAATTTATCTTTTAATTACAAAAGAAATCACTTGAGTGATACAAGAAGCGCCCTCTGTAGGAAGGTGCTGTTATAAAGTAACACAGTTAAATTGCTCCTGCTTGGAATATTTTCACAGCCTAATCTTCATGAACAAATATGCTAGTAATTCTACCTTCCAGGTATAAACCCAGTGAAGAAAATGCTTTAGCCATTTCTGCGCTACATGGGCATGGTTTAGAAGAGCTGAAAGAAGAAATAGAGAAAAAAATTTTGACAGCAACAGGGAAGAAGATTCTGACACTTCATGTCAACTTAGAGGGACCTCAGCTAAGGTAAATAATTTTAAATCGTAAGAAGGACTTGGAGAAATATGAAACTGTCTTAAAATTTCCAAATTGTGTCATACTAATTTCAATCTGTGTTAAGAATTAGAGGGATAATTGTCAAAATTTTCTGACCTATTCAGAAAAAATATCTCTATTAGATATCTTAGTGTCTGCTTCTTAAAGTGTCCTTCACAGAATTCTGTGTGTTAGTACAATAAAACGTATTTCCTGAAAGACCATGGCACTTGTCCTGACCAGATTTCTGATAAGAGCACAGATTTGAAAGATTCCGTATTTCCAAATGGCAAGTAGCAAATGACAAGTTAAGTGACTTCATCGTAAATTACCTAGATTGGAACATGCTGACCTAAAACAAAGATCACATTTTATGTGGTATATCATACCTTTAAGACGCTAATATGCTTTTACTTTTACAGTTGGCTCTATAAAGAAGCAACAGTTCAGGAAGTAGATGTCATTCCTGAAGACGGTACAGCCAAGGTGAAGGTGATAATCAGCACTTCTGCTTTTGGCAGATATAAGAACCTCTTTCCTAACAGTAAGATTTTTATGCCATGAAACTGCATCCTTTTCTAGGAAAAGAAACTGATCTCATTAAGAGGATGTGAAGCAAAGTTAATGATCTGAAGAGTATTTCTTCCCCAGTTGATGTTTTTGATGGATTTTGAGAAATGTAGACTGTTTCAGAAAACTTCTGTTTGGAAACAGTAAGAGTTTTGAGCTTCATTCTGTCAGCAAGTGCAGGGACAGCATTAAATTTTT
>JAOXJM010000001.1:138758674-138771900 GCA_026413425.1 Tringa solitaria
CGTCCAGATCATTGATAAAGATGTTAAAGAGAACTGGCCCCAGTACCAAGCCCTGTGGGACACTACTCGTGACCAGACGCCAACTGGATTTAACTCCATTCACCACCAAGGAAGACACAGTCCATTTGGTGAAAGGAGGTAGGAAGGGGACAAAGCCCTCACACCCAGCTGTAGGAATACAGGCAGAGAAGGAGGAGTAATTTTGGCAAATGCCCCACATTGATCCAATTTGTTGTTGTAGCCATCAAAGAAAGTTGAACTGCTTAAGACTTAAGAAGACTAAATGTGAGTCTTTAAGAGATATGTTAATTCTGATTTCTCCAAGTGGAAAGTTTCTGAAATTGGGATGGCCTAGACATTGTCAATTGAGAGAGGGGAAGTCTTGAGTCAGACACCTTCTCAGAGAGGCAGATGGGCTGAATCACATCTGTTAAATTTAAGTGTTTCAATATGAAATTATATTTTCCAATCCTCAGATGTTACCATCGGACCAAATTGAGGTCTTTTAACTAGTTTTATTTGCAAAACCAATGTATTTAATAGGTATTGGATTTTTAAGAATGTTGTGGTTAAAAGCGGTGTCTGTTGTTGTGAAAAGGAAATGGTGGCTTTTTGATGTTCCAATTACCTTATTAATTAAACTAAAAGCCAAAGGCAGTTGAAAATGTTTTATGTAAATCTTTGAAGAGAGCCAAGGGCTGAATAAACATGGGATTCCCTCTTACTTCATCCAAGAAAGAGAGAGTGCGAGCCCCAATTAGGTTAGAAAATACTACAAAATTAAGATACAAGCTACTCAAACTACAGAAATCTGTGGTTGACAGAAGCTGTTGCTTTACTCCAGCCACCTTTCTAAAGCTGGAATCTCTTGAAAAAAAACAAAGAGTGTGGGATAAGAACCAAAAAAAAAAAGCTACCAGAAATGCGTACATGAGCACAGGTGCTTGTTTTGCAAACAAAGCAGAAATGAAACTAGATGTCTAACAAGGGATTTTTAAACCCTAGTAATCCAGATCAAAGGAAGACACCTTGAATACTTAAGGCAAATTAAAATTTTAAATGCAATGTAATGTTGTCACGCTGTGGCCTGTGCCAGTATTACATACAGACCTCTCTACTTAGCGGTTGCTTCATAAATACTTCAACGCTTACTTTTGTACGACAGAGTTGCAGTCTTGAAAGACAGTAGATACCAGATTATTTTAGAATAAGTGACAAAACACTTGGTGATTTAATGTTAAATCTGAATTTGTGATCCTGAAAAACACCCCAGCTACCTAACCTGCAATGGTATCACTTGCGAAAATGGTATCACTTGCGAAAATGGTGAGATCCATTGTGCTGGTCACAGACCCCACAGAAATAAAGTCATCCTGCCTGAGGGAAGTGCCCAGCTTCTCTCTTCTCCAGTGCCTCTCCTCCCTACCCCTGGAAACAACTCGGAAACATTCTTCTTTCTTAAGTCAGGTGATCTCAAACCATTCATTCATCACCTTCATTTAACAAACTATCAGCAGCAGCTTGCCCTTTTTGCAATTAATAGCTTTTTTTCTTCTTAAGAGCTGGCCGTGTGCCTGACAGCAAAATTGACCGTGTTCTCCAGTATTGCTTGGCTCGTCCACAACTTATGTGCTTCAGTTATTTGGGGAAACAATAAAACAGTGTCACTCAGGTCTTCAGTTATTCAGCTGAGGCCTGAATCCCCTAGTTTTGCTGAGAATTGTTCTATTTTAACTCTGCTGTACAAAATGCTTTGAAATGGTAATACTCATCCGATAAACCAGCTTCAAAGGCTGAATTCGAATCGCAAACAAGGTCATTATTATCCTGTACCCCTCACATCTCCAGAGAAAACCCTCTGTTCCTGTGCATCTTTGAAATGTTAATTGTTTAACTGCTAAAAGCTTCCACACCTTGTAAAAAAAAAAAAAAAAGAGGAAGCTAAAAATCTCAACTTCTAAAATTTAGCAATCAAATAATTTCTGATTATTTAAATTAAGGTTTTTCTGGAGGTCTGGGTGACTGAAAGCATATTAGGCTGGTTGGAAGGTCAGCTCCAGCTCGCATCCAAGAAAGAAAGTCAATGCCACCAGAAATGCACTGAGGGCAGAGATGCTATTAAGAAGGACTTCAACAGGCTGACGTAAACCTCAAGAAGCTCAGAAAGCTCAACAAAGGCAAAGTCCTGCACCTGGATGGACTATCCCTATGCACCAGGACAGACTTGGGGCAAGAGGGTAGAAAGCCACTTTGCAGAAAAGGACCTGGAGGTCCTAGTTGACACCAAGCTGTTAGAGTGGTAAAATGCTGGACCAAGCTACCTAGAAAGGTGGTGGAATCTCCAGCCTTGGATATATTCAAGGATGGATGTGACAGAGCCTATCATAACTTTGAAGCTGGTTGTGCTTCATGCATGGTGGGGTCGGACCAGATGACTTCCAGAAGTCACTTCCAACCTAAACTTTTATAAATAGCATAAAAACTCATGTATAATTACTGGTGTGAAAAGGCAGAAAATGGATTCTTTAAGTTCTATAACTATAGTATGAACTATATTTATAACACACACCCTATTTTTTCCCCCTTTTTTTTTAAAGAAAAAACAATTCAGGTGACAGGATGGCAATTGTGTCCCTACTATTGTCCCACAATTCAAAAGACACGGCAGACAAATTTAACTCCCTCCTCCACACTGTGGGATGTAGGTTTGCTTTATCTCTTCACTTTGTTAGGTAAAGATCTATCTCTGATGCAGCAAATGTTACTTTTCCTACACTAAAAATACAGTGAAAATATATCTAAAAATTTGAAATCAAAGATCTTGCTGTAATATATCATTCTTAAAGGAAGAAAAAAGGAACTCATACTTACATTTCTGGGACACAGTTTACACTGGAAAATCTCTTTTATACAGGAAATAAGATGACAATGAAGTCTTTTGGTTAATCCGTCAAAATTCCTGCAGGCTAAGATAACAACTTCCTGCGGATGAGTTTCCAACCACCTTAACACTTCCCAGAGAATATCCTACAAGAGAAAGTCACAGCAACTTAGAAAGCCATCTATGCTATGCAGGGAAAACAAAAATCTGGAGCACTGATGGTAGGGCAGACTCGCAATTGCAGATGAGGGATTGACTGATGCTCCAGTCTCACTTGTAGCTGCTGAAACTAACACCCAGTCCTGATGATTTTCTCTAGTTTGAAGTCCCCACATTAGGAAAACAAATAACCTACTTAGAAAATCTTGGGCCAGCATTTTCAGATTATGATGGCTTTTAAATAAAAGACACAGCACTGTTTTTATTGCTATACTAAAGGTAAGGACCAATACCTGTACAGTAACAGTTGTGTAAACCATATGCACAAAGTACAAATTCATAGATGGATCATTAGCCTTGTGGGCAATCCTGAAATCCAGATATCTGACTCCAGCCTCTAGTTGCTCCGTCACAGTCAGCACCTGAAAGGTGAAACAGAAGACAAAGGTCCTGAGAGCTTGGAAGAAATTTGTTTGGTTGGTTGAGTAAGCTGAAAAGGGTGTACGAAGTTAGCCCTATGACACTTTCACAGGGCTTTCATCTTTAAAATGGCACTATATAGCAGCAAGTCACAACTATGAAGTATTTTACTCTCTGACAAGAGGGATCACGATCTCCCTGCAGCATATACTGCAGCTGTGGATTAGATTCATTTCAGACCTCTGTCCTTGTTGCGCTCTGAAAGTTAAAGATCTATTACTGTGCGTAAATACAAGATTGCTCTTCACATGAACAAAAATTGCAGGATCAGCACCTTAGAAATGCTGTATTTATTTTATTAGATCAAAGACTTTATCATGGTTGTCTCTGCGGAGCTCACTCATCCCCAACAGAAGGAAAAACAAAAATAGAAAAAAGTACTGGCTATTGTTCTTTTTTAGGATAAAGTCTCTTTAAAAGTTTGAATTAACCTATAGAAGTCCTACAAAACAGGTCCTCCTCGGTTTCCACTTCTCTTGTACTTCTATTACTGGATTTGAGGGCTGAATGAAACAGGTGATAAAGCTGAGTTTCTGGGCCAAAAAGTCCTGAATGGTATGTCTCCTATCTGTATCAAAGCTCTCTTTGCATAAGGAAATAGAATCATTTTAATTAAATACATTTGAATACTAGTTTGTCCCAGTTCAACCTGTGACTTTTAGTTCACAGACAGAATACACTGTACTGGTTTACGTCAGAAAGAATTCAACAAAACAGCTAAATCAGTACAAGGCGCTGTGCCTGAATAACCACGCTCCTAACTTCAGTGCTGAGACAGAGCTTTGACACATGGCAGGGTGCTCACCCTGCCTGGCTTCAACCATCTACATTTCTGTTCTTAGGACAGGAATTTACCCTCCCCAAGTGAAGTCCCACCTTCACTTGGAGTGCACTGGAGATGGGAATGTATACGGCTCTAAGTCATACATGACCTTAGTGGCCAGAGGGAGCACCAGATGAAATAGTTGCTCTGGACTGCCCTTTGGATGAATTAGTTTCTTTCCATTGACTGCATGGGAAGACTACACAAGTTAGACTCCCTAATTAGTCACGAGGATTTGGATACTTAATTAGACAGCATGAACGTTGCCTTGGGGACGATGCTGCTCAGTGCTGCAATCTCACACCAGACATCCAGGGCACAACTGGAAGCTACACACCTGACATCAGCCGCTGTGCAGGAAAGGTTTGGGCCTCTAGACTGACACCCATAACAGCCAGACACCACCTCCTAGGCACTGGGCCATCCAGGAACCTGTGGGTCCTACCACCGGTAGGGCTCCTTGATCTTTGTTCTGGATACCAAGGGGTGGAGTCACCTCCTGGAAAGATAACTCAAGCCCCGCAGAGCTAAGGAGGGGCAGGATTGCAGCCACGGCTGTGTCCCCTCAGAGCCAGGCCACTTCCCGCTCAGCAAGCTGGGTTTGGACACGAAAATTACTATAATGACGCAAGGAGCCTGTTTGTCACCAACGGGGTCACCTCACTGGCCAGCAACTCACTAGTCAGGAGGTATCAGACATTGGCTTAAGTCTCAAAGCAAAAAAGCAGCTCAAGACAAGGCCCTGTGCCAAGACAGCGCCTTTCCACATCAACTCACTGCTCCCGTTACATATTCTGTATCTGTTAGTGCCTAAGCCTCAGGTTTGCCAGGGCTGCTCAAACCCAACAAAAGAAGCCTGGGCATAATTAGCGCTATTTATCAATTATTCAGTTTTAATTCCCTAATAATGAACTACTCCTTCAAAAAGAACAAAAAAGTGAAACGACTTTTGGTACCTCTTTGAAGCCAGGAAAGCGTGTTCTTTAGAAAAATCTTCAAAAGGTCTAGCTTAAATCGTGATCCCCAAATTTGTCTTTAACGTACATTTGCGAGGAACAAAGAGATAACTGCTAGCTTAATATTTAGACATTTTAAAAAATTAAACCTTATGTCAGGGATCACACCTTCATTTTCTTAACATTTATGGAAAATAAATTCCCTTCAACAAGATTTTTGTCTCTGCTGCTTGGACAAATACTTAAATAACATAGATGGGGAAAAAACCTGACATCTCACAAAACAGTTCAGATCAGCGATCTGAACAAAGTGCAAGAGAAATGTCCCTTTTAAAGATTCCAGTAATACCAAATGTTATTTACAACAATAAACATGTGAAAAAGAAGACGAGCTTCTGGTACCAAGTGGTCAGCTTTAAGCAACATGCTTGTCTATGCATCATCCTTGCCTCACCTACGTGATTTTTCCCCACAAAAGGAGATGTGTTATGTATGGCACCCTCCTCATACCCCAGTGTGCTGGTTTCGCATAGGAAAAAGTTATTTTTCTTCAAAGTAGCTAGCATGGGGCAATATTTTGGACTTTTGCTGGAAACAGTGTTGATAATACGGGGATGTTTTAGTTATTGCTGAGCAGGGCTTTCACGTAGTCAAGGCCTTTTCTGCTCCTCACACCAGCGAGCAGGCTGGGGGTGCACAAGAAGGTGGGAGGGGACACAGCTGGGACAGCTGACCCCAACTGACCAAAAGGATGGATGTTCCATACCATGTGACGTCATGGTCGGCAATAAAAAGCTGGGGGAAGAAGGAGGAAGGGGGGAACATTCAGAGTGATGATGTTCACCTTCCCAAGTAAGTTACGTGTGATGGAGCCCTGCTTTCCTGGAGATGACAGCCTGATGGGAAGCACGGAATTAATCCCTTGTTTTGCTTTGCTTGCACGCACAGCTTGTGCTTTACTTATGAAACTGTCTTTATCTCAGCCTATGAGTTTTCTCACTTTTAACCTTCCAGTTCTCCCCCCTACCCCGCTGCGAGGGAGTGAGCGAGCAGCTGTGTAGTGCTTAGTTGCTGGTTGGGGTTAAACCACAACATCCAAGAATGGTATCTGATGAGAGCGCAGATTTCTGGGCAGTAGGCTATGCTTTCATTGCCCACAGGAGAGCGTGACCGCTCTCAGCACTGCAGCACAAGCTTCAGCTTTGGCCAGGGATGATGGGAACCGCTAGACAACAGTTACCTGTGTTGTAGACCACTTCATGATAATGGGGTGCACAATACAGGGCATACATTTGTTCAAGAGCTTCACCAGCTTGGATTCATTGCCACTAACAGTAGAGGTTTTATCCAAGCAGTAGGTCATAGTGTCGTGACTCCCTGGAGAATACAAAAAATAAATGTTACAGAAAAATGTCATATCTTAACTATTCAAGCACCACAACACATGGTTACACGGCGTGTGCACACCTGATGTGCCACCCCATTTCCAAATCACACATCTATATTGCCTGACAGCCTATGTAGTTTCGGCAAAAGGGTGGGATCTTCTACAGAGGCTGCTCTTGTGACATTAATAAGCTCAGTGTGAAATTATCATGAAAGGAAGGCATCAAGACTTTTCAATAAAGCAGTCCCCATCTAAACTATGCATCACTGTTTGCCTCAAACCACAATAAAATGGCCAGTTTCAACTAGCATCTTGCACTGAAATAATTATCTTGATGAGAAAAACCACTTTTTTCAGGGAATAGAGAGCTGAAGGCTGAACTTATCTAGAATTTGTCCTGTTTCCAGAGTTGTCCAAATGCGGGATTTCATATTCCACAATCCCGTCATCTCTGCACAGGAAAATATGACTGGAAGCAGAAGTTCATCTTCTTACACTTTTCACTGGACCAACTTTTAACTTGGCACTTTAAGAATTTGTACCTTAAATATTTGGTAAAAATGCCCTCCTGAAGTAAACACCCACATCCCCTAGAAAGTAATATAAGAGGAGGGTGCTTGAAGGTTTCAGAGGTAAATCCAAGACTAAGTTTACATGTGATAGATGGACAAGATCCACCTTTTATGGATTCAAAAATTACCTGATTCTTTCCAGCACAGGGAATTACATAGGGGCAGGCTAAGCATCAGAGCTAAGTACAGCCTGCCCAAATATTTTACTTCTTTTAAGTCTTAACATCTTGACACATCTCTTGCATCATGTTTAGATTAAACTCTTGTTGCAACTCACAATTTCTTCGGGACAGGCAATCAGCAATTTTGCCAGCTTTTTCTCTTCCATTATTTATTCTAATTTTATAAAGCATCAACAACTCAGTGAATTGACTTGCTGGGATCTTTACAGAGTACCTGCAAGGAATTTGGACACCATTTTGTTTTTTAAGTCTTCTGTCAAACAAATTGCTACCTGGTGCTAGGAACTGCTTTCCTGAATGGTCAGTCACTCTTACTGTTGCCAATGGCAACATTTGTCGCAGCCAAGGAAAAGGACAAGATTGTACTTGAAATAAAGAAAATTCTTTGAAACTGTCAATAATAGTTTAATTTTGCACTCCATTTTATCACCTTTTAAAATCTGATTTTTGTCTCTTTTCCTGCTTTAAACACCCAAACCAAGCTCACTGGAAGATCTATAATGAGGGCATGCAATCAAAGAAGTTCATCTTACAAGATGTAAGAGTCAAACCATTAAATACCCATGGACCAAATCCAAGTCTGAGAGAAGTGAACAGGATTCCATCCATGGGTGTTGCACCTATTGATGCCAATCAACAAATAGATAGTAACCTCTTATTTAGGAGTCTTCTTGTGATGTCAGTGAGTTACAGTAATGAAAGGAAGATGGGTATATCCATGACACAACAAATATGATACTAAGATAGTGAGCTATCACGAAACCATGTAGCTTCAGAGCTTGAAGCAACATCTCCCAGCAGCACTGTGCTCAACCTGGTGCAAACACAACACTAATTACTGACACTTGCCTCTGTTTCCTCATCATGCCTTCAGAATGCACCTTCTCATGTTTCCTGCATGCCTTGTTGCCTTCTCCATCTGAGATAAGCTTCCACTTCCAAACTGGGCTTCCCCGAGTCATTGCTCCCTCTGAAAACCTGCCAGAGCTGTCTTGACCTGCTTGATCTTGAACTGCTTTTGCTCTGACCTGGGCTAGACCAGTTTTGTAGGTCAGCTGGACAGCCACCAAAATCTTCCAAGCTAATAGCTTGCAATGCTCTGTAAAAGTCCTCCAGTGTTTGCTGAAATGGGCTTGTCTTCAACTGTTCTTTTCTTCCTGCCAGTTCTCCATGCAGGCATAGTCACAAGAACAACAAACATTCCCGAGAATAACAAGATCACCATTATTGGAAAAGCCAGAAAGTCAAAGACACACAGCAGCAGGTTCTCAGCTTTCTACAACGTCCAAGAACCACCACCATGAAAGTGTTTTAGAAACAACATAGTTCCTTTTCCATCCAAAACCACCGCTGAGAATGCCACTGACTTTTTCAATGATTTTTGCAAGAGGGCCAAAAAAGATTGAAAAATAAAAAAAGGCAGGGGGAGGGGGGGAGGAGAGGAAAATATTGCCTTCTTTCTTCTGTCACAAGACAGGTAATTATTTTCTTCTCTTGATGGTTTAATAAAAAAATCTAGATTTTTTTTTTATAATATCTGCCCTGGGATCCTCTTACATAGGCTTTATCCAAAACAGATGTGGACTTGTTCTGAAGTTAACATCAATTTAAATTGCATATCCAAGAAGTCACCATTAAATAAGTTTTGGGGTTTCAGTTTTAATCAAAACTCCACACTCCATTAGCTCATGAAGGGCAGGAAAAAAAAAAATATCCACCACAGTTTTGGGGTCCTACCAGGGCTCCACCCACTAAAGACAAGATCTGATTTTTCCCACTGTCTCTAAATATTTTATTATTTATCTTTGCTAAAGTTAACCTACAATCCGGTAGCATACACAAAACATTCATCTGCATGCTGTACTGCTTTCCACCCAAACTATCTGTCGCATCTACAGGTGTGAGAGAAAACATGGGCTAGACTTTTCTTTGGTGATATTTTCACTGTGGAGGCAAAGGGAATCACGCAAGAGCTGAGAGTCCTCCAGTGCCTCTCCATTTGCCAGTGAAAATGTCCATAACGTCTTTGGACAGAATGAGGAAAGAATTAAAAAAAAAAAAACAAAACAAAACATAAAATTTAATCATCTATTCAAAGCAGCAGAGAGAAGCAATAGTACGACCAAAAAGAGGGGTCTGAATGCAGTACGAATGAGGACACTGCTATAGTATTAGCGCAGCTGTATTTACCCATAATAGGATAAATCCAGTTTTCATAAGCAGGGTAATGAAGAAAAGTCACAGCCTACATTAATAAAAACATATGTTAACTCAAAGTCTCCATCCTCCTTTTTTTTATACCTTCACAATGTCTTTTAAACAGTACAAGGAAAAAGATAGCGTAAACTGCTATTTCTCTCCTTTTGGAAACATTTTATTATGCACGAAGCGGAAAGAAAGAATTAGGACAATCTCACTGTTGCAAATGCTCAGATTATTAATGCTGATCCAACAAGATGATGCACAGTGACTGCAAAGGAGTCCCTCTTTCTTTCCATTAAAAAAAAAATAAAATCAATTTTTTTTTCCCCTCTCCCCTTCAAGAAACCCCAAACATTACAGACTAAAAGTATTCACATGCACACACAGGTCACACAAACCCTCCCCCAAGCTCTTCTCCCACACACTTTCCACACACTGACCCAAATAATAAACGTAGCCATCCTGAAATGGGACAAACAGGATGTTCCAATGCTTAAATGACACACTAACAAAATAGCGAAGAACAAAAGTTAATCTTTACCTGGAAGGGCTAAGTTATAGAGGGGAACATCCCAGAGCTTCTCTGGTAATTGTGACATCCATTGACCATTTTCATGGCACTGGAGAATGGAGGTTTGCAAAGGGCCTTCCATTAGTGCCTGCTCTGTAACTTCATAGGGTGTTCTGGGAGGGAAAAAGAAAAGAAAAATAATAAACCACTGCGTATACTGTGATTGAATTAATGCCTTTGCACCTGTGCAGAATGGATTTATACATGCTATAAAATGTGAACCCTTCTCTCAAGTAGCAAAATTGCAGCAAAATGTCAAGAGCTCCTTGGCTACAACATGCACCACTTTTGATAACATTGTCTCCTAGCACAACGCCAAGGGAGGGTTCCAGCTTCGGGCTTGTAAATTGACCAACTGAAAGAAAAAATAGAGCCAAGACAAATACGTGCAGCTTGGTTGGTATGGAGAAATTACCATCTACACTGGCAGTTGCAACATCATGAGGAGTAACCTACCTCAAGCCCAAAACAACGTCTGTTCACTGACCCTTTGCAGCCCTGGGAACACGGCTGGGACTGGTGGGGGCACCAGGACAGGGGCTGCGACTGTGATGCTCAGGCCCCTGCAGAACACTTACCTTGAAGCATCAGTTCAGCTGTCACAACAATACCTCTAAGGAAAGCCTTGACAGATATGTCAGGACATTGACTTTTCAGATCACACTGGTTTCTGGGGCCAGAGGCAAACTTCCATCTTCTTATTCCCCGTTTTGAGAAGATCTCTTGATGTCTGCTTTTATAAACCTTACTGAGCCCATGATCACAAGTACTTCAGTTTGGTCAGACCTTCCTGAAAACTACTCCAGAACTGCTTCTTCTTGGATACAAGCCTCTTTGGGATCTTGTGCAAAATTTGCAATGGTCGTGCAGGAGTGCCAGCAGGTAAAACCTAGCTGAGAAATCATGGTCATCATCAGGGCCTCCTAGAATTATCCTGTTCATTTTTCATTTTATGTTCTCCTGGATGATGCAGAACATGAAGATGAGCTCTCCATGCCTTTTTTTTTTTTCTAGGATGTTCCCATAGTTCAGGTGGTGTTTTTGAGAATGAAAGCCACCCTTCCTTTTCACTGTTTTCAAGGCTTTAGCTATTTTTTCACAGCTATGTAGTGGGACTCTTTCTTTTTGATCATGACACAGTGTTTACATATATTAATATTACACCTTTTTTAATCCTTTTTAAAAAAGCTGTCACTGTGAATGATTCCTTCTTGTCTGCTACAGCAATGGTATTCAGATATGTACTCATGCAGGTTTTGTTTTCTGCCAAACTTCCTCACTGGTCCCTTGTCCCTTTTGTAGCATCTTGGCACATTCATTCCTGAGATTGCTTCTCCACAAAGTCTTCTTTGGGTTGCTTTTGGGAGGTGGCTGGTTTTTCTGGACTTACAAGTAATCTGTGCTGCTTCTATGAAGAAACTGTGATTTCTTTAAATATGGTGCAATAGATATATATTTTTTTTTTTGGTAGCCGCATAGAGTCATCTGAAAGGCAACTTTAGGAATTGCATTCTTAAGTTTTATGTCCACACCACACATAACTGATAGTATCTGCTTTTATGTCTGCCAACACGTGTAGCATCACCTGTCCAGCCTGCTTTTGCTGTGCCTTTGGTGTGGCTTTTAAGTGGTCTCACTGAGTAGGGCCACCCCAGTTAGATAAGAACGGGACTGTGTTGACCGGGGGAAATGCCAAGCCACCCCCGGCACGTGTCTGGTGTGTAATCTGGGGCTCTCCTCCTGGTGAAGAATAAATACCTCTGAGGTTATCCATAAACATGAGGCCAGTGCGTAAGCAGGAAAGAAGTGGTTTAAGCCCTCTCTTGCTCCCTTTGTCTCTTTATTTTAAAAAACAAATATTTGATGGACCTAGTGTAAAGTCAAGTGGAAAAACTCCCAGGGATTTATTTAGAAAAAAAAGAAAGCGCAGATCTTTTTGTCGTGCATAAGCAAGCAATCTCTATATGCCACATCTGGTACTCTTATTCTTGGAAAAAAGTTCAGATCTCAGGCAGACCAACTCATCCATCCTCTGGCTCTGCAATTTAACATGCCAAGCTTCTGCCTCCTGCAGACCCCTTGCTCAGACGACAGATGTCTGCAGCTGATCTTGTCCCCTTTTGCTGTGTTTCGTGCTTCCTCAGACCTCAGATCACTGCTCACCCAGGTCTCCTCCAGTCTAGTCTGTGTACCACGTAGCATCAGCATGGACAGGGGCTGCAGATGCTTAAAATAATACTGCTATTTAGTACTTGCAAAAGATTGGATAGTCTTTCTCCTTCCCCAGCTCTGAAGCTGACGAGCTGTGAGGACACAACACTCCAGCGTACAGCAGCACTTGTGTGGGTCCTGTAACACAGACTAGAAACCTAACGATAAGCACTGCTTTTCCTGATTTCCTTAAGTCCTCTGTTCCCCAAAGCCACCCACGCCCCCTCGCCCAGAGCAGACACGCAGCCCCCCAGTGAGCTCCAGGGACCTGTAAGCACCACCAGCCAGCCACATCTCAGCCTGGTACAAGCTCCTGTGCACCAACAGCACTCCCAGGACGTGTCCAAGGATTTACCTGCTGCCATCCCTTCCTGCCACCACGTGCTCTCACCTCCTCACTTGGGCTAACGTGGGCACTGTCCCACTGCTAATGGAAAAAAAGCTGCTTTTCTGCCATGCTAGTCCCTTGCACCAGCTCACCACCGAGTCAGGACAGCCCAGTGCTGGCTCAAACTAAGGAAGTCCCTGCGGAGGCAGAAAGCACCGACATTGGCTTTGCCAGACCACAGACCCTCAGCATTGCCCCACCAAAACCCACAGGCAGCATGTTCTCAGCCCGGCACGAGCTGCCACCAACGCCCCAGTCTCTGGAGGACCAGGACACTTCACAAGGAGTGTTCTGCTGGGCCTGGAGAAAGCCAGTAGAGAGCAGGAACAGCAAGATCAAGTCACGCTGCCGTCCTGCAAAAGCATAGAATCATAGAATGGTTGGAGTTGGAAGGGACCTTAAAGATCATCTAGT
>JAOXJM010000001.1:138774102-138784874 GCA_026413425.1 Tringa solitaria
AGATCCCTCTGCAAAGCCTCTCTACCCTCCAGCAGGTCGACACTGCCACCCAACTCAGTGTCGTCTGCGAACTTACTGAGGGTGCACTCGATCCCCTCGTCCAGATCATTGATAAAGACGTTAAAGAGAACTGGCCCCAGTACCGAGCCCTGGGGGACCCCACTCGTGACCGGATGCCAACTGGATTTGACTCCATTCACCACCACTCTCTGGGCCACGGTTCAGACTGCTGCTTACATATCAATTCTTATAGAGTATCACAAAACTTGCTGGAGGTAGATGCAGAGCAGACATGCAGCAGGTTGTAAAGATAGGCACAAAAAGGACAAAATACCAAAAAGAGACAAAATACCCAAAAGGGACAAAATACCCAGGGCAAAGCAGAAGGTGATAAAAAAAAAAAGATGCTATTTAAAGGCTCTATGGTTTTGCACTGCCATGATAGAAAGTAGCTGAGACCAGTTACAGGAGAAGTAACTGTTACTGTGCTCTTCGTGGAATGAAATAACTGGGAAAGTATTTCAAACAGGAAAAGTTAGGAGGAAAAGCCAGACAAAGTCAACTTTAATTCTTCATTTGTTTAAAAAGCTAAGACCATGGAAGTGTGACAAAACAGCAGTCAGGTGGCCTCTGGATACTACCAAATACAATACAGCCAGACATGGTTCTGGTCTTGTAAAGCCAACCTGTGTGAAGTTGTTAGAACTAGCAGGGATAATATGACTGTAGAAAGGAAAATTTAAAAGTTATTTTTGTGCTGATTTGAAATGAATAACAGAAAACTCAAAAAGAACCATGAAACTGAAAGCCCAAAATATTTCATGCTGGAGGCATTACAACAGGACTTTACACTGTAGTAATGTGATGTGTCTGCTGACTGACATAGAAATTATCTTGCAGGTCTCACCTCAATGAAAATACTCTATCAGAAAATCTCAAGACCTCTCCAAACCCTCCTAATTCCCAACCTTTCAAGTCTTTGTCTGGATCTCCATTCTTCTTCATTTGCACTGGAATTATTAGAGATGTCAAAAGAGTTGCTCCTGGTTTAGTCCTGAGACCACAATCTCTCTAGAGGAATTTAGGAAGCCCATAAAATGAGGCATGACAGGAAATTAATCAGCAAGCGATTAAGCCCTGAATAAGCATGTGTCTCAAGGAGGGGTCAAGGAGAGGATAACTTTTAGCAATATTTGCAGAAATAACAATAAACAGATTTCAGGATGAGGAAGCAGGGGGATGAAAAAGCCCAAGATGTCTCAACGCCCTTCACAAAATAAATGTCTGCATTAAAAAGACCAATAGTGGAGTTCAAAAGTGTTGGACAAAGAAGAACTTACTCAGAAGGAGTTTATCAGATTTTGAAGCATTCAGTAGTGAAAAGAATTGAAGCTTGTAGCATCTAAGAGAGTCAAAACAGACAGATACAGAAGCTTCAGCATAGGCATTTATGGAAATACAGGTCTGATTTATAGATGTGGATCAGAATGAACTCAAGCATTGTGTTCAGTTTTGGGCTCCTCACTGCAAGAAAGACATTGAGGTGCTGGAGTGGGTCCAGAGAAGGGCAACAAAGCTGGTGAGGGGTCTGGAGAACAAGTCCTATGGGGAGCAGCTGAAGGAACTGGGGTTGTTTAGCCTGGAAAAGAGGAGGCTGAGGGGAGACCTTATCACTCTTTACGACTACCTGAAAGGAGGTTGTATTTCTTCACCAAAAGGGTTGTCAAGCATTGGAACAGGCTGCGCAGGGAAGGGATGGAGTCGCCATCCCTGGAGATATTTAAAAGACGTGTTGATGTGGTGCTGAGGGACATGGTTTAATGTAACTTGTCAGTGCTAAGTTAATGGTTGGACTTGATGATCTTAAAGGTCTCTTCCAATCCAAACTATCCTATGATTCTGTGATTCTATGATTTCTGATTTGTTAGTCACAGCGACACCAGTCATAGAGACTTAAACTGGACTTTGTACATTTTTAACAGCTTTGGCTTCCTAAAATATGCTGTACTCAGTTTCAGGTAAATCAGTTGATTTCAGAAAACTTAGAGGTTTATGAGATTTTTTTTGAATGCTTACAATATTTGGGATGTTGGATGAGGCTTTTTTTTTCTTCTGTCCCAGTTTTTTTATTTTCAGACCACAGCACACCTTTTCTCTACACTGTAACACACAGAAACACCACTAAGCGTTTAAACGACCTTAACTGAATTCCCTGGATTTGGGGTGTTTGTTCTGGGGATGTTTGCAACACCCTGGCAGTGCTTGTGTTTGCTCCTGCCCTGACTTACTGATAAGTCCTCTCAACCCTCACCTCATTTCTGTCTTTGGGAGCAAACAAGCGATGGCTCCTGAGCAGAGGGGGGATCGGCGGGGAGGTAGCCTGCAGCACAAGGGCAATGAAAACACCTGGGAAGAAAAACGCAGCCCAGACCTGCTGGGACCTGGTTTCTGGTTCTCTGTGTTTGCCTCTGGGGTTACCAGACCACGATGGCTACTCTAAGCTTGCAGCGCTGTGAGCAGGACCATGATGAGGCTGAGGGGGTGGCACAGTATGGATTCCTCCTCTGCACCTGATCCCCGTGCTCAACGAGGTGCCTCTGACAACCTGGTGCCGGCCGGCAGGAAACCTTAGGCAGAAGGATCTGGGTGGGATTTAGGTTGCCCAAACACATTGCAGCATACCAATGCCCTCATGAAGAAACAGCTCTGGTTTATTTGCAACAGGCAAATTCAGTGATAAGATTCAACGGCTGGTAAAAATGCTGATGTGGTGGTGGGACATGGTGTGCAATACTGCTGCCTTCACACGGTGGATTCTCAAGAGTCAGGACTACATGAAATGGGGTTTTTTTCTCATCAGAGTTTTGCAGGATGAGGAAAATGTTTTGACTTACTTTGAAATAACATAAAGGAGAAGAAAAATTAGAGCTGAATTTTATTAGCTAATTTTCATTGAAATTTTTGAAAAAGAAAAAAAATGAAAAATAAACCCCTCAAATTCATCCAACTTGACATAGTGCCAATGTTAACTGAGGCTTCAGTGGGCTTGGGACATGGTCCAGGCAAAACAATTTTCCTCTCAATCAGAATCAACTGAGACTTTAATTGCAACTTAACTACACCAGTGTTGAGAAGAGGGGTTAAAATGCCACAAAAAGCATTTAGTAAAGCCAGTGTGCTTCATGTCTGGCATCGACAGTGACTAAAACAAGACGCTAAAATCCCTTCCAAGGGGTAAAATACAAAATGGGTTCAGCACTGGAGGTGTGTAGTGCCAGGAGGGCAAGGTCTGGAGAAATGACACATTTCCTCACCCCATGGGACAGACTCCTGCAACTTTCTTGTTAAAAAGGGTGCTTTCTTGTGGCACATCCTCTTAGGATCTTGGGGACTTTCACACACGTTCATCTTTTTGATACCCCCCACTGGTGAGCAAAAGTATCATCTGTGTTTTGAGAGCTGAGGGAACACATGAGAGGAGGAAGGGAGAAATGAGCAGAAAGAGAGGGCTGACACTGCACTGCCCCACAGACACACCAGCTGAGCAAAGCTGCTGCTCTTGAGACTGGGATTTGAAGTAGTAGCTTACCTCTGGCAGGGAAAAAAAATAAATTGCACTTCAGGGAAAAAGCGCAAGAAACTCCTGCAACAGACTGCCTGCTCACAGTCAAGAAATACAGCAAATGGACATAAATCTTAGAGAACCAGGGGGAAAGAGATTGAGATGGCCACATTAGGTCTGCAGGGCTAGCCTTTAGGGCTGGTTATCTGCTGGTCACTTTGTGATAACGAAGTCTGTGAGAGTTCTGCAGCTGAAGCCAGGGAGAGGGAGAGGGAGGAACTATGAGGAGGTACTGGTTCTTTGTGTCATCTTGCAAATAGATAACCAACCAGGACGGCAGATCAGCAGATCACAAAGGGACAGCTGGCTTATAGAGGTACAGGAGAGCCGCTCATAACGTCCTGCTAAAAAGAGAAGCTTGAGGGGGAGATAAACAAACCTCTCTACTCAGACCCACCATCTGAGAAGATATGAGCAAGGAGAGAACCAGGCTTTTCTGCTAGAACCCATTCCAACAGAGGGAAACTGGGGAGACACAAAAAATAAATGCATTCCTGACCACTAGAAAGGATTTCCAGTTAAGGGGAGAAGGAAAACCTCCTCCTCTCATTCCTCCCTTCGCTCTCTTACTTTGTTATCTAGTCCTTCAAAATTGTGCAGACAAGGTAAATTCCTGAGCTGTTTTCTCACCACACACCCCACTCTGCATGAATATGTCTTTCTTTCTTTTTTCTTTTTTTTTTGGTAGCTGGGACAGGTCAGAAACAAAACCCTGTATTCTGATGTCCTGATCCCTGGAGAAGCTGAAGCAACAACCTAGACCAACACCTTTCCTCCAAGAAGGCAGTTCTCAGAAAGGCAGCAGCCTGGGAGGAGATGGGGCTGCAGCATTAAGCTGGAGAAGGCAAGACTACCAAGACACCATGTCCTGTCTGTGTCTTTCCTGCATGTAGCTTCTAACTTGGTGGCAGAACATGGCGGGGAGGAAGGACTCTTTTTTTTTTGATTAAATTCATCACTATGCTGAAGCTGAGGGAATGAGTCTTGTGTCCTTCAGCAGCCTCAAACAACATTATTCCTGTCATCACTTGTGAAAACTAGGTGTCTGTGTCCTCAGGGAATAAAACTTTAGATACTGGAAAAAAGTATTGAAGCTGAGAGAGTCTGGATCTTGAGACCTTAACATCTTTTGTTCTTATGTAGGTTAAGCTCTTGATGGCTCTGGGGTTATAACAGATCATTGGGGAATAATTGTAAATATTTTTCTGAAGTTGGTGGGTTCTTTTTCCCCCATGCATTACTGATTTGTACTGTCCACCATAACTGTAGCCTGCGGTGGAGCAAGACCTTTTAAGGGCCACACTTCAGCAATTTCACAGACTTTGTGCTTCTGTGTACATATCAGGGCACATGAGCAGAAGCAGGCAAGGCTGGATGTCTTGGGCAGCGCAGGCATGATCTGCAGTGACCTGCAGTAGGGGTTCACCTTCCAGCAGGACTTCGCGCCGCAAACTGTGCAAGTGATCCATGGCTGAGGATGTAGGTGCAGGGCTGGTAGCAGCTGAGCTCAGGATGTTGGTCCGGGTCAAACATTGCTAATACTAAAGGCTAGGATCTACAACAGAAAAATGAGGTAAGTTTCCAAAGGGGCCAGATAACCTAAGAAAGTGCTTCATCTTTTATTACATTTATTTATTTGATTACAGAATAACAATGCACCGCTGTGACCTCCCACACTGCCACAGGGCAGTAATTTATAGCATAGTCATTTATAAACTTCTACGTAGAACTACTATATGTATTACTGGGCCTTTCTTTACTGTCAACAGGGACTAAAACCCACTGTCCATTGGTGGAACGCTTTCCACTGGTACTTGTATCAGGAATGTGGAGCTGAAAACTTGCACGTGATACACAAGGGCTGCAGCTACTGGGGCAGTCCCACTCTTGCACTCTCAGGACAGCAGCTCTGCAGCGCCTGTAGATAAAAACATTTTGGCTAACATTTCCCACCTACAGACCAAGCCTGCGTTACATTTTATCTTGCCAGAGCTAATTCATCAATATCCAGCTATACACTCAATACGGCCCATCTTCCCCAAACTTCATATTGTAATATTATTAAGTAAGTACCCTTCAAGCTGTTATACAGCATTTTTGGACAGGCGATGTTGCTAGCACTGCTGTGCACAACATACAGACTGCAATGTTGTCTGGCCACAAAAGCAGCTTTGCCAAGCCTCAAAATACAATGTTAACAAACTACCTTCTATTAAAAGCAATGGTAAAAAGCCACCTCAATGCCCTGGAAGCTCAGCAGTTGTCTGAACGAATGTCACTGTCTGTGTTTGAGGAAGGAAACACAAGCAGATAGAGAGGAGCTGCTCTAGCAGTGACCAAACCGTACCTGACTGTCATTTGTTTCATCACAAGAGTTAATTTTCCACAGCAATTTTCTTTCAGTTGGACTCGAGATGCGCTAAGACTTTTCTAACTGCCCCCTGCCCTATCAGGAAAAAAAAATTCCACTGCTTCTTATAAACAAATCAAATCCTACACAAGACTGAAGTCTGAAGACTGTCTGGTTTGACAATTGGCTTTTCCATGGACTAGGATGTTCCTGACTGTTAGGTTTTGCTGTAAAAACAAAGCTGTTTTTTCTTACAGTTACATACCTATTTTACCTGCAGTGATCACGGCAATGGCAATTAATCAATTCATATAATAAAGCACAATAATGAATCTCACTTACAGGTGCTTATGAGCACATTTGTTACAGTGCACACATTAGAAGCTGCAGGGAGCAAGAACATGTGCAGCAAGTTGAAATGCAAGTTTTTCTTGTTTCCTGGCTACAAGTGAAGAACATGATGGCACGCCCACTATTCACTGTTGCACTTACTAACTTTTCTTGTATGAATAGCTGTGTTATTGAGATGATTTCATTCAGTTCTTGGGTGTGATGAGAACCATCAGCCACAGATTCAGGCATTATTATAAATATACTTGAAGCATTTCTGATCCTGAAATGGTCCTCAGGCCCTCTGATGTAGACAAAACTTTGTATCAGTCTACCGGGTTAGATCCTTATTTTCAGTCTCTGCTTCACACTGAAAGGAAGCTCACGTAAAGCCCAGGGCTCAACTAACAGGGAAAGGAGGTTAACACAAATCCAAATTATTGGTGATTTATAGGAAACAGGATTTGGCAACTATGGGTTTTGTTTCATTTTGGTTTGGGGGATTTTTTTATGGAAATTAGATTTATGCAGTTGCCTTGACTTGTACTTTTTTGTTTCCTCTTTTCTTACCCCCAGCACTTTTTAAACCACAAGCTGAGTTCAAACAAAATTATATCAGCCATAGCATGAGGTTCTTGAGAAAAGCCTTTCTTTAATGTTTGATAACCTGATGAATAGGCCCTTGGGTTTCAAGCCAAATGCAGAAGGGTGTACATTGCTTGTCTCCTGTAGAGGTCATACAGTAGAACCAAGAGGGCAGAAAGTTCGAGAAAGTTTATTTTCTCTTTCTTCCCTCGCTGGAGGGGCCTGGTCACCTTGCAGACAGCTGTACACCATAGGGTGTGCTTGCTGCTGGGAGCCGGTCTAGAAAGAGGTCCTGGTGATTTGGCTTTAAACATCTACCTTATAGGCCTTTACATCTGATATCCTGCCAATCATATCCTTGTGTAGTGCTGTAGCCCCAAGCAGCCTGTCCCACCCGGATTGCTTTGGCAGGAGGTTGGGCTGGAGACCTCCCTGAGGATCCTTCCAGCCTGAGCTGCACTGTGAGCCCACGGCCACAACCCAGGCCAGGAGATGGGATTGGACAAACAGAGAATTAGAAGGAGGCTAACAAAGTTAAAGCCAAACAGTCCTAGCCTCATGAGACATACACCTTGCCAGACTAACTTGATTTTTAGATTGGATTTCTTTTTAGCAGATGAATTATATGTCACCACACTGTTGTACGTCTGTCTCTCCTCCCATCATATGTCCTCTTTCTTTCCAGCAATTTCTGAATACAAGCTAACTTCACTCTAAAGTCAAAAAAGAGAAAAGAGCACATCTAGCATGCTGTTCATCTAACCTATTTCAGATCAGCTTAAATGGAGACATACTGCTACCAAAGTTTCCCAGCTGGTTTCTATACTCTGGAAGCCCTTCCTAAGGGCACTGTTTTACAAAAGACTCACATTACAGGTGCCTTTACTTTTTCAATGGGATGACCATGGTCTCCAACCTTGTTTTTCTTCCTGCTGCTTGTCCCTTTCCCATTTTGTTTCTGATTATGTCAGCAAGAAACTCAGTCATCTTTCAAAATATCTACTTTCCTTAGTACCATCGACTGAGAGGTGCAAAAAGGTCTGCCTCACACATGTAAACTTGCTCCTTTCCAAACCTGCTTTCTCCACTGGATCCTGTGATCTGCAAGGACTACGCCTACAGCTTGGGGGACAAAGCTATTTCTCAGCTCTGGGGCAGAGGAGCACAATAGGGTTGTGTCCCAGACCCATGTCAAGGTGAGATCCAGCCATGCACATGAATCTCTGTGCTTCTCATTTCTGTACAAGGAGCTTGAGCAGGTCCCTTAAATCAGGAGACAATCAGGAGAGAAGTCTGTACTTCAGGACAGAGGCAGCCAAAGACATCGAAGATTTTTTGCCCATGATGGGCAGTATGATAAATTTAAAATAGAGATCCATGATGGCTCACAGTGGCACTGTAAGGCAGATAGTCAGGTCAGGCAAAAGCTAGCAAGGTACCACCATGAAGCACAGATGAGAGCTGGCAGTTGAAAGCAAGCAGATAGCTAAAAATAAAAGGTGGTTCTGCTGACTCTGCATTCCCGTTTTACCCACCAAGTGGACTACTGTGAAGAGCAAGTACTGGTGCCATGTTCTTTCTACTGCAGCTTGAAAGCAGATTGTGAGATTGTTAGTTAAAGCTATCACATCATTGTAGGGCTGGGAGAAGGGGAAAACAATGGTCCTAAAATGATAAAAAAATTTCTGAGAACATATCCGTAAGGCATCAAAATATGTGAGGCTTGCTCACTCCTCACCCAGCAGTCCTGAGCTTCTTGTTTTTAAAATGAAAGTGAGCATAAAATCCTCTTTAATTTTAATTTTAATTACTTCAGGCTTGTAGCTGTTAGCACAAGGTTGAGTAATGCAAGTCCCTTACAGTCTCAACACCCTTTGCTCTCACTGACAGAGTTTAAGAGAAGGTAATTCTAGAGGAAACATAAGATACAGCCAAACAAGCATATTTTTGCAGCAGTCTGTGTTCCCTTTCATTGCCTTGCTTACCAGAGCATGATTCCCTAGAGAACCGAGACCCATGATGTGTTTGTGACACAATGCTTGTGTACAACAGGAGAACTGTGAACTTGTAGCTCACCTTTGCTCAAATGTTAATTATGGGCTCCATGCACCACCAAGATTCGCCCTGATGGTAAGAATTGGTGGTCAGGATGTGTTTCTTCCCTCAGCTCTTCCAGTGTGGGCTTTCTACCCATGCTTTCAAAGAAGATCAAACCAACAGTGATGTAAACAAACAGACAGAGCTGCTATCTTAATGGCACGTGTTAGTGGAACCACCCCAACACCAGAAGTCCCCAGCTTGCGCAAGCCCTTAGCATGATAATCATGGATAAGCAGAAGTATTTGCACAATCTCCAGTTATTATTTAATCCGACACCTAGGGAAAAATGTCAGGCTATTGTCTTGCAAAAGTGCAGAGTGATGTCAAGGGCCATAAAATTTCTTACACAAGCCTTGTCAATTCAGGCTCAGAAAAACACAAACAAAAAGGTGACTCACATATCCTAACAGAGGAGCCGAGTCTCAGGCTCCACTTCCAGCAGAGCACGCATGAGCAGGCATGTCCCTGTGTATTACTGTCCCTCTCATCTTGGTTAGACTTCCAAAACAAAAGCTAACAATTTTGCTCACTACATGAGAAATGAGGGCTGGAAAGCCTGTTTCTTTCTCCACTCTTCTTTAAAACTTCTCTCTGAGGGTGAGCCCGTGGGCAACAGGCAGATCTTCTCTTTGAAATGCATGCAGATGGACGGAAGTACCAAAGAAATATGGATTCATATGTTTTCCCACAGTTACTCAGTAAGCCTAAGGAAGTCTCTGGGGAGTTTCTTAAACACACACAATATGCCCCCCAAGTTGTGCATGCACGTGCCCCAAGGGGAATGGAGAAGAATACAGATATTTCCTAAACAGAAATTTCCCATGTATTTAGTCCTTGTAGGGGCATATGGCAAAGGAAAGCTCCTCATACTAGGGCAGCCAAAGTTCACATAACCATCTCCCACTGTCGTCCCTGCCTACACATACACAGTCTTCATTTTCCTGAGGGTATTATGCTTTTTAGCAGCATTTTGATTGCTTCACCCATCAGATCTTGGCATCACCTGGAGTTTCATCTGAGGCAAACCCGGCATGCACATGGAAGTCATTCCTGCCAGAGGATTGGAGCCACATGGCAGAGGTTGTTGTAGAGAGCAACCCCTAGGGAGCAAGTCATCCCATCCCAAACTAAAATCAAACAAACTGCAGCCTAGAAATGTCCATTTCTTTTCACTAAGCTCCTTTAATGCTTATCGCAACTAGCTCCCCTGACGAGCTCTCTCCGGGAGAGATGAAGCTCTAATTGGAGCTAATTGGTCAAAGTTGCTTTAGGGTGTTGCAGAGAAGTAGTTTGCTGACAGCAGGCCAACACTGCATGAATAGGCATGTCTGATGGATCCCATTGGATCAACATACTATGAGACGATGTGGCAGTTCAAAACAGGCTGAAGTCAGGCATGGGCACGCAGTTCACCATTAGCCAGAGCATCTGACAGAGCTGTTGTGCATGCTTTTCCTTTACAGCTTGGCTTTATGGCAGCCACAGAAAGGCAGACAGACAATATCTGGTCCATCACAGAGCCTGCTGGTACAAGAGAAATTGCCCAGCTTTTCTGACATATTTAAAGCAGTCCCTTGAGGGGTTATCATAGAATCATAGAATGGTTAGAGTTGGAAGGGACCTTAAAGATCATCAACTTCCAATCCCCCTGCCATGGGCAAGGACACCTCCTACTGGAGTACTGGAGCAGATTGCTCAAAGCCCTATCCAATCTGGCCTTGAACACTTTCAGAGATGGGGCATCCACAACTTCTCTGGGCAACCTGTTCCAGTGCCTCACCACCC
>JAOXJM010000001.1:138785364-138797040 GCA_026413425.1 Tringa solitaria
CCCACAAGTCCTTCTCCACAGAGCTGCTCTCAATCTATTCACGCATAGGATTGCCCCGACCCACGTGCAGGACTTTTTATAAGAAGCCAACACTGTGTGTCATTCCCAAGAACTGTGAATTGCTTGAAGAGTCATGGTGTTAGATTTACTGTGGCATCAGAATACGACTTCATCATGAACTGAGTCAGTACATCTCAGATGTATCATCTGTTTTCTAGAGTATCAAATTCAGCATTTAAAAGGAGTTTCAGTGCGAAAGGATGACGCCAACAGAGGTCAGTGCATCACCGTAACTCAGTATCACCTAATCTCATCTGGTAAAAATAGGTCACCTTGTAGATGACGTTTTTAATTTAAATGAGGGAAGTTATTTAAAAGATATTTGTAAGTAACATCTTTTAGGAGGAACTATTCTAGTCACTAGTGCTTCCTAAGAATGATAATAGAAGAACAAACAACAAAACTCCCTGTTTTTAAAGGAAAAGAAACAACCCTAGAGAACCTAGCATTTTTTTACATTAATTCCTCCTCTACTCCTCAACCACACACAAACATTTAAAGCAGATGCTAAAAATAAATGAAAAGTTTATAAAATCACTCTATGTGGTTTTATTATTAGAAAGGTCACTGAAGTGACAGGAAATACACTTTATGAACTGCAGCTAACCTTAGGGTACAGTCTCTTCATCAAGAAGCAACTGTACGTGGAAATTTGCGGTTGAAATGGGTAAAGCCATTTGTCAAAGTAAACAGAAGGTTTACTTTCTTCCCTGTTGAGAAATCCCTAGTGACAGATTGTAGAAAATAGCAACTCTTTCTCGGCGACCTGCCTATTAAGGAAAATCAAGAGCAAATTCCTAGGATAGCCACCTCAACACCACCCCTGGCAGCCTCAGTGCCTGCATGCTGAGCGGAGATCACCTACGCTGAAGAAGTGGTAAGGACACACTCAGAGCTGACTCAAGTTCCTCCCACTTACTCTTGTGAAAGTGGGCGCAAACAGACCTTGTTGGCACCAGCAGTGAGTGGGAGGAGGATGAAGCAACAGCAGCAGCAGCCAGAGGAGGAAACATGGAGTCTGCAGGGCTTGCTATCAGCTTTCCTGGGCATTCATTTTGCCTTCCCTTCTCTCAGCAGTTACTCCCACGAGCTCCCATTACCAACCCCTATTGCGGTCCTCATGTCACCAAAACCCACCAAGTGTTTGTGGAGTAGGAGCAGCAGATGGGGCTCTGCTGGGGCTTTCCAAATCTGCTAAAGATTTCTAAAGCAAACCTGTTTGTGCCTCAGTTACCCAAGAGTGGAGATGACAGCACTGCTGTCTCTCCAGCTCTTCCAGGCAGATGGTCTTCGTGTAACTGTACCAGGTTTTCTCTAGCAGGATATCAACTGTCCTTGGTGTCCTTCACAGCCCGCTCTCACACTGGCAGTGTAATGAACATCACATGCTGCAGAGAGGGTTATTAATCACAAAAAAAAGAAAGCTCTTATCAAATGAGGGGAAACAAATTGAACAATGCCAGGCTACAGCATCCCTTAACTGAGAGGACTCCTGTGCCAACCTACACAAACCTCCCCCTGAGAACAGAGCTTAGAGAAGTCCTCCAAGCACCAGGAAGGTAGAAGTGACCACTGTCACTACTCAGCCTCACTGCCTAAAGTAAGGCACAAGCCTACACCACCACCCAGTGATCTCCCCGGTCACATTTTAACCTTTTGGCCAATGCCACCTACATTTAAGAGAGAAGTCCTGGTCACCAGAACATTAAGGCAGGATTCAGCTCATCCAACTCCACAGATACCAGCACTGTAGGCATCTACTGATGTCTCCACTACCTAGCTAAGACTCCTTTTGCAATCAAAGGGAGTAAATAATTAAAAGGTGCAATTCACTAGGCTTAAGTAGACATCTAAAATCAGCATCCTAAGGTACACCCTAGAGCTGCCTGTTTCTCTTCTCCACACAGTGAAGAATTTGTTGGTTTCAAAGCAATAACCTTTCATCAAAGAGCACAAATGAGCTGTCTGGAGAGCCCTGGCCCAGGCAGGAGTCTGGTAGAGGGGACAAGAGCACACAGCTGTGACCAGTCATCCCCAGAGCGCTGCCTGCAGAGTATTAAGCGATCCCATACTGGAAGACACAATTCCAGATCCCAAATTGTTCCAGGCCAGCAAAGATACAACCTTTCCCAAGCCAAGATAACACGGTCAGGTTTGTCCATAACAGTCTATTCCTCCTTTTTTTTTGACAGAAGGAGTAATTTCTGCTGAATCACTTAAAAAAACAAAACAAACCAAACTGTTCTCAAAAACATTCATGCTAAAGTATCATCTTCATCTCAAGCTAATCTTCATGTTTTTCACTCCTTTTCTCCACAGCAATATCCCAGATCATCTGGAGTTTCCATCCATTGTTTGTAGCTCCTAAGAAAAAGCATACACCTGCTTGAGACTTTCTGTACATGAACTGAAAAGGTAATTTTATGTTATATTTCCAGTGACTGTGGCTGAACTGGCTTTTCTGAGTTCCCATGACATGAGCAAGTCCAAGCTGCTCCAAAGAAGCAGCCTCCACATTTCTCTTCATCATCACCTCATCTTCCATGTTATGTCTCACTTCTGATAGCTCTTTCCCTTCATCTTAAAATCCTTCCAGTGTATCAAAGCTGTAGTATCAGCTCTTTCCAGAAGATACGACAGTCTTGACAGGGTATTCACCCATATCCTCTCTTCTTAACATATCTTAGGTAACTTCTAAACACAGAGTTGACCATTTTCTTCTTTAAGAAGACAGCAGCTGATGAGGATGAGGGTCTTACACCTCCTCAAAGGTTATCACTGCTTGTGTTTACAGCTCTCATGAATCTTATTTTGGTGCAGGAGGAGAACCTGATAATATCAACACCAACTGTATCTTTGATTTTTGGGTTGTCAGTATTGCAACATGCAGCACAAACAAACTCAATAAACCAGTATCTTAAGCGGCTTAAGCAATCCAAAATCTTTGACAAAACAAATTAATCCACAGCTACCTCTGCCCTTCTGCTGTTCTCTTGCGGACACCCAGTTCCTGCTCATACACCTCCTGAGGCGATGCCTCTTGCTACTGCAGCTTTTTTCCCAGTCAGGCCCACCGGCTGACCAAAGTCACCCCACAGCTCATCCAGTAGTCCTGTTAATAGTTCATAGGGCAAGTGGCTTCTCATTTTCCAAGGGCTTTTTCACGTGAAGAGGTGTTCAAAGTTCTGTGTCTCTCCTTTGTAAGCTGGGCATTACTACCTTCTGAAATCTCAGCCCACATTGACACAGAGAGATAACAGCAAGAAGGTAGCAAAGATGTGGATTCACAGTTGTGTTTGTAAGTCTGACACTGATGTAAGTACGGAGCATGATAGGGTCAAGGTAAAATAAACAAACTACGCAGAGCCAGGTCATTTCAGCAGGGCAGCTATCTCTTTGTTCTGCCAGGGACCTATTTACCCGCAGCAGGTAGCACGTGAACTTTTTTTAAATCAGCTGCTTTGTGTCTGTCCTCTCTCCCATGAGCAAAGACACCATCTTTACAGTTTCTCTTTAAGGTAAGGTAGATAATCAGAACAAGAAATAGATAAACAAAGATTTTTAGAAAAAT
Source organism: Tringa solitaria (assembly GCA_026413425.1). Taxonomy (NCBI): domain Eukaryota; kingdom Metazoa; phylum Chordata; class Aves; order Charadriiformes; family Scolopacidae; genus Tringa; species Tringa solitaria. The sequence goes on from JAOXJM010000001.1 coordinate 138,788,996, forward strand.
CATTATGTCTTCTTAGCCAGGGTTAAGAAATATGTTCACACCTTCTTTCCTGCCCAGAGTCCTGGGCACAACAGTAAAAGCTGCTGAAGCAAACCCCACATCCTAGCTGCACTTACAAATATTTGGACACCCTCAGTCTCCAAGACTCAATGACACATCTTTTCAAGAAGGCAAGAAAAGGCAGACAGATTGTCTCACAAGGACTAGAAAACACAAGGACCAAAATCTTCCCAGCTGAAGGCCTATTCCCAACACACACAAAAGCATGCAAGAGGAATAAGATTTGTCCAGCCTGGTATAGGTTAAATATACATTAAACATAGTAAATAATAAAAAAAAACTTATAAAAGGTAGGATGTACAGACCAATCCTTTACAAGGGACGTCAGCTCCCATTAGTCACTGCTATCTTGTTGACAAGTTGTTTTATGTTCTGGCTGTGATCCATGCTGGGGAGATACCCCATCAGCTCATTACTCCTGGGCAGGCAGCATCCTCCCTGCCGTGCTTCTCATCGTGTGGATCTGACCCACACCAACCACGTACTCAGTCACCCAGTAACCATTCCAGAGTGTATCCAAAGACTATAGGTACCACACTGTTCCCTACACACACAAAGGGAATGAAGCCGGTCCCATATCCACTTCCTTCATGCCTTTGTCCTGCTCAAGACAAAGGGCCTTTGCTCCACTTTGGTTAATGAAGCTGGAGAATACTCCCACCATGGTTTTCCACCAACACTTGTTTTTTTTAGGAAGCAAAATCACAAAACAGCAGCTTCTGAAATCTGAAGAGAAGTGAAATACTGAACCTTTGGGTCACAGAGAAAGTAATCTTCAAACCTTTCTTTAGGTTAGGAAGCCATGCTATGATGAGAGAGATCCCAAAGCACTAGGACCTTGGAGTCTGAGAGCGGCACGCACAGTGCCTCATTTTAGAGAGATGGAGGAAGGAGTGGCTGGAGAGTTACAAACCAGTAAGCCTTGCTTGCATGCCTGGGGAAGCTCCAGAAAAAAATTGTGAGGGTATTAAGAATTTCTCAAGAGAAAATTGTTTCAAAACTACTTTCCTTTTATGGCAGAGCAAATAGGCTAGTGGATTGGCAATTTTGCAAATAATTGAGGATTTTTGATTAAATAAGGTATCTGCACACACTTCCTACTTTGTTTTAATTAAAGGTTAGGACAATTGTCTTGCCTCCAAACATCCTGCCTTCACATTCCTTTCCAAACTGGGTAAACAGGAAATCTTGCCTAATTGTCAGTGTTCCTTATACCAGTTTGGCATTGACATGGTGCCAAAGTGCATTTAACATCTTTGCTCTTAAGAACCCCCAGCAGCTTAATTACTGTTGGAATTATGACTAGGGGAAAAAAACAACGGCTCAGCTGTTGAGTGAACTTTTTATTTCTCAATCAAGTTGTCTTTGTGCAGCTCTATGGACTCACGTCCCTTCCAAGGCAAAGTAGGAGTGGAGCAGAGCAATGGGCCAAGAGGCTTTTTCCCTGTTTTACTAATTATTTAGTCAAGTAGCACAGAAGCAAAATACTTGATAATGACCTAAAGTAATCACCTAGAATAAGTGTCTGAAAAGCATCTAATGTGGGTTTTACAGTAGACTTCGGGTAACTGCCTTGAATGGAAAATCCCATTCAATGACCAAGTATATTCAGTGGTGCTTAGTGAATAAAGCTCCCTTCTTGGCCCCCTGGATCTCCAATTTCTTTCTGAACTGTGGCCCAGTTCAACTAGAGGGGCAAAATATACCATCTAACCTTCCCCATGTCCCATCCTCTTTCAAACAGGAAGGACATTGTCCTGGGACATGTGGTTTGACCTCCCCTCTGCCTGATCAGAGCTCAGGACCTCCTGCTTCTCAGCAGGCCAGAAGGCTACCTCATAAAAAAGTTGGGCATTATGGATATTTTAAAAGGAAGAAATCAACCCAGCTTTGCTCTTTAAAAATTGCTATGAGGGACTCCGGGCCAGGCGAGGAATGCTAGTTCTGGAGAAAACAGCTAATTCTTGGAGCAATCTGCATACAGCCCCTTGGAAACTGTGTGTAACATTTCTGCATGGCTAACCACAGTTTCTCTGCTCCTCCATGCATAGGTTATTGTGGGAAATAATCCTCATGAGGATTACTCCCTGCTCATAGCATCTGAGGGCTAACTCAAGGCTTTGAATAGCAGTGGTGGAAAGGCCAAATATCTCAGAGAAGACACTGAAACATCTGGTCTGGTAAATGAGGAGTATTACTGACTTCTTTGTAACATCATGTAGTGTCAGCTTTAAGGACCTGAAAATGTATTATGTGCTGTGTATCTTCCCAGGCAGCAAAAAGACAGCAAATCCAATGCAAAAGCTGGATTACACTGGATATCTGCAGCTCTCAAGCATTCTCAAATAATGAAAGGATCACAATGGTTCAGTGAATGCAGCATAGTACTGGGTTGTTATTTAAATAGCCTCTAAAAATACACCTAGACATTGTGCTTTCTGCAGCACCGTGGTATAATCAGCTCCTGCTCACTGTGCAATGAACTGGAGGTTATGGAGTTGTAGGAGACAAGGATAGCCTTGTTGGGGCCCAAGTTTCCACACACCCAGGAAACACTGAGAGATGCCCTCCACAGCACTCTGTTTTCACACAGGCTCATCTGCTGGCATTTTCCAAAATGCATTTCATTTACCTACGTGCGAGATGCTATTTCTGCCCTGTCTGCAGACCATGCAGTAGAAGCAACAGGAAGAGGCGAGCAGCTCCTTCACTTCCATTGCTCACCTGCTCGGTCTGGCCAGCTTTTGGACAGGACCTGGCTCACTCCAGGTATGCCGAGGCCTTTGGGGAAACTTCAAATTCAGGAGTCAGCTTTGGTGTAGTCACTGGTGTGGGAGAAAACCCTCCACAGTGTGGGCAAAGGGAGAAATGCTGGTAGGCCAGATTTGCCCCCACAGAGAAGAAAGAGGAGGCGAGGCTAATGCAATGATAAATCTGGGCAGACATATACAGCATTGAAGGCAAAGACAAGGACTTCAAACTCAATACTGAGCAATATGGACCACAAAGAGACAGAAGAAAGCTGATAAAAAGGTGAGATTACTCTAAGTAGAGAAAGAAGCTCAGGGGGAAGAGAAAGGAAGAAAAAGAAAATCTAAAGGGAAAAGGGAAAAAGGAGGAAAATACTTGAAATAGAAGAGGAAGAGCATTGTAAGGAGAGGAATAAAAATGTGAAGCCATACATGCAATAAGAAGATACATAACGGGAAATCTATGTGTATCAGTGCAAACAGGACCCCTGAGAGGATGACTCTAAGGAGCATCTCTTTTTAGTACCACAGGCCATCGTGGTAGCTCACACCCTGCTTGTACCCTGCCCATGTGTGGTCACTCAGCACTTTCATGGTAATATCTGAATGCAGAAAAAAATTATCCGTAATCATATTTTAAATGTGGTTGCATAGTTTATTTTCAGCAGCATAAACGGTGTCCTAAAGATAAGATAGAAGAATTCATGACAAGGCAAACGGAAACAGGCTAGCAAGGATGTAAAAATGGAGCCTGGATACTACAAATAGGTCTGATCACCAAGAAAACACCTTGGGTGAAGTCCCACAGCAGTTCAAGTCATCACTCTTAAAATATTTATTAAAATCTGCCATACCATTGCTGGTACATCACTGTAAGATGCGGGAGTCAGATTCTCCTTTGGGGACCACAGACTTGAAAATCCAGAGCTGGTCATCAGAAAGTTCAACAAAACTAAGCTCCTGTTTGAAGAGGTTTATGAAAAGTCACAAAAGCTATCCAGGTGTGACTCAGATTAACTTTACCTCTCTAACCTATTGCACCAAGCCACAGGCCCGCAGAAGAAGGAATATCTGCGATTCCAAACAAGCACGCTCTCAAATGTGGGTGTAGAAATCCTCACACAGATAAATCCTGTAGTTCACCGGACTTCTCCTTGTCAGAGTTACTAGAAGATGCAAACATTTCTTCTTTGTTATTTAGCATGAATGTTCAAGCAGCATAGAAATTCTGTGGGATCCCTTTCACACCCAGGCCTGTTATCTGTTTAAAAAAATAAAAAATTAAAGAATACAGATAAATCTCCAACTGAGTACAATGAAAACATTCAAATGTTGTACAACAAATATCATTGCAACCTACCCCTACATGAAACGTGCCCTTCTTCAAGAGGAACCCAAAAAGAGTCATTAAATGGACTTCTTCAGAGCTTTTTAAAATTAAGATCTTAAAGAGTATCAATTACTTTGCTAATTTATACATTATCTGTGGCCCTTACATGTTATCCTTATCTCCATATTAATCAAACAAGTTACAGTAACTTTTAATGTGCTTTGCCCATACAAGACAAACATGAGTTTGGAAAATACCAATTCCCTTCCAGAACTGAAGAACTGAGGAACAGAGGTAAAAAGGTAAGACTCATTTAATTCTCCTGTGAGGTCCTAAACTCTGCTGCTTGAGAAATCTATCAGTGCTCAGCCATTAGAAATCTGCTCCAAGCACTGCTTTCAACTAAAAGGTCCTAGATCCCAGACTAGCTCTCCATCCCTCCTGGAACATGTCTTCATCCTATTGAAAAACTGATAATACTGTTTGGGTTTTGGTTTTGTTATGTTTTGTTTTGTTTTCATTTCCCCTCTCTTACAACCCTTCCCTTTCATGCTGTGGTCAGCTTTACGAGAATAACCCCGATTTCTGATTAAGAACCAGATTTTACTCTCCTGATGTACTTTTGCTAACAGATTGAAAAATGAAGAGAGAAACAAGCTGCAGAATCAAGAGCCCTGGAAAAAAATTATGAATCATTAGTTTCTCAAAACGTAGCAACCACTTTTAAGAGACTAAAAAAATCCCAAAAGTTGCAAAATTTCACCCTGATGAATTTAAGCAATTAATTTTTAAAGGAGCAATCTGTGTTGTAGACATTTAGATTTCCTGGCACAATTAAAAACTGAGAATGGAGTGAAATTTCCAAAACTGATGAAAATACAGTAAGAGATAGGAGCAAGACCCGGTTCCTTACAATGTATTACAGAATATGCTCTACAAGATAGATCCAGATCCGTTGGCTGCCCTCAGATCCCAACTAGATAATGACGTCAGCTAACCAACATATTGACACTATTACTATAGCAATTTCTCCAAATCTTCCCTCCAAATGCATGGGCAGCTGTGCAAAAGCAGCTGTGCCCGGCCAGGAGACAAGCAACACATCTGGACCAGCACATCAGGGAAGTGGGATGAGTGAGGGCACCCCAGGGCACCTCACTCTTGCAGCACGAGGCTTGGCAGGGCCAATGTGTGGAAAGGGAGAAAATCTGCTCACCTTGAATATCTCTCCCGCCTGAGGTTCCTTGGCTAAGGTGGCCTCATCCAGTCCATCGTATGCAGAAGTCACGTACATTTCTGAGTAGTCTTTTCCACCAAAGCAGCATGAGGTGATCCTTGAAGCAGGCAGCCTCACAGTTTGGATTCTTTTTCCTGGGAAAAATGTGCAATTGTTTCCTAATGTCCATTCTCTAGGGAGCACGTAAATATGAATGTACTATCAGTGCACCTGGCACAGATGTGGCATTTACTGAGAAGACATCTCCCCTTCAAACAGAGGCCACATCCTAAAGGACAGTTTGTAGGGAAATAAAATTATTTTGTCTGCCTCATCTCTAGCTATTTTTCAGCCTCTCCCCTATATTTGCAAGCTTTCATTTCCTTTTTCAAAAATGAAACAATAAAGTATTTGAAGCCAGGAAGGGCAGAGACACCTGGTCTGGAAGGGCTGCCATTCCCTAACAGCAGTTAAACAGTTCCCTAACAGTTCCCAGTCAAACATTTCAATGCTGAGATTTTTTTTGTGTTTTAATTGTAGGTTTATAATGTTTCTCACAATTAGATATGCAGTGCTCTTTCTTTTTTTTAAAAACAGTGACATTATAAGAAGTGGGTGTGCTGAATCAGCGAATCCTGGGAGCAGGGGTGCCCAACCTCGGGAGACAGCATGGGGAACAGTGCCCTCCACATGATCAGGGCTTGGACCAACGATGCTCGTGGCAACCCATGAATGGGCAATAAACACTACCTTCTTATCTCACCTTCAAACCATTCCTCCTGGCTGCCACGCTGGCGGAGGCCTTACCTGTCTCTGGGTCTATACGAATGACTCTCCCGGCATCAATACAGGCCACCCAGAGCTTCCCTTCTGCGTCAATGCACATCCCATCGGGCATTTTCTCCTCCTTTTCTAGATGGTACAGAAGTTTGGGGCAGGCTGCAAGGAGAGTTACGAAGCCGGTGTTACGTGGGCTGCTACCAGTTCTGTATCAGATCCCAGTCTAACATCTTCCACGCTCTTGGAAACATGTAAGTTCATTTTCTGTGACAAAGACGTGCTGCAGAATTTATATCGCATATGCGTTTAGCAGATGTGTTAAAAGCCTAACTTAGCCCGGAGGAAACAAGCCCCAAGTAGAGCCATTGCAGTTTGAGATTGTACTGAATTAGGGTTCCTATTTTTCTGCCAAGGAAGAGGACAAAAAGCTTCTGTCCCTCTTGTTGACCCACGAGCTGACTGCCATACTACGACTGCCACAAGTGCAGTAATTTTTCCTGGACTTTCATTGCTCATGGCAACCTGGACGTCTCTTTATGAGCAATACATCACATAAGTAGCGACTTGAATTTAAATACAGGCAATAAACAATCTTTTCATGGGTAAAGATCCAGAACTTCACTTATTTTAATGGCCAATCAAGCTACCAGTTTTGATTAAGCCTGGATTAAGTGGTCTAGGCTGCAGTGCAGACAGGTCAGTGGGGACATGCACAGCCCCTGGAGTGGTGCCCATGGGCAGCAGTCTGCCTGCTCTGACCCACTGCCTTCTGACCATTACACCACCCAAAAACAGAGAGTCACCAGCATAAAGCCAAGGCCAGGAAACTCAAATTCATTCCCTTTTTGTATCTGGGGGAGAAAAAATAGCATTGAAACTTCTTTAGAAAACTCAGCTCTGAAAATCTGTAGAAATAGATTTTCTCAGCAAAATGCAATCTGAGTAATTACCATTACTCAGATTTTCACCCACGATTACACAAAGGCAGTTCAGCCATTTAAATTCCCATGGAATATAACAGGTTGATACAGCACATAAATGTTTCACAATGTTTTGAAATGAGGTTACATCCATTTTGCTTGCACTTAAATTTCCTTTTTTGCAGATGTTGTAATAAAAAAGATCTTTGTCTAGAAAATGAATTTAAGTGAAATTTGCCAAACAACTGAAGGCAAATTTAATTTCAGAATCGGGAAACTTCAGTCACAATGATAACTTGATTCTTTAAATACATTTCTATGATATACGTGCATGCACATTCTGTATTTGTGTTTATAAAGCTAGTACAATCAAAGCATTCCAGTAGATGGCACTCAAGAATAAATAGCATCCTATAAGCTAATTCTCACTCTGTGGTATAAATGGCTTCTTCCCTGCAACTCTTTAACCAGGTCTAAATATAAACCATCTATCCAAAGGAAGTTGTCAAAAGTTTGCTCACCAAATACACCTGGCTTGTAACTAAACTTGAGAAAAATCAGCCACCCTGCTGACAAGCTGTAACTGGAAGATATGAGGTCTGTCAGATAAATCACTGCATATTACACGCCTAGGTCTTGCTGCAGAAAGAATAATAGCACTACTTGTCACCAAGTTTAGAAAAGCACGTGTACCGATCTTTCCAGTGTGCACATCATAGCTGAAGGCATGCACAGCGTATGCCAGGCTGTCGATGTGAAAGAAGGTCCTGTGGTCCAGGGACCAATCCAGACCATTGGAGATGTCCACCTGGTCTAACTGTTTTATTACCGAATGGTCAGGAAAAAGGGTATAGAGAGCGCCCTGCCGCCTCGCTCGGACCCCCGGTGCTGTCTCTTCTGCCATCGTGCCTGAAATGGAAATGGGAATGCTGGTTAGAATCACAGAATCTTCTAGGTTGGAAGGGACCTTAAAGATCATCTTGTCCAAC
>JAOXJM010000001.1:138807681-138822647 GCA_026413425.1 Tringa solitaria
TTCCAGTGTCTCACCACCCTCACAGTAAAGAATTTCTTCCTAATATTTAATCTAAATCACCCCTCTTTCAGGTTAAAACCATCACCCCTCATCCTCACACAGCAGATGCACAACATGGGAACAGGAAACATGCCAAGAGCAAACTCTGCAGTTAAAATAAACAACAGAGCTACATCACATTTGTTACAGCACATACAGGCCTGAAGTTACCAGCAAAAAAGCAATCCATTGAATAAGCCTGCCATTGACAACAGGCTCTGCCAAAAAAATAGCAATAAAACTTTCCTTCCCTGCACATTTGTAGAAGCAGTGGCCATTTGGGCATGCAGGCCCCTCTGGCTGCTCTGGGAGAGCTGGGTTCAGGAGGAGGCACATTCAGGTGGGGGTTTCTTTTAAACACCAATGGCCAGGAATGCCTGACACTTTTCTGTCACCATGGATCTCCCCAGAACAGGTCGACATCTTCAGATGATGAACAAAGATACGGTTCTTGATCCCAAAAGTCTGGGTTTATATTTCACAAAAAGAGCAACAGAACGATGACATGCGGTGGGGAGAGATAACGGTCAGCTCCAGCCAATAAGAGTTAATTAAGCACAACCACACTTGAGGCCTTAAAAATGTAATGTAAAAAGGACGCTGCAGACCCACGCTAAAAAGTATTAATGTTTCAGTTGTCGAGAACATCATGGGACAAACGAAGATCCAGTAAAGCAGTGCTGAGACCACTAACGGCTTTTTTATGAGGAACTTTGACAATATGTAAAAGAGACACTACAAGTAGTTTAATCAATAATTCAATACAGCATGAGCTGCAAATGAGACGGGAGAATAAACAATAAAAAGAAATTATATTAAAACATTATTTAATCATAAAAGAAAGTTACAATAGTCAGTAGTTTATTTGTGTGAGAATCTTTTTAGCTCATCAGAAAAAGCACTATCGGATATTTAAAGGCATAGAGTTTAAAGTGGGGGGGGGAAATCAGTTTTAAAATACTCCATGTATTTCAGTAGTTTTTCACTGTTTCCTGATGAGATACCATAATTGTGTAATGGTTTCAAAGTAAAAGATGCTGACCACCAGAATAAGACCTTCCCACTTGTCTTGCTTATGTCAGTCCTCTCTAATCCATTCTGAAGAGCATGTATTTAACCTGCAAATGGATACGGTGGGACTCCTTTCACCCCTAGCCCAGTTACCTATTAAAAAAGAGAAGAAATAAAAAAGACAAAAGATTTAAGTACAATAATTCACCACTATCAGACATTTTTCTTTTACAACCAGACATACTTTAATGCAGAAAAGGACTGTGTCCTCCAACCTGACATCCTACTGTATTTTGTACACAGCAGCTCATCACAGCCAGAAACATCAACCTCTGTTCTTTCTCTAAAGCTCAGTAATGGCAGGCCAGAGTCCATTCCCAAAAGCCTCCTCTTAGATACTATTAAACCTTAATTCCATCTTTGGTATGCACCGACATGAAAGAGCAGGGCTTTAAAAAAATCCCAAGGTTACAAATTTTTAAAGAGGTAATTTATTTATAACTAACTAGAAAGCAAATAAAAGCAGATGCTTTATCTGCCATTGATTAAGATACAGAAGTATTTACACATTCTTTCCATAACAGATAGAAAACTCTAACTGTGTTGGGAGAGGAAGCAGTAGAAAGAGCTGATGGCATAGAAAATTTGCAGTTATCAGCATTGTTACCAATTTTCAACTCAAAAGTATTTTCAAACCTTTAAATACATTTAACTTCCTCGTCCTCCAACAGGAACCAAAAATATGAACAAGAGCTTAACATATAACAAACACTTAACGTTAAGTGTTCAAGGCCAGGCTGGATGGGGCCTTGAGCAACCTGGTCTGGTGGGAGGTGTCCCTGCCCATGGCAGGGGAGTTGGAACTTGATGATCTTTAAGGTCCCTTCCAACCCAAACCATTCTATGAGTCTGTGTTTCTGTGACATATGACTAATATTCTAACAACCGCTGTTTTCCTGCTTCCCATCACTCCAACTGCTTTGCTATCTAAATGTGGGAGGGAAAAAATGGCCCTCTAAAATGAATAAAAAAGAATTATTCACCTTGAAAAGCCCACCAGCCTGCGGCTGCCGTGAGAGCCACTCTTTATCCATCCCATCACTGGCAGAAGTCACATACATTTCTGAATAATCCTTTCCTCCAAAACAGCAGGAAGTTGTCTTGTCAACTGGAAGTTTTACAGTCTGGAGTCTTTTTCCTGGAGAAACACATGCATGTTGTTTCCTGGTAGTCTACTTACAACAAGAAATTTAAACAAATTATTGCAAATAACCAGCATGGAGCCAGGTGTTCCACAAAAGCGGGTACCAGGGCAGGGAGAGGTCTCATGCTGAGTTTCAGCATACCAATGAGCACGGTCACAGGGAGAGAAGAAACCAGACTTCTGTATAAACCACTTTGTTGACGACGTATCATTTGACAAGTTTCAGTCTCAGTTATCACAAACAAATCCTACCCCCAATCCCAGCCTGTCAGCTAATTAAATGCTAACATCCACAGCACAGACATCTGTATCTGAGCTCATCATCTAGGCTGCCCATGCAGCCAATGGAAATGGGACATAATTCCTCCCTAAAACAGGTCACACGAACACACCCTAGACCTGCTGACTTCCCTGCTTTCAACTACAAAGGAAGCCTGGAGCGAGCAGACCTCGTGTGGCTCTACCGAGGCGTACCTCGTGCTACACCTTCACTGCCTGCAGTTAAGGAAGATTAATTCCTAGAAGTTTTTCCTGAAATTTCAATAGGCTTTCAAATCAAGCTTGCATAAAATAGGGATCACGGGACATGTCTAAAGTTTACAAGAAACTCAGACCTACCATAAATAACATTACACATTTATTATACCAACAAATAGCTACCATCTGCATGACAGTAGTAAACAGATTGTCTTCAGGCTTAACCAGAAGACTGTTGAGACACCTTACAACAGATTTTTATAAAATTCCTCCTAATTCTGGGCATTAAGTGCTTATACCCACCCTGCCTATTTTATCTAGCAACAATCACATCTCTCTTTCTCGCAATACATTAAAATATGTGAATACCCTTACAAAATATGTGATTTCCCCGGCCCCTCAATTGCACATGTGAAAGGCTTGGTCCCCTTACAGTAACTAACTGTTTAGAGATGTGTTGAAATAGCAGAAGAGTAACTGTGATGTTGGGAACTCTACAAGGAGAAAGAAAAAGTGGAAAGTTTGGCCCACTTAACACTTATGAGAAGTTTTTGGTCAACTTCAGAGTGAGGCACCATTTCCCAGGAGATGCTTAATAAAGCAAGCACCTGTCTTCCCCTTTCTGTGCTCTAAGACCTTTTCCCTCACCCAACAAACTCTGCCTTGGCCCCTTGCAACACAGCAATGAACTTAGAAAAGCACAGACCAAATGCTTTCACCGGTACCACAACACTAAGCAGGGCATAGGCACAGGCACAGGCAAAAGCAGACATTATTAAACATTATTAAGCTGGTGGTGCGACCCTGGCGCAATTTTCACCCACCTAGGTGGGTGTGCTGCTCCCCAGAGACAGTTTGGGCTCTCTTTTGGTGTAGGAAGACAGCCTGGCTGTGCAAAATAAGCTACGATACACCATATAGTGCAAGACTAAAGGACATTTCCCAATCCATTTTACTTGCTAGTATGGATATACTCAGTATATCCAGAATACAGGACTGAGAGAGAATTGCCTTTGCTTCTTTGAAAACCCTGACATGAGGGCTGGATACTTTTAAACTGTCTTTTGATCCCAAAATAAATAAAAAACCAGCAAGTGAGCAGTGGTGAAAGAGCCTCTTGTATGCAACAGCCAGGGAAGTTTCAGCACTCTGGGATTCCTGATGCAGTATAAGCTTATTTGGGACACACTTTGATTCACAATGGCCAAAGAAAAAATCAAAATAATGATAATAAAAAAAAATCATCAAAAATCAGTGTAATAGTGTTTAGATTGTCAGAGATTATTTGCATGCCTGGTTACCTGTTACTACCCTGAGAAGAGCAGATTTTTCAAAATATCTGGAAAACTGGAAGAGAAGAAGTCCTGTCTGTTGCCAGGGGGTGACAAGGATCAGTGAGTCCCAAGCCAATGCTCCTGCCAACTGGCTTTGGTAGAACTTTGTGGTTATCCAGTCAGCTGGCAGTGGCAGGATTACATGGCAGATTATAAAATGCTCCAGAAGCCACCCTAGAAATTGGCTGACACCAAGTCTGGGAGAAAATGAGTGGGAAAGGCATTCAAAGGGAAAAAACATGCACTGTAGGAGAAGAGGCATGAGCTCCAGAGACAAGGAGAGAGGAGACCCTGACTGTGCTTGCAGAGCGGTCTTAGCAGATAACAGCCTGGAAGACATTGTTTACAAAGCTCTAAGATGAGCAGTATCTTCCTGGAGATGCAAGAAAATCAGCACCTGGATGATTTGAAATCCACCTGAAGTATTCGTCTATGTTTGGTAATTGTAGAAGTGAGAAACTTAGCAGGTCATTTAGAGCCTGTACAATCAAAAGATATAAAATACATTCATTAAGAAGAACTGTAAAATATTTAAATCCTTATTAAAAGACATGATTGCATAAAACTAGCAGGTCCCTAAGTGACCAAAAGGTATGAGAAGATTTGGCAATGCATAAGTTAGACATCCCTTTCAAGCCCTTTGCAAGCCCAGCGGGATCAATCATCACCACCTTTCCCTGTAGCACATCCTGAATCTAAAGGCAGCAGCTACCTCCTCTAAAGAAGCCTAAACCTGACAAGCTGCAACATTCTGAACCTCAAAATCTTCATTTAAAAAAGATGCCAAATAAACAAGTTGCCTTGCCCACCCCCCTCAGTCCAAGCTTTGCTATCAGTGAAACCTGAAAATCCCTCAGGCGCTTTAGATAAGCTCTTTATCTGTGGATTTATCTGCAACTGGCTGACAGTCATTCAAGCCACACTGAATAGCTGTTGTGCATTAAAAGGCAGACTTTTGTGGAGTTATCTTCAAACCAGACTGGGTCATCTCCCTAAACAGTTACAATTCACTCAGAGTTCAGAAAATCGCAGATTTTAGATATTACTTTAAAATGACAGCACAGAGAGGGCAAATAAGCATGAGACATTCACAAAGAAGGTGGCTCTTTTTGACATGGACACTTAACTTGTGAAAATTCTTGCTACAGTTCGCTGTAGGTGCTGGGAGTTTTACATGGGCGAGGGGGAGAAATCCACTGACAGCTACTGATATCTCGAAATCACATCCAGCACCGAAAGAACCAGAACTGGGCATAGCTGGAGGTTGGAAATGGATTAGGAATCTGTACTCTGCTTTCCCTGTTCTTACAGTCTCCCTATGTATCTACTTATGGACACTATTCCCACTAGCTTTCCCTTAAGAAAACACCTCCTAAAGGAAGGGGGAAAGGGAAAACAGGTGAAAAAAGGAAGAGGCTGAAGGCCAGGGAGTTAAAAGGTAGAAAGAGCAAACCAGAGACAAAAAAATGTTAGAGTCCATTGCTCCAGGAGGGTATCCAAAGGGCTGGCTGAGGTCACCAAGAAGTGCTCTGCCCACTAAAGGGGGAGGACTTGGGACCAGAAACAGGTCCCAGAACTGCTGGGATCTCCCTCCTCCTAGGGTTGGGGAGCAGACTCTGCAGGACAGGAGAAGTCCCACAGGTCCGCAAGACCTTGGATGGGTACAAATCAAGAGGCAAGGTGAAAAGCACAGCCTGAACCTCAAGTAAGACATTCCAACAGAGTCTGAGGAGAGGCTGCAATCTGACCTACCTGGAGCACGTATGTGCCAGGGTCTGCTGCGTGTTGCGGAGGCATGTCTCAAGGGACACTGGCACCCCTGAATCTGCAGGCCCACAAAACCCCTAGATTTGTTAGGGCTGGACCTGGGTTCAAGAGACCCCAGGTACAACCCAGTGCAGCTCCTCTTATACTGCATTATGCAAACCTGTGCTGTCTGGGACCTGCCAAAATCACACCCCACCCCATTCTCACCCACTGGCCCCTTGCAGACAGTTTGGTCCAGTCTCTCCAAAGTGCTTTACACATGTTTTTTACCCAGACTAAATCATGCTTGGCAGACCACCAAAGTCCAAATGAGAATAGCAATGAACAATGGGGACACCCAAGACGTTACTGTGGGAATGATGAAATCCTGTGGAATTCATTAAATATATTTTATTATTTTTATTATTTCAATTGCAAAATTTATCATGCAAATAATTTCCAACAACAAAAAAATGTTGCTGGCATCAGTGTCATGTGAGACATGTATTAACCTCAGCAGGCTGCCCAAAATAATACACTATGCTGAACAGAAAAGACAAAAAAAAATGGATTAAGTCATCTTTGCCATTTCACGGTTTATTCATTTCCTTCCACATCATTTATCAATAAGGTAAACACTGATCTTGAGTTTGGAGAACACAAGAGGACACTAACTCAAACAATTTGTGGGTATAATGGTAATCTCCTCAGCAACTTTACCTTTTCCAACAAAACAAAGGAGACTTATATACAAAGCTAACTTTTGAGAGCAGGAACATATAATTCCTATTATTTTTTTTTTTTAAAAAAAGTGATATTTTAAGAAGAGCAGATATACCATTTCTATGAGGGGAAAACACATCCCCCCCCTCGACTCATGCTTTGCTTTTGTTTCTTTTTTTTTTTTTTTTTTTCCAAACATGGAATTCCAATCCACCCTTTGCAAGAACTTACCTGTCTCAGGGTCAAGACGAATCACTCTCCCACCATCATAACAAGCTACCCAGAGTTTGCCTTCTGTATCAATGCACATGCCATCAGGAATGCTTTCCTCTTTCTCCAGTCTGTATATACTCCTACGGTTGCCTGCAGGGTAGAAAAACCACAACAAAACTAAGACAGTTCTTAAAATTTTTCTCAGTCACAGCCCAGCAGAGTTATTATTTGTACTATTATTTTCAAAAGCTGTGCTGAAGTCCTGAGTTCTTTGGTATGAAAGAAATAGCTCATCACTGCTGCCCTGTTTGTTTCCCAAGACAGTTGTTTCTCAGTGTAGATCAGTTTCTATCCATTGAAAGTATAATCCTTTTTTTCTGGTGTTTCTTTTCCACTCATGCTCTCTACTTACAATATTAAATAAATAAATGAATAAACTAACGTGTTATATATATATCTCTACAGAAAATTAATTAATTGTTCTAAAAGCAGTTTGGTTCATTTCAAGTATGGGTCACTTCCAGTCACAGAACTGGAAGCTTTTCCAACAGATTGCTGGAACGTGCCAACAATCACTGTTCCAACACAAAACTGACCTTCAGATATATAAACTGAGAGTTTATATAAACACAGAGTTAGGAAAAGCATCAACTTCAAAGGCATACCATCAACCTTAAAACAAACAAATCTATCTGAACGTTTATCCACTGTTATTAAAGAAAACTGAAACCACCTTTCCAACATTGTTTATTTTATGCTCTGACAACTTCAATGTTTCTCATATGTAGCAATATTTTTAATGAGTTTCCTTTTTGCTCCTGGGGATTGTCAGATTGCCCACAGAAAGAGAGCTAGCGAGCGTGGGTGAGAGAGAGAGAGAGAGAGAACCACCCTATTTCCTAAAGAAAAATTCAATTGTAAGCCATAGCAGAGACATCAGGACAAGATGGTACACCTAGAAAGACTTTAAATTCACAGTTTTAAAACTAAATATCAAATTGAATGGGTTCTTTTAAAGCAAAATACTGCAGTCTGTGTACTCAAAAGCAAATTATTAGTCCAAGTCACTGGAATTTTTTCTTTTGCCCAAGCCAGTAGAAGCCCTTAAGGGATTGTTTTGTTCTGTTTTAAATAAATGAAGGAAGAAGAATTTTGAGTTACTGCTTTCCAGTTGCTGCTTAACTCTGTCTGCAGAATCTCCATCTAAGAACTTATATTTTAAAAAACAAAACTAGCGAAGCTAGCAGAGGTTTTGCACAAGACTACAAGCTTTCTGTTACTTTGCCTATGCTAAGAAACATGCAGCCACAGAAGTCTAGTCATACAAGAAACACTTACCCCTTTTCACACAGGAAGATCAGACATGCATTGTGTTTAGTAACACTAGTCCAGATTACTACCCAAACTCCACCACGCAATTTAAATACTTCATAATATTACCAACAGCCTCTGACTAGTTTGAGCTGAGAGTCTACACAGGCCCAGATGGATGCTAATGTGGCTTCTGTTCTTTTGTTCTAACAAGGTTTATGAAGAAGCGCTCCCAAAGCTCTGATCATCTCTGCACAATTACCAGAATGGAAACAAACATCGCGATCTTTAGGCACAAACGATTATTTTAGAATACAACGACCCATACCAATTTTTCCAGTTTGGAGATCGTAATCAAAGGCATCCACAGAGTAGGACAAACTGTCAATGTAAAAGAAAGTTTTGTGATCCAGGGACCAGTCCAGCCCATTAGAAATGTCCACCTGATCAAAGTGCTTCACCACTGAGAGGTCAGAGAAGAGCGTATACAGAGAGCCCTGGTGTCTTTCCAGCACGGCAGGTCGAATCTCCTCGGCCATTGTACCTGTGCAGAGCCAAAGAGGAAAAAGCAGGTTCAGAGAAAATGGGCTCTCCTCCGAATTTGGTGGCAGCCCCTCACTATGATGGTGACCACACTGCCAAAGCAGATGGGAGCAGTGTGGGGGTTTCAGAAATTTGGGGAAGAAATCGAGTTCAAAGGTGCTTGCTTTTATCAGAAGATGACAAAACACAGCCTTTGGGGTTTTTTTGTTGAACTGTGACAGAAGTGGTGCACAGCGTAATTTCTGCTAAACATCTTACTCAGCCATTCAAATACTAAGAAAGATGTGCAGCATTTAATTTCCCACAAATCTTGATGTTTTGTCAAGCAGCAAGACTGGAAAAAGATTTCCTCCTCCTCCCTCAGAACAAGTCTTACTAAAGCCTTTTCAAAAACAAATCTCATCACTGTGGCTCGAAGTTGGCAACTGAGACTGGTTCTTGAGAGGCCAGGTAAAAGCAAGTTAAGGTTGGCCTGGGGACCCAACCAAGGGCAGATGCACAGAATGGTATTTTAAAAACCAGGAGGACAGCATCATGGGACAGCTAAGGCTGGAGGGCACTTCTAGAGATCATCTGGACCCACCCTCTGCTCAGAGCAGGGTCAGCCACTGCAGGTTGCTATTATGTCTTGAAGATCTCTGTGGATGGAGACTCCATAGCCTTTCTAGACAACCTGTTCCTCTGTTTGATCATCCTCAGTAAAAGAGTTTTCTTACATTCAAACAGAATTTCCTGAATTTCAGACTGTGCCCACTGCCTGTGGTCCTGTCACTGGGCACCACTGAGCAGAGCTTGGCTCTCTCTTCTTTACTCCACCCCCCATCAGGTACTTATACACAGAGATAAGATCCCCCTGAGCCTTTTCCAGGCTGAAGTTACATAATTTTCAGAAATGCCATCTATAAATTCTAATTTATGAAGAACAAACCCCACAGTATCATAAATTTCTAGCATAAAAGCATTTTCTATTGGTACTCTGCCAGTATTCAAAACAAGCATGCCACCAGGGAGGAGACAAGGCCAGTGTCTTTAACTAAGTAGGCTCTGAACAGTGGGCCTCTTTTAAAAAAAAATAGTACTGATAAGATGGCATCCAGGTGATACAAGCAGATTTGTAAATGGGATTAAGCTCTGTTTGAAGACAACAAAACCAAACCAAACTACCATTTAACTATGAGCAAACGTTTGCTGCATCTACAACTGATTGCTGCGTGTTGTCACCAAAACCTCACCGAGCAGCAGAAGGAAGGAGCCGCCTGCAGCATACCTGCGAAATACCTCCCTGCAGGATCCACTTTCCCATCGTTGAATCGGTTGTTTGGCTTATCCTTGTCCACATGAGTAATGGTGGTTACCAGCTGCTCTTTCCATTTCAAAGCAGCAAACCTGGTTCCCAAGGTGATGACGTAATCCCCAGATTTCCGGAGAGCCACGGAGCTCACCGGAGCATCTAGAAACAGGATGAAATGGAAAAGAGGTTATATGCTATGGGGAGACATTTCTTTTCTGCTTACTTTAGACACGCAAGCAGTCACATTGAACTCAGGGGGACCACAGGCAAGAGACACAATCTACTTTTCTACCGACAAAACTGATGTTTAAATACACAGAAATATTTCACATGAAGAGGGCATACTTAATGCATACAAGAAGTGGCTATGAAGAAAATCACCAGTTTGGGACGTATAAACTCAGGGAACTTGAGTATTACCAATGCTCCCAGGAGCAGTAATCGTTATCAGCACCTGGTTCTGCTAGGTGCTTTAAAAAATACATAAAAAGGGAGACCGATACAGGCATGTATACTTTTTATTACAGGTTACTGTGTGGGTTGCCCATATCCCCAGGAGAAAAATTGATTGCCACAAGAGCTCTGGAGCAACTATGCTTGTTTAGCCCAGCTCCTGCATAAATCAACTCTGCATGGCAATTCAGTCATAACTCATGGAGACAGAGAGTATCTCTGCACTGGGACATGTCACACTGGCCAGCAAAACCACCCCACTACATCACACTCTGCTGCGTAGTTCAGTCATGCCTCCAGCAGCACCAAAAACACACCAAGGAGTGCCAAAGCTTTCCAAGAGTTAAAGCAAAACAGAAAATTAGTACATGCTCCATGGTTAGTTTATACTCCTTTGAGTTATTACACAGTAAAACCTCAATTGCAGGTTATTATAAAGGAATTAGTAAAAAAACACAGAAGTGAGTGTGAAGACACCATTTCTGTAAAAGCCTACAATCAGATGCAACATAAGGAATAATAACTTTAAGCAGAGCAATAAAGTCTGGGACAATATGCATGGGACTAATCGCCAACTTTATAATTTAAAAAAAATAAATTTTGTATTTATAGCTTTACTGAGGTATAATTAGGTAATAGTTTCACAAACACTTATAACTGCTACCAGCCACTACCGCTGCCAAGAGGAGCTGCTCCTTTCTGGCTGCTCGTGCTTGGCTCAGGACACCCCTTCCCTTTGCTGCCACTTCAGCAGTACCACTTTGCCAGAAATCCAAATGCCATTTCCCCCAACACTGGAGTTGCACACCTGACTGCAAGCTCAACTCGAGCAACTCCTTCACCTAGACATGTTTGACTACACTGGCGGTGGTCTGGGATCATCTACACTGGGTAAGTAGATGACACTTCTTCCAGTGCCAGCACGCAGAGGCCAAGGGGTGCATGGCACCCACCAAAGGAAGAAATTTTGCTGCTCTCCCATTTGCTGGTAACGATGCCAATAAAAGTGCTTTCCTACCTGGCACCTGGTGCTCTGCCAGCAGAGCATGAGAAGGCAACTAACTCTTTGCTCTTCCAGCAAAACACCTGGGGCCATGGCCCACAAGAGCCCTTCCACCCAGTCAGCCCCCAAGCACAGCAGTCTGTATACCGGTGCCTGCCTGTCTCTGGAGGCGTCAGCCCCCCAGGTACCCCTACAACTACAAGAACTGTCCCATACCTTCCTGACAAAGCACCCCAGGGGAAAGGGGTGCATCAGGCTAGCAAGAGGGACACAGCCACCTTACTGTTCACTGCACAGCAGGCTGCATTAGCCCTTGTGCCCAGCTCAGTCCACAGCCACCCTAGAGGGCTTTGCTAAGCAGCATCCACAGGAACTGATTTATCTGCAACACTATTTTATGCCAAACAGAAAACTGACCATAAGGTCTCTGACCCCGGGCACAGTTACGTATGTAGTGGTGTTTTCCCTGTGGAGCTGAAAAGGGCATTTGAAGTTGTTGCTAAGTGTGAGGTGGTTGTAATTCTCTATAAGCTTCAGTAATGAGTCATTTCTCTCTCGGTTTCCACTTTGGACATCAACTCGCTACTTTAATCACATGGCACTCTTTGAGTGTTTGGGGTTTTTCTAGTCTTTTAATTTAATTATGGTATTCCCAAAGGCACGGTTATTAATTATAACTATTTTATTACTAAACAAAGGAAACAGAAAGAAGATTAAAAAAAAGTAGCTACTTCAGCTATTCCTTCTACATCTCCAGGCCACACATAAACGATTGGACCTTTGCAAGTAGGTCCAAATTGCAGGGGGGGGAGGGGCAGGCAGGAAGAAGCATGCTCCCTCAGCTAAGGTAAGAGGAACTAAGCAAAGGAAGTTTGGGAAACAGGGTTTCCAAAATTACTAGCAGGCCTTCTGTCATCTTAAAACTGGTAACTACAGTAATATGGAAAGCAGATAAGCCCATATCAATTCATTGTGAATAACGTGAACAGCTTATGATTGGGAAAAAGGAAGTGATTTTCACCAAGTGTTACTGAACATGAGAAAGTAATAAATAGAAGTACTTAAATCACCAAAGGGGCTGTTTTCAGACAGACAAATATTTACATTATCACATCCAGAAGTAAATTTGCAATCCTTTCTTTATTAGAGTTTGCACATCTCTTCCTTTCTGGAATAAACACTTAAAACTACTGAGACTCTAGCTAGTGACACTGTTACCTTGAAAAAATACCACCTTCTTATATCTTGGGAAATTTTCTTCATAAGAAAAGTCCTCAGGACTAAGTCCGGGAAGTTACTGCATTTAGTCGCTGCGTGCAGCACAAAGCCTCGCTGTCCTCCTTGGCCTGGGGGAACGCCAGGTTTCTGGGAGAGGTCTCCTCGCACCAGGAGATGAGCCCCACGTTGGGCAGGGACGCGGTACCCGGTCACAAGGCATCACCCTGACCGTCCAGCGGCAGGGGTGGTTTTTTGGGAGCCGTTCCTTCCTTACCCACGGGGACGGTCTGCACCTGCTTGGTGGCGGCGCTCCAGCGGCACACCTTCCTGCCCGTGATGTCCACGCAGAGGAGCGCCCCCTCCTTCTCGTCCCAGACGGGCGACTCCCCGATCCTGAAGCCCTCGCTGGCCACGCACTCGACCTTCACCGACGACATGCCTGTGGGGGGAACGCTAGTTAAGGCGCCTCGTCGCCCGTCTGTCTGTGTCTCTGTCCGTCCATCCGACGTCCCCCCCCGCCTCACAGCCAGCGGGGAGCGCGGCCCGGCTCGGCCCTGCTCGACCGAAGGGGCGGGAGGGCACCTGGGACCGGTCGGTGGGCTGCCCGGCCTGCCACCGCCTTAACAAAAATAAAAATAAAACCAGAAAATAATAATAAAATAAAGAAAAAATAGATAATCCGGGGCGCCGGGCCCGGGCGGGAAAGGCCCGGCCGCCGGTGGGCCCGGCCCACCCCTCCAGCCAACCCCCCCCGCACAACTGGCTGCTCCCGCGGCGCTGCGGCCCTGCGTGGGACGGTCTAATTTAAACACACACACAGGCATACATATACGAAAGAGTAGTAGTGATAATAATAATAATAAAAAACCACCCCCACACACACACCCCGCCTCGCCGGCCCTACCTGTTTCCAGCAGCGCAGCCAGAGGTCCCGGCCCGCCGCCGCCGCCGCTCTTATAGCGGGGAGGGCTGAGGGGAGGCGGCGGAGCTCCGCCGCGCTGAGGGGCCGGCGGCGGCCGGGCCGCGGGTGCCCTCGGCCAGGGGAGGGCTCCCCCGTCCCGCCCGGGCGCTGGGGCTGGGCCCGGGCCCAAACCCGCCCTGCCCCGCGGCCGTGTCGGGCCGTGGGCTCCCCTCCACGGAGGGAGGCGGATGCCAGGGGTTGCCTGAGCTGGGGGGAGCTGCAGGGAGGGAGAAGGGATTTCTCCCCGCGGTGGACCCGATTCTCCGCTCCCCGGAGAGGTCGGTTTCCCGAAAAGCCTGGTTTCCACACGCCTTCTCCTTGCGGTGGTTTGGGCAGCTGTTGGGCCTGGGCCCCGGCCTGCAGAAGCAGGGATCTTTCTCCACAGCTCCTGCAACGTTTTCCTGGTCATCCAGAAATCCTGGGCCTTTAGCCTGTCCTGCCCTGCCCTCCTTTGCTCCCCTCGCTGGAAAGCCTCAAAACCCTTCTTCCGAAGGCACTAGGCAAAGAGACAGCCATCAGCGTTTCCACATGCCCTTCTCCATTGCAGCTGCCTCCATGCTACGGCTGCTGCAGCCCCCAGGCCTCAAGTCATAAAGGAAAAGGCTCTTCTCACCCCCCATCCCGTGACAATCTGCCTTTAGACTTGGATCTGGCCATCCCCCTAAGGATGCATGATATGAAAATTACTTTGGTCTCTGCTGTCTCATACATCTTTTCTCTTAACAACTCGGGGTGCACCAGAGGGGTGGGGGCTGGCTCAGTGCCCTGGCCCCATGAACCGCCATTAACTTGGCTGCTTCAAAACCTGCCCCCCTCTCCCCCAGCCAGGCTCTCGTTTCCAGCTCATGCTTTTAGCAGCCCCCCTTTATTCAAGGGGTACAGCCCAGCATTGCACACCAGCGATCACACAGCACCCACCAG
Organism: Tringa solitaria; assembly: GCA_026413425.1. Classification (NCBI taxonomy): domain Eukaryota; kingdom Metazoa; phylum Chordata; class Aves; order Charadriiformes; family Scolopacidae; genus Tringa; species Tringa solitaria. Next base: position 138,822,130 of record JAOXJM010000001.1, read on the forward strand.
TCTTCTACCAGGCAGCCCCCTCACAGCTCACATTATGGATTTTCTCTCTTCCTTATCATCTACCTTCTTATTGGCAAGTATCTCCTGTCAAGCATTGTTACTGGCTTACCTTTATTCATCCAGACTTCATTTGGCACCGTTTTTACTCCTAGTGGTATTTTTGGAAAGTTCACGAGCTAGATGTCCTTACCAACATGTGTTTCATGCAGGCTTCCCTTGATGGACTACTAACGTGATATTTATTAACTTAGTGTCACCTTACCTGAGCAGTTAGGCTTTTATTTTACAGGCTTGCATAGCATTACATCAGTGCTTAGCATTAATTTTTCTGCCCCCATTGCGCTGCCATACAACAAAACTTGAACATAAGAAGTTCCATCTAAACATGAAGGGGAACTTCTTCACTTTGAGGGTGGCAGAGCACTGGAACAGGCTGCCCAGGGGGGTGGTGGAGTCTCCATCACTGGAGACATTCAAAACCTGCCTGGACACGTTCCTGTGCAACCTGCTCTAGGTGG
>JAOXJM010000001.1:138822747-138837997 GCA_026413425.1 Tringa solitaria
GACTAGATGATCTCCAGAGGTCCCTTCTAACCCCATATCATTCTGTGATTCTGTGTGATTTAATCTCAGACCTGAGGCGAGCAAGTTATTGGTGACTGCCAATACAGGAAACAAACATCCAGGGAAAAAAAAGTGCCACAGTACCTCTGCTTCTTTCATACATTTTACTATAAAGAAAGAAGATCCAGAGGTTTAAAATTTGAAAACATGGCAAGAATTCATTGAGTATTTGTAAGTACAGTGAAACAGAATTGCTGCTTTTTTACAAAGCTCAGCCCCATTTGCTGCTGTCCCGCTGTCCTTGCACACTCCGTTTGGGATACACGGCCAACGGAGCAGCTTATTGAATTCAGCAGCAGGAGATACTCACATGCTCAACCCACCTGGCCAGTCTCTCTGCTCCTTGCTGACTTAGGCATTTGCCAGCATAGTTTGGAGGCATCAAAACAAGCTGTGTTGGCACACACCTTGGGAGAAAATTAACAGCTTCTGCGAGCGCCAGGTTACAACACAAACTACGATCTTCTTCCAAAGTGCCAAATGCTTTGAACTTGGATCTTTAGTTACATGGGACAGTACTCCTGCTTTGTCTTTTCCGTAATGGCTAATCCAAGCTTGCTGAAAGGTACAAAAAGGTACAACGGGGAGGAATTCGTGGGGGGATGCCTTCACAGAGAACATCAACCGAGGTCTTCTACCAATACAAGTACACCAGAGCACAGGGATGGTGGCTGCCAAAGGTGGTGCTGCCATGTGGCTTCCCCACCAGGAACTTCCCATAGTTGCACCACAGCCACAACTCCTCCACAGCCTCCACATCCCAGGGACAGGAAGCAAACACAGCACTTCTGTGGCTTCAGAAGGAAGCGGCTGGTAGCCCAGTGTTTATTCCACGTGGTAAGGCACACTTACTCCTCCTGCTTTGCAGGGAGAAGGGGAATCGTGTTATCACAACCGCTAAGAGCGGGAGGAATGGATCTGTGACACAGAAGGCCCTATAAGGTGAAGTCACAACCCTCACCCAAGTCTGCGGGTTCCCTGAGCCTGCCACAAGCCATTACCCTTCTCAGCAGTGAGGAAATGTTCAGCAGAACATTCTGCAGAATGGCCAAAAGTGACTGGAAAAATCCCCCCACCCATAAGGACTGCAGGCAAGAAGCAGGGCTGGACAATTTCAGGACTTATAAAACCAAACTGAGCGTTGTTTATGCTGGTTCCTGGAAGGTCACAGTTGTTCTGTTCTCCTTTTATGAGCCTTCACTTCTTCATCTTCAGAGCCATCTTTGTCCTTTTTCTTTCACCTTTAGGTCGTCTTCTCTTACTTCTACGTTAGTCCTCCTCCCTGCCTGAAGGTGGGAGGGCTGGGGGCCTTATCCACACCCGGTACGAAGCACAATTGCTGTGTAACAGATGTCCGTATCTTACAGCTACCTTCGAGCACCGCGTGAGAGTCCGTCAGGCTTCCTCAGCAGCTGGGCACGGTGTGGCAGAGAGCAGGAACTGGGCACCAGGAGGGCACTGGAGGCACCACCTCAGTGTCAAAGCCTACCCTGCTGTGACATCCATGACGGCAAGCACAGTGAACACATGGGGATTTACCTCTAGCAGATAATACTGCGTTTTGCTGGGGGTGGAACTGATGACACACCACCAAAATAAAAAACCCAGCACCAAGCAAGAGCAGAGGTAGAAACAGAAATATAAGATCAGTGACTGCAATCAGCTGGCTGGGAAGCAAGTGTTGGCACTGCCTTGCACTTGTTTTCAGCCAGGTATAGTTCTTGGAATTGACTTGTGTCCGGATCAAGCTTGTACTTGTTAGGAAGCAACAAGTAGGTCCAGGAGAGAACAAACTGCTGGAAAGTCTCAACTGCTTACTAGTCTGGATGATCCCATTTGTGTATTTAAATACTCCAACAGTTCCAACATTTGCCAAAGTACGTGGTTTTCCTGCTTTGCAAACATCTCCTTGGGAGAAGGTGGCACAGGGGTGTTAAACAGCAGACTCGGGCCCATTGATTAATTAATGTGTTACATCAAGTCTAACACCCATTGCTGTTACACTGTCACTGAACTTAATGCAGAACGAATTAAGAAGGTAAAATGGGGAAATCTTTTCTGAAAAGGATGGCACCAAATTACTGCAAAGTCATATTGAAGCATTTAGCCTTAAAAGTCCGGTTTCTCTCACAGAACCGGCAACGCTACCCTCTACTTACCGCAGTTTATTACACAGACTTCTTCCAGCGTAATTTCATACATGCTGTCTACAGTCTCATGGAACAAAAAAAATAAATCACGTCACACCTAAGAACACAGCGCTACAAGCAGACATGTTATCATGGCCCTTCCCAAGGGCTTCTTCTCAAGGGTTTCACCAAGACCTCTCACACTGTCACATGTGCATCTCCAGCCTGTGCCTCTCCAGCCCTCGGCGCTGCACTCAGAGCAGCCAGGGAAAGGGCAAGCGTTCTTCGGTGGAGCATGGCCAAGACATTTTTCATTAATGCCCTCCTCTTCTGCTCCTTGGACCCCACGTGACCCAGATTTGCATTTTGCTTGCCTCAGGATGTATATATATATATATTAAAAAAAAAAAAGAGCATTGATATGTGCTATGGCAGCTGCAAAATTATAGCCGCAATGGAGGAGGGGAGGAGGCTGTGCAAGGGAGCCAGGACTTCAGGGAAAGGCAGCATCTTTCATTCAAGTAGCTGATTTAGCAACAGTGCTTCCACTGTTCGTGGCTTTCAGGCACACAAGCCCTTCTTCAGGCCTAAATCAGAAGCAAACTTCAAATTAACTGCAGGTTTAGGGAGACTGCTCTGGGCTAATATTCATGGTATTCAAGGAGCCGATTTGAGAGAAGCCCGTTTCCTGTATTAGCCGTTCCTAAGGAGTGTAAACTACAACTTGCTTATGGATATTCTGTATCACCAGGGCTCATCCAGCCTTTGGTCTCTGTGCTTCCTTAAGCCAGGAGAGACGGCTGGCTTCTTGTAGAAGGAATAATCAGAAGGGAGAGGGTTTTAGAGGAGATAACAGAGCAATGGTTGAGCCATCAGCCTTGAAGGAGGGGAAGTACTTTGGTCTGACTCCACTCAATCAGATGCAAATGGAGGCTGAACTGCCAGTGATGCCAAGGCAGGGGTTCCCAAACTACCCTGCACCACCCTTCTGAGATAAGAGAGATGAACTACAAAGGAATGCAACCAGACACTGTGGTTGCAGGTGAAGCAGGTGGGCTAGTTTAGTGATATTCTCCCCCCCACATCTCATTCCCTCACCAGGGCCTGCACTTCCAAGGGTATAACCAGAGCCTTTTTCCAAAATGGCATGTACCACATTTTCTTTCTATAGGTATTACCCCAGTGGACTTCTGTGGCTGCCCAGACCACAGAAAACAAGCGTGGCATATCTTGATGTCTGTCACAAGCTCCAAGGCTTTTCTAAGTCCAGGAGGTTACTTGAAAGCATCTTCTTTTGTATGTTGATGGTGTGTTAGGTTTGAAATTGTTCATCAGGACACAGGCCCACCAATTTGGCCAGCAGAACATCTCCAGAGCTGTTATGGCACTGTCAAAATCCAGTTTGTGTCCCTGACTCACCCAGTGCTCTTCCCCAAGGTGAGGACGGGTGGGGCAGCACCTGAGGAAAACCAACAAAAGCCAGAAAAAAATGTCTTGAGGAGGGTTAAGGCAGAAGAAACCATAAAGATGTCATTACAGAGCCTACCCAGAGATTTAAAACAATGTCTCAGATAAGGCAGCCTAGGCGAGGCAGACACTCACCTTCAGGGCTGCTGAGAAAGCCATGGGAAGTGTATGCCCAGCCTGAAACAAAAGACAAGTCCCAGGGCAGGGCAAGGTGGATCCAAGGAGGTTGTCCCAGCCAAAAGCAGCCTACTGGAAAAAGATTATCTGGAAGTTGTATTCACAAAGGGAGGGAAACTAATGCACAGATAATCTGAGGCTGCTTCTCCTTACACAACAATGTAGTCACGCAAACTTAGCCAAGCTACCTGCAGAGGGCTTAACATGAGGAACAGAAGTAGGCAGGCACATCTGCTACTTTCAAGCAACTTATGCAACTGCTCCATAACATTTTGTTTTGGAAAGCTGCGCTTGTAGTCACTTTCATCCGTTTCCATCACATGGCTTCAGAAGAGTCCAGCGGTTGTCAGACGCGCTGACCTGGTTAGGAGTGGAACGCGGGAGCAGTTATCCCAGGATGGTCTCTGCAAAAGGGGTATGTTGCAAAACTGCACCCCAGAAGGAGCAAAAGCCTGTTCAGCTGTAAAGATGGCATGAAGGAAGATTCAGAAACAGCAGCAGACAGGCGTCTCTCGTGAAACCAGAGCCCAGAAGTCTGTGAGCCTTCATGTCTTCTCTGTGAGCCTTCATGTCTTCCTAAAGCAGCAGCACTGAGGCACTCCATTGTTTTCTATCTCTGCCCTTCCCCAATATTTTTCCCTTGCATGCCACACTCCCAGGTTGTGCAAGCAGCTTCCTTTTGCTCATTAATTCACATCAAAAGCATGGTTTTCCCAATAGATGTGTCAATTCCCAGCAGTGCTAAACCTTCACAAGTGCCAGGATCATCAAAACTCACAATGATCAAGATTACTGGTTTCGCTGGATTATCTTTGCAGCTCACAGAAGTAGGCTTTGAATAGTTGGTAACGCTCCGTCCCTCCCAAGTACCAGATCCACATCACATGTCTGCAGTACAGCCGTGTATGCCTAGACCTAGTCAGCAGTGAGGTACCACATCAAAATCAAGTGAACGTTTCAGGCTTAAATAGTTAAGATATTTATAATTTCTCTTTCTACACTTTGGCATTCATGGTGCCAAAAAAAAAATATAAATAAAAACAGTCTATAAATACCATAAACAAGTTAGAGCTGAGAAACATTTCTCTTCGGACAAAGGCATAAATGCAGAAATGATGGTGCTGGGAATCCCTGCGCAGACCCTGTTAGTGCTTGTGAGAGTGTGGCCCAGTTAACTGTCAACAAGTAACTACCCTTACTTATTTGTCAAGACTCTACACACCGATAGCAGCTGTTTCCAAAATAATGGGGATACCAGTTTCCTTCCTTGGCCCTGGCTTTCCCATATCCCAGCCACAAGCAGACTGTGCTTGCAAAGGGAACGGGAGGGCGCCGGTTAGAAAGTCACAAAAAGGAAGTCCGTTGCTGGAATCTGTTGCAAGAATGCCTTTAGGGAAGGAGAAATCCCGGTCCTGAAAAAGAGCTGACAGTCCATCACTCACTGCTTCTTCCTAGCGCTGATTTTTTCTCTCTTCTGTATGCACCTTTACTTCCTCCTCCCTCCCCCTTTTTTTTTTTTCCCCTTCTGTTTTCTTTTCAGCCAAGGGACTTGTTGCTCCATTTCACCCAACCCACCTCCAGCTCTGCTCCCAGCCTGCCCGGAGCCACCTGCCCCAGCCACAAGCATGTTGGCTGCCACAGGCAGGAGGGTCACCACTGCCTCCAACACAGACTGCAAATCCTCAGTCCCCCTTCAACACCGCCAGCTACCGACCGGAGCAGGAGGGATGCTCCTGGATCGATTGTACGGCTACTTCTGCTCCTTTCTCTCCATCTTCCTCCTCTTTTTTTGCTGTCTCCCGGGCTCTGGCACAGGGAGCAGCTCCTCTCTGCCAGCGAGGTACATCACAGCACCGGCCTGTGGGAGCAGGGGGAACTACAGCAACAGGTCACGTAAAAACAACATAAAACATCAACACGGGAACTTGCTTGCACTGACTTCTCCTTTGCACACACAGGGCGACAGCCAGCTGTTCAGTGTTCATTTGTGCACGTGTGGGAGCACACAAGAAGAGAGATGAGACAGAAGGCCTGGCTACGGCTCTTCCTCTATAACTTAATTTGTCCAACCAGGGAAAAACAGTCATACTGAGGCATAAGCAAATATATTAAAAAGTGAGACCAGGGCAACCAACGGCCTGTTACATTTGCTCGGCTAGGCAGAAACAAAAGCCAGGCTCGGACTATTTGCTAGACACAGCAAATTAGTGTTCAGCGACTTTTTTTTTTGGGAGGCTGAAGGGGAAAGGTTTTCCTTGACACTTCAACTTAGTTAAAGGATTGCCAACTCTGCAGAAATAATTTACTCCTGATGGACACAGCACCGCTGTTAGACTGATGAGTTTAACAACCTGCCAGACACAGAGGGTAAAGCCCTGAATAAATCACAACAAATGAAAATACTGTTAGCAGTTTCATAATTTAATGAAAAAGTACTTGTAAAAAGGGGACATCTGAAAAAGACCGAGTCCATCTTGGAAAATTGAATATATATATATTTATATATAAAACAAAATGCAAAAACACAAAAAAAAATTTTGACAAATAAGGTTAAGAGGTAATACTTCAAACAGTTAGCCACCGAACACACAATAAAAACTAGCAAATGCACTTTGGGGACAATACTTGAGAACTACATAACCAAGGGCTCCTTCATATATCTATTAAAATTATGTAAAAATTAGCAAAACCATTGCCCAGACTGGAAACAACTGAATTAATAACCCCAGAAGAGCAGAAACGCTGAGTTTTGCTGAAGCACCATTTTCCCCTCCTTTCTGTCATAGGCTTCCGGCCACAAAATAACATGAACGCTTTGCTGACCTCCCAGATAAGTGTTCCCAATACAAGCTTCATAAAATTTCATGACCAGCAAGAGAGGATTCCTAATAAATATCGAAGGAGAACTAAGAGAATCAGAACTGGAATACAAATGAAGAGACATTTGTTTACTTCTTCTGAATGACCCATGGCTTAGAACACAAAGCATTTCCCGTTAAAATAAAATATGTGGAAACCTAAAATGCTACTGCATATTTACACCAAAAGAAATAATTTTGAAGATACAGCTCTAGAAAGATCAATTACACAAATATACATAAAATCAAGAAGTGAAAAAGAAAATAAGATGCATGAAGCAAATGGAGCAGAATTGCCAAGTATACTTTTTTTTTTTAATTATTTCACTACTGAGAAGTGCTCCAGCCCCTGACTTGCTAGTCCTATTGCAACTAGGGAGATTTCAAAGTTTAAAACAAATCGGAAAACGTTGCTGCCATTTCCCAAGCTAAAAGCAATAAATTAAGATTACGAAGAAAAACTGTGTTTTGGTCGGATTCTGCATAGTCATCTTCACACTGGGTGGGGAACACCTTTTTTTTTTTTCTAGCCAAAATGAACCCTCAATAGAAAGGAGCTGGATCCCGTGCCCTGTAGAACCCACAGCCCATTTCAGCCAGTCACGTGGGGACAGAGGATGTTGCGTATTTATGAAATGTACAGCATTTCAGAGAAAAACAGTGCAGTTACTTTGTTGATCAACACAACACCATCTGGAAAACAAGAAGTTTGTTTGCAATCAAACAAAAAAATTCCCTGTCATTGAAAGCAACAGAAAAGGATTCCCCTTCTTGCTTCCTCAACACTGGCTGAAATTTAGTCACTCCTTAACAACTGCTAATTTTAAAGGACATACAAGAAAGTTTTAGTTTGGGAAACAGCAATTGATCCAGAGGTTGAAAAGCAGCTTAATAAAATAATAGATTTTCAGCAATTAAAAAAATCATACTCCAAATGATGACTGGCTAAAATTTTACAGACCTAGATGCCAGAAGTAAGGCTCCTACACCCATATTCAGACAACTAGGGTTGAAAATTTGGGCCTGCATTAAAAGTTCAGACAAAATTATTTCTAATTCAGCTTATTTTTAAAATACCAGGTACAAACACCTCTGGACATGAAATCTCAGTTTCAAGAGGAACCTGGCATCACTGGTGATTGCCTAAATTTAAGTGTCAAATAGCATTTTTCTTTGAAGTAGTACATCTACTTTTGTAAACACTATCCACAAAATTAGCCATCTGTACTTGTTAGCTGGGTAAAATATTTACAAGTGCATCCCACAACAAGCAACTATGTACAGAGATTAAAAAAAAAAAACTGAAGTACTAGAAGTTATATATTTACAAAATAAGCAAATTATTGTGAAGAGAAACATAACCTTCAGCAAGAGCATGGAGCTGGGGGGAGGGGGGGGCACGTCTAGAGGTCAGCGAGTTTGGCAAGGGCCTGCTTCCCACCCTCCGTGAGGAGCCTGCAAACACCACTGCGGTCCAAAGCCCCCTGCAGAAGAGGATCGTCACTTAGTAGTCACCTTGGGCTTGATCCAGCAGAGCACACCGGCATGCGCTGGGAGATCTGAGCACAAATGTTCCTGGAGGGAGGGAGGGAGGGAAAAACCAGCAGGACCTTTCACGTGCTTGAGTCCCCAGCGCATGGGCGAGCGTGCTGCTGGATCAAAGCCACGCCGCAGGTGCCGTAGGAATGCCGTCTTCAGTGTCTCCGTTTGCAGCCTCCTGCACCACGGCAGAGCAACGCAAGGACTTATTTTAATACCTCACCACCGAGATTGCCATAACAGGAACACACGTTGCCTCGCACATGAACTGGCGAGGGGGAAGCAGTTGCCTGAATTTACACAAAGATTAACCGCTTCGCGCTCTCCCAGATGTTACCCTCTAATAAAAAAAACATCGATTTCCACATGACTTTGCAATAACTCAGTTAACCTTGCGAAGACTGCAAGCCAATTCACAGTTGAACAAAACTACTCTGATTTCTCTCCCCTCCCCCCATCCCCTACTGCAGCTCTTCCTAACGTAGGTCCTGGACTATTTTCTGGAACCTTCTGATGCTGAGCTTTGCACTGGTACGCTGGAATACATAAAGGCTGAGTTACCCCGCGGGGGCTTCTAATCACCTTTGTACCGAACTGTGAGAAATCATATTCTTTTTGTTTCTATTGTGACAATCTCTTCCGAAGTCCTTACTTGGGCTTTCTCTCTCTGAGCTACTTCGTCTTAACCTCACTTGCTCTTTGTTTTCGTCACTTTCTGCTTCAGAGTCACTCAGCTCTAAGTCAGGACAGTACCCGTCATTGTCCTGGTACGGAGCACCTTCAAGCGTCTGCTTGCTCCACAAACGATCTTTTGTTGCAAGTCTTCTCGTTGGCTTTTCACAGCACCGGAGATCTTCCGTGGTCCTCACCAGGCTGTTGGTAGCCTCTTTAAAGGACCGGCTAAAATGTTCTATGGTGGATTTTCTGAAACCGCTCTGGCTGGCCAAGTGAGCCGTCAGCACGGACTCTTGTTCGTAGGGCGTCTGGCTGGAGCTGTCTCTCTGGCTCACGTCTCCAGCCCTGCCCATCAGACCGTTGGACTTGGCCGCCAGCCGCGAGTTCTCCTGCTGCACCCGCCCATTCCCAATGGAAGACTGTCCATGCAAAGCAGCCTGGAGCGCTAAGGGCTTCCCGGACGGCTGGCCCCGGTGAAACTCCGGCAACTGCATGGGGCCAGAATCCTTCACCTCACCCCGAGGCTTGCCAATCCCTGCCAGCAACCCGTTACTTCTGCTGTCGTGCTGATACCTGGAGTAAGATTTTGCTTTAATTTCATATGATTCCTTTGACATCGTCACACTCCGTTTGCTGTAAACAGTGCTGTTGTTGTCAGGAGAAAGCGGTCTGTTGCCAGGCTTCAGCGAGTTGTTTCTGCAATCTCCTAGTGCTGATTTGGGCATTTTTAACTTCAGGGTGATCCTGGGAGGTGGGTAGAACAGTGTGTTCTCTAGTGCATTTGTCAGGGTATGGCCTACAGGAGAAAGAGATGAGGGAATAGGAAAAAGAAAAAAAAAAAAAAAGAGGCTTTTTAAAAAGAGGATAATCATTTTGTTATCTGTAACAAGTTTTAGAGTCCATTAGAAGGTCATTCAACAGTAACACGCATTTGCAAACAATTAGTGTGAAATTATTTTAGGACATTAAAGAGAAGCTGGGATAAAGAAAACTGTTCCAAATTATCCACTGTTTCAGAATTTAGGTAAGCATTTTAGCATTTCCATTAAAAACAACAATGTGCCCTTTTTACAGGGCTTTAATCCAATGAATTGAACCAGTTTTGAGATATGACTGAAGTAGTTCCAAAGCAGCTATAAAAAAGGTTCATTATTCAGTTTTGGATGGAGAAAAAACAACGCTTCAAACTGAGTTTCAATTTGGACTTAGTTCAACTCTCTGCTTTGTATTATAAAATTCTCTATGCTTTAGAGGTCTTTTCACCCCAATATATTAGTCTTCATGATAATATATGCATACAGCACCCTTGTAAAGTAGCTATCAAGCTATTCTAATAAGGATTTTAAAAAGCACTTGTATTTTTAAAGACATCAAATAAATTTAGTAGACATTTCTAATAAAACGCATTTACACAAAACCAAAGTGCTTTAGAGTACTGCTGCTTCCACGAAATACTAGTCTGACCTAAACCAGTTTAAAAAAATACCCCCTTGTCAGTACTAATGAAACCTATCCATGTTTCAAAGGTAGACGAAAAAAAAGCAAAAATGCTTCACTCTAAATTGGTCATGAAAAACATAGTATGTATCTGGAAAGAACAGAAAGATATTAATTTCACATAGAAGAACAAGCTGCCTTCCCTATTAAAAAAAAAAAGCAATTGCACTGTAATATATACTCTTCCTTTTTCCAAATTTTGTGTTTCAAGCTGGCTATAAAAACGAAGAGCAGAACGGGCTTTGGTACATGAGCATTCCTAAGCAGTTACTACTCACTATTACAAACCAGAGTACTTAAACTCTTCTTGAAGGAGGGAGAGTAACCACAGAGGGCAGGCTAAGAAATGCCTTTTTGCACTGTTCATCAAGCATGCATAGCAACATGAGAACAGCAGCGATTCCTATCAGTCTTCTCTTTTGCCTGAAGGAACCCACTATTGACAGCAAATAAAAAAAACCTCAGCTGGAGAGCCAAGCAGCAGCACAGTTTGCTGTAGAGAAAACAGTACCGGAAAAAGCAGCCAAAAAGTGAAAAGAGATCACCACCGGATCATTTCTGCTACCCGGATGCCACAGTGACTGATAAGTAATAAGCATGTCTCAGAAATGGTCATAAAATAAAACTCTTTAATCTCTTAAAATATTTACTTGGATATTTCTTTATGTGTGGTGCTACTTTCGTTGACTGTGTACTTAAAAGCACTGAGCAGGAACATAAAGAGAATGTATTTTTGGGCTTAAAAAGAAACAGAATTTGCAAATATTTTATATTTATATGATTACCTGCAGCAATTTCCTGATTAATGAGCTGGACTTGCAAATTGAAGACCTGTTCATGTACTTTACTGTGAGACAGCTTCAGTTTCTCTCTCCTGCTTACCATGTAGCAGAGATTTCTTACCTATGGAGGAATAACGAGACTTAATAAGCAGTAAAAACTAAATCTTGACATAAGTAAAAAAAGTGCATCAACAACAGAATTAAAACATTACATGCAAAATCCCTCAGCAAAGTTCTTGTGAATATTACTGAACCTATGTAACTACTAATTAAAAAAACATTGCCAATTCAATGAATGCCTAGAATATATTCTGCAAAACAGCAGAATATATTTTCATCTGTAAGAACAGTGAGCAAATACAAAATTCCAGTCAAAAGAGAAGCAAGTAATTGCTAAGACTTGCTTGTCTGTAAGTCTGCTTCTATTATATATGATGCCAGGGATGTTAATGTAGGCAATACTGGATTATCCCAGAATTTCCCTGCAAAAAGTTTCACTGAATAATTTTTAACAGCTTAACTGTGATTGTTTCCCCTAAAATTATTGCAACGTTTGAAGTAACACTTTATACAAAGATACCCAAGAGAGCCGGCCTGTTTGGACCAAAATTAACACATAGATCACCTCTAAAAGAACACTCTGGCTCATTGTGCAATGTACACATTTTGGATGATCCATTCAGCAGTTGCTTTTCACATTCCATTGCATTGACTCATGGATTTAAAGAAGGCCAAGTGCAGTGTCCTGCCCCTGGGTCAGGGGTATCAATATAGGCTGGGGGATGAAGGGATTGAGAGCAGTCCTGCTAAGGAGGACTTGGGGTACTCATGGAAGAAGAACTGGACATGAGCTGGCAACGTGCACTCACAGCCCAGAAGGCCAACAACATGCCCGGCTGCATCAAAAGCAGTGTGGCCAGCAGGTCAAGGGAGGTGATTCTGCCCCTCTACTCTGTTCTGCGGAGACCCCACCTGGAATACCATGAAATTCCAAGATTCCCAAATTTACATTCATCTCAAGATATAACTGAGTAGAAAACACTGTGGCACAAAGAAGTTCAGAAACTCTGAGACAGACATTTCAAACTATGAATTACCTCCTTCAAACTACGAACTACCTCAGAATACGTACATCAATTTCAACAAAATTTGATGTAAACCAATCACTCATCAAACAAAATAAGCTCATTCTTTCAAGAGACTTATTTTTTTTTCCAATAAGGAATCATATCTGAAGTGGTCCCGGAAAAGGAGGACTAAATTCAAGACAAGAATTACACTGACAAGTGCAAGTCTCAGCTCCCACATTCATTTCTGTGTTTTCGTGTTCTTCTCTCTCCAGTATTGCTTTTCCTTTTCTTACACTATTTTCTCTCTCCTGCTCTTCTTTCCCCTATCCTCTCTGATGTCTCTGTACCACATTTAGCACATCTGCTCTGATTTTATTATTAGAGCTCCATCTTTTTCAACTACCAGCTAACTGGCAATCTGATAAGAGCCCAGCTCGCTACTGGTAAAAAGATAATTTCCTTTACCTCCTCCTGAGTAAAGCCACGCGCAGTGGTAGAGTCAGGGGGTTATTTTCAGACCGCTAACCAACCGTAGCACCTAAGGCAGCTACATGCAGTGAAAGCATCTAGGTCAAGAGAGTGATGAGTGATTCAGCCTGCCCACTACCTGGGACTAGCTGACACCAGCACACTGGCAAGGAAAAGATGTAAGACTCCTGAATCAGATGTCACAGGAAGCAGTACAAGTACAGGCCGACAGTCTTCTGTGTGAGAAGCCAAAAAGTCACTGTGGAAGTTAAAGATCTAGGATTTCACCTACTTGCCTTCAAACGATGAGGGTGAGAAGCTCTGCTTTAACATATTTTTAGGATTCTCCAGAAGCTTAATGCACACTCACTAAAGAATACTTACTGCTTTACCTATGTAAATTGATTTTTCCAAACTCAGAATTGGCTAGTATTTACCATTCTATTCTAAACATTACAAAACATCTTAAGTACAAATCAGAGAGTTCCTCCATCCAGAGACAGAAGGTGAATGACAAGAATTTGTTGTCTGCCCCACTCCTTTCCTGTTTGCACTTAATTTCATTTAATAAAAGTAACATCTTTTGTTACTGAATCTGTGTTACTAGCAACAATTACTGCTGGGTCAAATAAATTTACTCAATTGAAGCTGAAATCGAAGAGTCCACTAGCAAGTATGCCCATTGTGCATAAGAAACATACATCTTAAAATACATAAAGGAATAACCTCTAAGTAAGTCAGGAAGCACTCCTCTCATGTTGGATCTCTCACTGGACTAAGAAGGGACAGTTCCTGAAAGACTGCAGCAGGCAACGCAGCATACCAAAAGACTGGAGTTGAAGGCCTTTTCTTTTTTTTTTTTTTTCAATTATTCTTTTAAAAATTACCTCCCTGTGCTTCCGCCATTCACACTTCCACCCACAAACAAAGACCTTGGTCACCTGTAAACAGCTTTTTTGAAAACTTTATCCAATTAAACTCTTACCCTTTCTAGGTCCTGCCTCAAATGCATGAACATCCTCATGCGAGTATGAATGCTATCTTCTTTCGGCTGCACCAAGCCATTTTCTTCATCCTCCTTGGGAGGAAACAATGGTTTGTTAAAGTTACTTTTTCGCTTTAATTTCCAGTAATTGTAGATGAAGTCTACAGCAAGTTTAGGGAGGCCCAGTTCTGCTGCAACATCCTCCACTTTAACCAGTGAGTAAAACTCTTCTTCCAGCTCTCGGAGTTTCTGGGCTCGCAAGCTGGTTTTCTCGCTCTCTGTTTGCTTCTGGTCTGACATGCTTTTGGGGTGCTCATCAACATCAGGCAGCGAATTCTGTTTGTTCTTGCTGTGCTTTAGACAATACGACTTGAACTTGACCTCATCCCCATCATCCAGGATAGTCTTCATCTCTAAACTATGCTCAAAGGCACAGGTGACATGAAAGGCAGTGATACAGCTTTTCACAGAGCACTACAAACAAAAAAAACCAACCTTCAATCACTAACAGTAGCGACAAAGCAGAAAAAAAGGACAGAATTACCTTAATTACATGAAAGTCCATTCCTATGAAAGAGTGTTTTTGTATATGTTTTTGAAAATATACGTTGATCTCTTTGAAGTACTTTGATTTAGTATTTTTTTGTTTGTGAACAGCAGTCAACAGAAGGACCTTCCTATCCATCTCTGACCCACGTAGTAGCAGTCCTTCCACATCTCAGCCTTGTTCAGAAGGCAACTCAGACTAACTCCTAAATCTCCCTGCTAGCGAACTAATTTGATGGCAAACAGCTGTGAAGAAGTAAGCATCTATCCAATGGTCATCTGCATTCTAAATCATCTCAGAACACAGGAAGGACAAAATGCAAAACTGAAACTGCCCTTCTCACATAGGCCCAAGAGTTACCACGGCACAAGTACGTACCTGAATGCAAGCACCAGTTTTCAGCTTGCATAAACTACACACTAGAGCCCATCGACTTGGTGGAATGTGAGACACCTTTGTGATTGGCTCCATCCTCTCTGGGCAAGCAATGCTAACCTGTAAACAAACAAAGCCATCATGAGAAGCAGTTACCAAGGCAACAAAAACAAGCTCTCCATTAATACCAGAAGAAGAAACATGACCAGACATTTCTCTCTCTTTGAGATCTCCATGTGCTCATGCTTCTCAGCAAGGGACCCTAGAAGATTCCACATGAAAACAATATCGTGGAATGCTACTAGTTTAACCTGGTAGCTAAAAGCTGCAATTCTTTAAAACATTTGAGATATCTACAGCATGCCTTGTTATGAACCATTTGAGAGACTGCAGTAAGTGATGCTTAAGTTTATTTCAACTGTTTTTTTGGGGGGGTGTACTTTCTTTTTTTCTGTGCTGCTTTAACAGGTCAAACTTAAAAATACAAGCTACTCAGAACCCATACTTACATGAAAAACTCCTTCTTTAAGAGCACAGAATCACAGAATGATATGGGGTTAGAATGTACCTCTGGAGATCATCTAGTCCAACCTCCCTGCCAAAGCAGGTCCACCTAGAGCA
>JAOXJM010000001.1:138838097-138865633 GCA_026413425.1 Tringa solitaria
CTCCACCACCTCTCTGGGCAGCCTGTTCCAGTGCTCTGTCACCCTCAAAGTGAAGAAGTTCCTCTTCATGTTTAGATGGAACTTCTTATGTTCAAGTCTGTGCCCATTTCCTCTTGTCCTGTCACTGCGCACCACTGAAAAAAGACTGGCCCCGTCCTCTTGACACCCAGCCTTTAAGTACTTATAGATGTTGATCAGATCCCCCCCCCTCAGTCTTTGCTTCAGAACCAGGTCTATCAGTCAGCAGCCAGGGGAAGCATGGCTTCCCAGCTCTGCCTCTCCATCGAGCACTCCCAATGCAAGAGGTGATTCTAATATGCTTTCTTAACTACAGATTGTGTCAAGTATAATTTGAGAAAGAATACAACAAACTTCTCTTACTGCAAAGCATGGTATATTCTTTTGTGCCAGCTTTTATATACTTAGTCTGGATGATCCATTTGTCTCTGGCAAACCCCATTACGGATATTATTACTAAAAGAAAGAAAAAAATTCAGATAAGCACAGGATGCCTTTTCCTATTCTTTGTTATACTAATGTCCACGTATCCTATAGAAACTTCTCAGCTGCCTGTTGTCCATACTGGTAAACAAGGACTGTCCTCCATAATGACCATGACCAACATGCAGAACTGGACCAGTGTGAGTGGCACATGGTGGAATACTTCCATGAGATAACTGTACTGTCCCAAGAATGCCAGTTTCCAAGAGCCTGGATTTTGAAGTTTTCACAGCACGTTTTGAATTTAGCAGTTGTGTGCTTTGGAGGGCTACCTGCCTGAAGCAGAAATACAATGCTGACTCCAGCTAGGAAGATCTCCACACTTTCTACAAACAATTCACCAGAACAGAGCAGACTTGTATTTCCAGAGGTGGGATAAGGGTCTCTTCTCAAAGGAGTCAGATCTAAGGATTTAAAGAAAGGAGGTTCCTAGGCTCTGTGGCACTGTGAGGCCAGAATAAAGCTAATTCCTTAAAAAATCGGTTAAAATCAGTTAAGGCTGAGACTGAACAGCTTTTATTTTTTTTCCCCTAGAAAACTTTAAGAGCGTAATGCTACAGTAGTTTTCAAAGATTACCCCCATAATAAGACTCTCCTAGGGAAATTCAGTGTATATGAATTAGTTTAACATGGGATAATTTAACTGTGGACTTTACAAAAGCCAGTAGCATAAGCTGAATTTCCAAGCTTTCTTTTGGGATACGTCAACAATCACTTGATGCACATACTCACTTTAAAACCTGCTTAATCCCTGAGGAGGAAAGGCTTTGCTTCAGCAGACCTCCTCTGTGAGGTAGAGTTATCTAAAGATAGCAGCGCTAAGTTGATCAAGCTCAAGAGTCATAGTTGCTATGCTAAAATTTAGTATATTTGCTACTCTTTCCTTATCATTGCATTGCTCTAAGGATGATTTAAGGTGGAAAAGACAGCTTTGTAAGAGATTACTTGGTTCATCATTTCCACATTTAAAAAAAGTTTATCAGAAGTTCATGAACTAATGACATAAATTGACTCTTATCTAATAAGATTTATATTTATTATAATACTTCATCCTCCAGTCCCCCAATTGCAAGCCATATCTGCTGGAATACACTGGGGTCAACGTGCTGCCAGCATTTCCAGAAGTCTTCATTGGGAAGACAGTGAGATGGTTCAGAGAGGGTCCAGGTTTCACCAGACAAGGAGAACAGGCAGGCAATATGTGATGCTCTCATCAGGTATTAATCTGTTGTGGCCTTCCTATAAACTGGGGGGAAAGTGACAAAGCTGTCCCTGAAATGCTTGAATGGTTCCACAAAATCATGTCCAGCACTCTAAACTTCATCAAATGTAGCTTTTTTGCTTTCAAAATGAAAGAGCCTTTCATCAACCTAACCTGACCTTGCTCAAAACAGAGTTGGTTACAAGCTGCACATGTATTTCTGAAACAATATTGTACAAAGATTGACCGCAATTCTCACCCCAGTTACCACAATACTAAGAGGCAAGAATTCCTTTGTGAATTCAGGGATTATATCAACTTGTCAGGTTGTCTATATTCCTTTCTAAAGGAAACCAGAATCTTCAGTGTTTTTTTTCTGAAGACCGAGTAATAGCAGCTTTCCACTGTGCTTCCCAGCAGGAGCTGGGAACTGACACAGATCTTCTCCCTTTCCCTTTTCTGCCCCTTTTAATGCTCTCCCTGCTCCGTCCCCAGAGGGGACTTATAAGGTCAGGAAA
This sequence comes from Tringa solitaria, assembly GCA_026413425.1. NCBI lineage: Eukaryota > Metazoa > Chordata > Aves > Charadriiformes > Scolopacidae > Tringa > Tringa solitaria. The sequence goes on from JAOXJM010000001.1 coordinate 138,840,318, forward strand.
CAGTTATGTGGGAAATACCGTCCGTTCAGCTTGTAACGCTGCCTGTTTATATTACCCCACTTTCTAAAAGCACAAAGAGGTGCTTACAGAGTCAGGTGCGATTTATTTATACTGGCTTCATGCTGCCTGCGTGTTTCAAAGAGAGGAGTCAAGGCAAAGTCTGTTTGAACTTTTCTGTTCAGAAGGGATCCAGGGAGTAGAGAGGCCAACCTTTCCATTCCCCAAAATCTCCCATCCCAAGGCAGAAATGATCCGTCTTCACCTTGTATCAGGTTACATTTTGACTGCTGCACTCTGAAGAAGTTTTAATAATGTGAAAGAATGAAGACAGTGGGCTGTTGAAGCCTATTCTCTATGTTACGCACAGGAGCTGCCATCTCGATGGATCGTCACCCTGCTGTTCTCCGCTAACCTGCCACCAGTAGCTGCACGAGGGCACAACGATCTGCATCGGTGGCTGGGAAGGGCAGCCCGGTGGCTGGAGGATGGCCGCTCACAACAGCAGCTAAGAATAGTCAGTTTGATACCCTTCCAGCTGCAGCAAGGAAAAATAACTTTCTGCTTCAGCTAACGCCACATTGATTGAGGGAGGACCTAGCTGTAATGAGTTATCTGAGGCAGAGAAGGACCGTGAATTTCAAAACACTTGGTGTAAGTTTTCTGGTCTCAGTGTTTCCTTTTTTTTTTTTATAAAAAGAATAGCTTTTTAAGAAAGCATGACTACACATTTACACTAAAAGACAATAAAGGCAGAAGAAAAGGATATAAACTAAGTGAGAAGACTTTGTAAAGTAAAAACCGTCAAACGTCCAAATCAGCCAAGTGAGCATCAAGAAAGCCTTTCGACAGCATTAGCTCACAAGGAAAGGAGGGAAGAAAAAACATTTTAAGACAGTGCTCAATAACTTAATGAAGGAAGATACCTAGTGCAATTGCCTGCAACAATCCTAGCCTGTATTTGGTGACTCAGGAAGTCCCTCTTTGAACCTCTTACCACAAGGCATAGACATGTTTATGGCCCTTTCCTCTCTGCATTCTGCCTTTCTTTATTTCATTAGGGTCACAAGAAAAAATGGCAGTGACTTTCTAATTAATCTGTTTCTTTTATGGGGAGTTCCAGTGTGTTACTATCTCGGAGAGAAGAAAAATAGGTATATGAGAATACACATTCTCCCCTAAGGTATCCATCCCCTGGTCTTAAAACTCTGGATCTTTCTTGTCCCCTGCAGGACATAAGGCCACAGTGACTCTCCAGGCAGAGAATGACCTGCCATTTTAGCAGAGATTCATTCCCAAAGGTTTCTCTGGTTTCTCCAGTGACTGAATTGTTTTCCAGGTGACAACACAGGAGACAAAGAGAATGGGTCCAAGAGGCATTTCCCACCCCTATTGGCAGGTGTCACCTCCTCACTGTGCCAATACACTTGGCACTGGTGTGGAGAGGAGGAGGTGCCTGAGGCCTGGAGTCACCAGAGGGGCTGTGGGAGCAGCTCTTCCACCTGGGTGCTCCCCCAGCAGCTTCTCTCCCTCAGCTGGAGGGAGGAGGGCAAGCAGGAAGGCAGTGTGTGCTCCCTGCCCTGCCATCACCTGCTTCCTAAACCTGCTGGTTCCTCTCCTGCTGGAAAGAGCATCAAGGCAACCAAATGCAGAAAGCATCTCTTCGGAAAACCAATCTGCTCAGAGCCAGGGGAGCTTCCAGCCAAGACACTTCATAAAGTGCAGGAGGAAAAGTTAAGCAATGTATTTTTGTTTTTTAAATTTTAAAATAAATCTTTTATTTTTTTCTCAACTCCTCTCTCCTTAAGGGTGGAAGAGATGCCAAGAACTACAAGCAGGCTTGAAAGGAAAATGCAACTGCAAAAATAACCTCCTTGAAAAGCAGATATGTGCCTGAGACATAGCTAAGAATTACACACTGCATCTGGTTGCTATGTTAAAAAAATACTCAGAATCCTAACATCTTCCTCAAAGTTTTGCAAATGTGAGGCCTGGCTGTGCTTGGGAGCAGAAGGTTCAGAAAATAAGGCATCCATCCCCCGGATGTCATGGTGCCAACAGACATGGCTACCACCTCACATTAAACCACCCACCGTAACAGACCTGTGAATCTTACCAGAAAGAAAACAGAAATATTCCAAGTACAAAATTAAACACAAAGTCCATTTATACACAAACAAACACACTGATTTAAAGAACTATAATGTGATGCTAAACTTGATTCAAAATAGAGGAAATGCAAAGCTTTGTTATTAAACTCTCCATATACGTATGCACAGATATATCAAAAGAGCTTTTATTTATAAAATATAACATAAAAGATAAAATGTTTTATCTCCCCACTATTCAGAAAAAATTTGCTTCAAAAAAAGTCTTAACTACAAAAGAGTCCATCCTACACAAATAATGCAATGGGGCGTGTGTGTGTACTTTTATTAAAAAAAAAAAAGAGTGGATGTATGCATGCAAATTATACACCTAACTGAGCACACAAATTCATCAGAAAATGAAGCTGCAGTGGCACTAGTTTACAGCAGTAACCTTTCTAGCAGGTCATTCAGATACCATAACGACACCAAGAAGTAACCGCTGAGTAAATGAAGGAAACAAAGTGATTAATTAATGGAACATAAGCTGGGCTCTCTCCCAGTCCTCACAGACTGTGCAGACTCATCAAAATAAAGTACAGTATTAAGCCAGACAGATACCTTAAATCATGAGAACATAAAAAGGCAGAGGAGGGAACGAGGAGGAGGAATGCAGAGAAGAGTCTACAATGCAGAGGAAAGAAGCAGAAATTAAGTTTTACCTCTGGAATCCAGAGAGCACAGCTCACATGTGCCCACTTGGTCCCCGTCCTGGTAGCTTTCATGGCACCTCCTCTTTTGGGACACAGGAGACACTGAGGATGTATTCCCAGCACGCAAGTGCGACACAGCCAGCTCCCTTCAGGTACTTTTAAGATTCCATAGCATGCCTTGGAGGAAAACAGACATTGAGGTCATTGTGCTGATATTATTTCACACACAAGCATTAATACTCATACAAACCAAAGCTTTCAAATACTAAAGGCATGGTTTGGCCTTTATTTAATCCTTCTCTAATTTCTTTACCTTAAAACAAGTCAAGTGATCAAAGAGATAAACAGCCTCTAAAGCAAAATCTTTTAATACCAGTTTCTTTCTAAAATGTGTGTTGGTTATTATTTGTTTATAGCACAAAACACACCCACTGTGACTGCAGAACACCACTGATGTTAAGAACCTTCATCTTTCCTTTTAGAGACTTTTACATTTCTGAAGCAGAAAACATAGACATTTCTTTAAATTAGCTTCTGCATCTAATCCTTTTTAAAATCACAATTTCCTACCACTAATAACTTTACACTCTAATATAATTCTATTTAGATGTGAAGGGATATGATCTGTTTGATTGAAGACCATTTCCTGCAACATTAAATTACCTTTGTGGTTACAGTTCCGTGAATTGTTTGTTACTTTAAATATTTACTTGATATTGCAACAAAAATTACGGCATATACTGAAATTATGAAGTGCTGGGTTTTATGCATATTTCCTGAGTATTACGCTTAACACCTCAGAAAATGAAATATTTCATAAGTTTTCCTAGATTTGAGAATTAAAAACAAAAAAGGAAAAAATAAAATTAAAAAAAAAAGTCTGCTTTCTGATTCCAAGTCCTGGCAGTTCTTAATGGCTAACCGGGACCTAACACTAAATACACATGGTAAGACACTGGAACGGGTTGCCCAGGGAATTTGTGGATGCCCCATTCCTGGAAGCATTCAAGGCCAGGCTGGACGGAGCTTTGAGCTGGTGGGAGGTGTCCCTACCCATGGCAGGGGGATTGGAACTAGATGATCTTTAAGGTCCCTTCCAATCCAAACCATTCTATGATTCTATGTAGATATATCCTGCTATACATACATACAGGCATATTAAAGCTCAGTGTATCTGAAATCATTGGATGCCACCAAGGTCTATAACTCCCCTCAAGTGCTCCAAATACAAACTTTATTAAAAGGGTAGCTTTCAGAGGAAATACCACCATTCCTAACACCATCTCTGGTAACAGTAACATTGAAAGCCTCAACAGAGCAGGATCGTTAGCTGTAACCAGTCTTTCAGATTCACATCTAGTATAATACTTCCGTACTTGCCTTCCCAGCCTTCTGATGATAATATCTCAGTATTTAATATGAAGCAATATAGTAAAATAATTGCATATTTATGTCAGGCCTGCAGAGATGAAGACTTTCCTGAATTAAATCCTGCATTATGGAAACGCCAAGACTGACTATTCCAAATGCTATTTTGATGTGGCAACTGTTGTAAAAACCCAACAGGGGGAGCTGTAATCTAAATTTTACAAGTGATTTTTTTTTTTTTTTTCCTCTTATGTGGTACATTCCCACCAGCATTCTTTCTATTACTAATGCAGAAGAGGCATTACACCTAAGATCACCACCTAAGGTGCCTGGAAATGGACTGAAACTATTTACCAATTTACTGCTACTAATGGAGTGGAGGAGGCCTAGACTACTAAACCAGTAATTTCACATGTGTTTCAGCTGGCACAAGAGGGCACCATGATGGAGGAAATCTCTCACCTTCCGTCCTCCTCCCCCCCCCCCCCTCCAAACTGTGTGATGACAAACAGACCTGAGGCTACATGGTGAACCCAGGCCGATCCAGATTAAAGCCAAAATGATTTTTATGTCGTTGTTGTTAGGATTAGCTCTAGCCCATACATGCTCCCCAGTTTGTTTCAGGCAGGTCTGGCACGGGGAAGGGTCAGGAGAAATGAGGCGATCAGCTCAAGCTCAGCTGTCAGCAGGCAACCACAAGCCTTTGACCGCAAATTCATCATTACTTTTGAACAGGCGCAAGCAGGGCCCAAAGCAAGCGGCCCAGCTGCCAGCCACATTCCTGTCACTGGCCACGTTACTGGCACTCACGCTCACGTGGCTGCTTCACGCAGTGAATCAGATCACGAAAGCAGCCGGGCTGGAAGCCAGCCCACTGCGAGCAGGGAGATGACAGGTCCTTTTTCAGCCAGGTATGTTTCCCAAGTATTACTTGCACTCGGTACAAAAATGCATTTTTTTAAAAAAAGCCCTTAGTCTCTTTCCAATTTATAGCAAACCCCCCTCCCAGAACAGGACACATGGAAACCACAGGATTCATATCCCTTTTCTGATTATAAGGATACCTCTGCCTGACTACGTTGAGCTCAGCTAGTGTAAAGTCTTGGCTACATCTGAAATGCTATAAATGTGAGCAATGTTCAGACTGACAGCACAGTTATTGCAGGTGCTTACGCCTTCTAAAAAAGATCAGTCTGTTAAAGTGCCTACATGTGGTTTCAGATGGTTAAATTTGGATAGCCCATTTCTGAGCAATTAACTAGTCAGTCAAGGAGGAAAAACCCCAGCTTGAAACAAATGATCCTTAGATTCTTCACATACAGGGCAAGCCAGCATTTCCTGCCCTGTTTATCTTCAAAAGCGGGTTTAGTAACAGGGGGCAAATTGTTTACGGTCACAGAGAAAGTACTTGCAAGTCCGAAGACCACACTTTGTGTTCCTATTAGACTGTAGATATCCACATATTTCCCATGCTAGGCCACAAAATCTACTGTAACTGTCAGGGGACAAAAATTCATCTTAGTATTATACCACCCTTCATACCTAGAAAATCACAAAGCACTCCAATTAACATTTAATAGTACTTCAAACTCCACACTTGCCAAGGTACACGAAGACCACAGGACAGTATCGACATTTCTGCAGGCACTAACCTGATGGACACAGATATTACACTTGTCACAAAACACCATGTCATTCCCATCTTCACTGTCAGGGGACCGGCACACATCACAGATGACGTCTTCATCATATTCAATACCCAATCCTTCTTCAGTCTCAATAGCATGATTCATGTTCTCATGACAGTGCCGTTCCAGCACTTCAATTGTCTTTTCCATTGTGTTCTCATCCAGGGGCCCACATCCTGCAACACAGAATAGGGAAGGAGAATTAGAGGACAGTCAGGTGCCTCTGACCGAGTCTGAGATCCAGGAAGAGAGGAGGACAACTTCTAGCAATTACAGCAGTAAACACAGCATACTACTAATAAAAAAAATAAAATAAAAATAGAAAGCCTTTTTCACTCACTAGCCAATTGTATCATTATCTTATAAACACAAGCAGAACTGCTACTGGAGAAAAGTTTAAGGTGTATATAAAATAGAAGGCTGCACCTTGAAGAAAACACTACAGCATAAAAGACAGACAGCAGTTTCTGTAACTGCTAGCTGCTCCCATACAACCCTCCCTCTGCCTCCATCACTTTAAGAAACACTAATGACATCCAAAATCACAATGTTCTTTCAAATTACACACAATGTTCTTCTGAAGACTAACTCCCTAAGAAATAAAACTTAACAAGAACACTTTAGATCTTACAAAGATACAGAAGTTGCCACCACCCAATACCATCCAGTACACTACTTCAGTGATCAGCATAATGGATATGAAAAGTGCCTTTATTGTTTTGTTGGGTTTTCTAAGATATAATAGTAGATAAATATATTGTTGGCAATCCATAGTATCTGATTACTTGAACACTACACATGCTGCACGTGCTTACTACTAATCAAACTTAGCATATGCAGAACCACTTAAAAAGAATTTGCTATGAGACATCCTCAGCTTGCAGCTTCACGACACATACACTGCATAAGAAACCCTACAACGTTCACAGCTACAAGAAATTTCCAAACTGCATTCTCTCAAAATCCTCAGTCAAAAATGATGCTGCTGCCCATAGTTCACTACTCACTCAGACCTCCAAAGGTTGGGATATTCATATAACACAAATATCAGAGGCTAGCATTTCAACTGCTGGACTATGCAGAAGAATATGGCTATTAATTTAGATTCCTTGTTGCAACCGACAAAGAGGGAGATGGACAAGATAAATGACTGCTGATACAAAGTGTCTTCTGTTATTAAACTTCTCTCTGCAATGCCTGGATTATTTTCTTACTCCTTGAACTAGAAGAATTGCAGAATCATTCAGGTGGGAACGGACTTTCAGAGGGCTCCAAGCCCTAATCACTGGCTCCAAGCAGTCAACAGTGAATCCAGACAAGGTGGTTGCTCAAAAGATGTCTAGTCAGATCTTGAAAACATCCAAAGATGGAGATCTACCTTCCAGAAAAGCTTTGGTTTTGCTAACAGCACCCCTGTATGTCTGGAAAGCTCATCCTTGCTTCTACACTACACCTCTTACGTACATCCTTTGGCACTGGAGCTCAGTCATGAGTTCCCTCCTTCACCAAGCTGGTCTCCTGACACATCTACTTGTTTTCCTGAATGTCTGCATAGATCTTTCTTGTGCTTAGAGAAGATTGCCCTTAAAGTCCTGCTAGGTATCCTCCGCAGTTTCACTCTTCAGACCTACCTATCAGTTACATGAGTAAGTAGAAACCTGCTCTCCTGAAGTCCAGGACCAGAAAGCTACTTCCTTCCTTCACTCCTCTCAGGATCTCAGTCACCACTATTTCACAGCTACTACAGCCAACACCACCATCAATTGTCACATCCCTACAGGTTCTTGTTTGCAAACAGAAAATCCAGGAGATGCCAAGTACCTCCCTCTTTTGCCCACCTGTCTTTCCCTAAAGGACCAGCAATCATCCACACAAGAATGCCAGCCACACAAGCTATTCCACCGCAACTCAGTTATTCCAGTGATAATTCCAAGATAATTTTCCATAGCTCACTCCCCATTTCCATACTCACAACTTGCACAGAAAGCAAGCTGACTTAGCTGATTTTAAATGGGCTAACATGTGTGAAACTTAATTACTCTGTTAAGAACCCAGCGTGCAAGCTCCTCAAAATTCTGAATTTGTAGCAATAATATGTTTAAGTTTAAGAAATGGAACCATCTGCTTTTCCTACACAAGATTTTTAACTTTTGAAGTCCTAAAATTAATTCCACCTGGTGTGAGCTTTTTCTCTCCTGCCTCAGTCTGCAGAAGTTGCAGATGATTTTGGATGTGAAGAAGTTTTTAGGCACTACAGGTAAAACATAAAACTAACAGACTGAGCAAATAATTATTTTAAGCATTTTACCTCCTGTTTTTCTTAGCATTTCCATTCAATTCTCATTCAGCAATCTTTAAGATATCTCCCACAGCAGACTACAACTCTAGCAGCAGAAATTAACTGCTGCTTTTAAAATAAGAACATGTTGTGAAATTACCCATTTCTGTAAGCTCTTCATTTAGCTCCTGAAGCCAAAAGATGTCCATGTCATCCAAGTCATAGCGACACATAGATTCTGCCAATTCCAAAATGTTGATGTAACCTGGTTCTGTGGGCTCTTGGCTGGAACAGTGGATGTATTTTCTGGGTCGTGTATACAGTACTTCTTTCACCTTTTCTGCTACAACCCTAGAGTGAAAGTTAAAAAAGAGAGTTACAGCTTTTTAAGAGCCATCCTTGAAAGACATTAAATATTTGCTGTGAGTGTGAAGAAACCTAGTGTTTCATAGATTTTAAACTAGCCAGTAAGTGTAGCCAGGGTAGGGAGACAAGATGCTGTAAATGTCATTTCTTCACATAAAACGTGCTACTGCACTGTATGTTGCTACATATACAAAATCCTTTTTAAAATGTAAGCCTGTGCATATGATTTTCGATTTAACAAATGCTACTAGCGTGGTGATGCAAGTGTTTCTGAAACCCACAGAAAGTTTTATGCACAAACCCTCTACAATCTTTGTTCTATATTCTTCTCAAATGATGGAAAGAAATCTTGCCAACTGATTTCTTGAAAATACCAGCTTTTTCACAAAAGCTTAATTTATTCTACTGCAGTGTGTGTAGCAGGGGGAGAAATGCTTGTTCTTCATTTGGGATAAACAGTCTGCCCTTATTTTATAACTGACATCTTATCCACGTTACGAGTGTATTATTTTCGTGATCTAAGAACCATTCTGATACCAAGCAAAAACGTAAAGGGGAAAAAACAGCTAAAAATCATTCAGGAAGCAAGAAATAAAAATATTGGTGTTTTCAATCTTTTGATTATTTAAGAGATAAAACTCAGCATTTGATTAGTAAACTAGCCTATAGGAATGGAAAGACTGACTTTAGTTAGATAAAGTCAATCTTTCTCTGAATTCAATGTAAGAGGCCCTGCATGTGAAAGGAAGCCAGGGAGATACTGAATGGAATGGTGCCATGTGTGAGCAGCTCTGCATGCTTTCTGGAGCTAACCAGAAAGCTTGTCCACAGGACAAGGAGAAAAGCAAAGCTGTGGGAAATAAGGCAAGAGGAGTAAAGAAAGGAGTAGGCAGCAGTCAAGTAGTATCCCCCATAATTCTTACTGGACAATGTGGGTTGTCAACATTAACACAAACAATGTTCTTCTGCCATTCCTCTCCCCCCTTCACCTTGCTCATTTTTCCCTCTCTCATTCCCTTGTGAGCTTTTCTTTTCTATGGTCCAGCCAAATCTATAGCAATTTTTCCCTCTACTGTAATACTGCTGGTATGAAATGCAATATATTTATTTTTAATAACTTGGTACTGACAATAGCCCCAGTGGAAATTAAATTATGCTGGCATCAGCGCTTTCACTGGACAATTCATTTATCTTCGTCTTGAAGACCACACTGGCAATAACATTTCTATGTTGAAACACACTCTGTTTCCACCAGGAAAGGTTGCAGGACTACTGGGTTATGTTTTCCTAGTCTAAGCACAGTGTGAGAGAACAAAAGGTTATTTATCTCCTGAAACTGAGATCACTGAACTTCTGGAATGTTAAGCAGCTATGTGTGGCAAGAGATGCAAGAAAGGGTTAAAGCTTTGATAACAATAACCAAAATTATACAGACACATGAGTAACTTTATCAGGAATCAGTAACTACTGTGTGCCTACTGCTCTATACCATCATGCTTTATAGAGGAGCCTTTCAAGGAACATGTATAAGATTTAGGTTTATTTTTAATTTATTAAACTCGCCATTCTCAAATTAGAGTTTCTCAATGAGAAAACAGATTTTAATCTATAGCACTGTGTGACTTGGAGAAAAAAGATCCCCTTTTAAAAATCACAATGTAGGTACTATAACAGTGTAGAGATAGAACCAGATCTGGACTAAAGTGCCACAGAAATGTTTTCCAAATTGGTACTTGTTTGGTTTAAGAACATGCCTGAAGGTTGCTGTATTGGAGATTTAAATATAACAACACAGAAAAACTGACTGCATTTAGACAACATCTTCTCTAAGTTGACTTTTTGTACACATGATCTGTGTCTAATCACCGGTACCTGAGAGAAGGCTGTGGAATAGTTTCTGGACTGGCTGGAACTTGAACCCCTTTCTCCCATTCTTGTTTCCACGTGTCCGCAAAGATATAATATTCATCAGGGTTAACATGGTGAGAATCTGGTAGTTTCATGGCACTAATGAGATCCTTGCGGAACACCTGCAAGAAACACAAGGGAAAAGAGTGGCTTGAGAAAGAGCATTGAATTAAAGGAAGTTTTTCTTAATCAACACTGAAACAATGCATATATCTTGATAATTTTTTTTAAACAGTACCAACACACAAGTCATTTTGAAATTATGTAGACCATTAACTCTCAGTGTTTCAGATGCAGTATGACAAAAAGTTTACACTAACTCAAAACCATGCTGCTGCCTGAAGGCTTATCAGAAGGAAGAAGACTGTTACAGGCAACCAAGGAGCGGGGAAGGAGACCTGCACCTGATTTAAGACTCCTCACCACATCACTTTCAAAGAGCTTATTTTACTTGCCAGTCTCTAGGCTTTAGCCCAACTTAGATACAAGGTAGCATATCCTTTTCTTTCAGTCAGTTTAGCTACTCTAAACTGTCATACTCATCATGGGCTAGGAACAGTTGCCATGGCAAAACTGATGTATAGGCACTTGCTCATTTATTAAAGCCACTTCAAGTATTACTGGTTGGGATCTCTGGGATCAAAGATGAACAGCTGCCTTTGCTGAAACATGAGACCCGGGTTGCTCCATGCCTGAAACCCAGCGATGCAGGCACAGCGACACAACCCAGCCTCAGCATCCTTTAGCAAATCTATACGACAAAACACCATGTGAAACGAAGCAAACCCACCAGTGACAAACCTCCAGCCACAACATTCAACTCTTGGCTCAAGAAGATTAAGTTTTTATGAGCATGCATCAGTCATCTCAAAGCTCACTTAATGTCAATGTCTGCCAAATACAGGTGTATACAATTTAAATAAAGGGCATATGCATCCTTTGTCGTTTTTGTTTTTCTTCCACTGCTACGTTGCACCAGTTTAACATTCATAAAAGCAAAACAGTGACTGCGGCTTGGTGTTAGGGAGACATCACAACTAATTAACTGTATTATCATAACGAGAAATCAAATCCTCAAAGGGCAATAAAAAGAAACAAAAAATATCCCTGCAATAAGCTGTGGCAGGTTGAACTCTCTTCTTACTAATTCAGTTTTATAGCCAAAGAGTAATAAAATATCTCAGAGCCAAATATCTTCATGTACCCTTTTCAATTTGACAGCACCAGACCGGTTATGCCTACTGCAAAAATTCTCAGCTGTTCTTGGAAATCATCAAGTAAACATTATTAAAAACGGCTCAACGCTAAAAACAGGTATTGAAATAGGCTGCTGGTGACCTGGAACATTGGTGTTACTTCCTTATGTCCTACAACTGCATCTCACGTGGGCTGCTGGGAGAGCAAGCTGACCGAGGGAACTCAAAATCACAGCCTCAGGGCTCTCTTATTTGCTACTGATACGTTATCTGCTTTGGTTCAGACCAGACTGTTCCCTCTTGTCCTCTGTGTAAAAATCCTCAGGTACCTAACAGGTCTGTATTAAAATCTGAATGACAAGAGTGACAGCATTTAGACTGCAAGCATCCATTTTTTTCAAAGCAGTATGTGTACACACACACACACAAAGTAAAATTAAATTATTTATGCCACTTAAAAGGCATTTTTATTTTCTGTGTTACAGGTACAGAACCAGGATTACGAGGAACAATAACATGGCACAATTCCAAAGAACTCCAGAAGGAAAAAATAGTCTAATAAATAAAATGTGCAATGACTGGTTTAATTACCAGAAAAGATATTCCTTAAACCTTATCTGAGGCAAGTGCTTTACAAACTACTTTTTAAACCACTGACAGAATATAGAAGTAGAGTGCTTCATATCAAACCCACTATTTTTTAAGCACTAGATGAAAAACACTATTAAAGGCATCAGTATCCTAACTACATTGCTTAGCAGCAAATTCATCTTCTGATCATCCATTATGTATGTGAACCATATCATCTCTATTTTTAGAGGACAAATCCCCTGGAGCGTGGACTTTTTTGTTGTGTTTTTGTCTGTTTTACAGTACTGACCACACCATTACCAAAACGCAATATTTTCTCTGCTTCAGATTTCTAAAATTTACAATAGAGGTACCACTGAAGGTCAAAGCTTTAACCAATATAAACAACACTGTTGAAACCTTAAGGAATCCCAAAACTCAACCAAGATTTCCTAAGAGTTGCCTATTTATACTTGTGATAACAGTGCAATTGAGTATTTCCTGCAGACGCTTGGAGCCATTACAATCTCCAACTCTCATCATTCTTCATTTCTTCACATGTGGCCAAGTAAGTTCTTCCAACAGTAAAATACTCTCAGAGTACAACGTATGAGAACACTCACTCTATATTTCCTTTGTTGTGGAAGCAAACCAAAACACCCAGGGAACTCGAGGAGAGTTTTCTGACAAATCAAGTGAATTTTACTTCAGCAGTCAGCCTCAAGGCTATGAACAAATCAACAAAGAGCAGACAGGTGCCTCCAGGATTTAGACAGCCAGCTTTTTCCTCATGGTTGTTTCTTTTTGGACACTTATTTGAAAAACAATACCGCTCCTTTACTAACTATATCCATAAAGCAACAACTAGTCCACTTCACAGCAAATACTCTTGCCTCTTGGCAAGGACCCACTTCACTACCACAGCTAGGTCATGAAGTGCAGTGGTCATCTTTCAGTCACCCAAAAGCAGTTCCAATTTCTTACCATACATAAAACACAACCTCTTGGCTTGATTTTAGTATCATCTGTAATATCACACAGAGTAAGAAGACCTGAAAAATGAGCATGCCAGGTCTAGGCTAGTAAGATATTCCCATCTGGAATCACCCCTCAAGAGCAGACTGAGGTAGCTCTGCCTATCTTTACCATGACAGAGAAGAGCCTTACTGATTACAGCCAGCAGAGCCAGGACCATTACACACAGAAGTGGGAAACTCCTCACAGCTGTAAGCATTCACTGAAGTTACTGTGTGATGGTGGGATTTTTAAAAAAATATTTTTAGCAATTGAAGGCACGAAAGAAGAGATGAGTTTTAGCCCTGCTTACCACAAAAGACTGCTTCGTCTGAACTTCCCATTCCATTTTCCTGCCAGGAATTTTTAGTTTTGGCTGAAAATGGTGCAGCACTGAGTGAATGACGTCAATGAAAAATGTGCTTTTTCTTATGTCGTAATCGTCATCATCATGAACAGCTTAAGCATTTTTTTTTGAGAAACTCTAATAGTTATTTCATGCTTTAGAACTGGGGCTTAAATCTAGAAGAGGAGATCTTGTTCCTCGGTCAAGATTAGCTTTTTGCACTGCAGTAAAAGCCCACATGGATTTGCTGAGGCAATGAGAATTTCCTAGTTACCTCCACAGAGACATGCTGCCATCTCGAAAGCCTTTAAAGACTAAATTCTACGAAAATTCTCCAGCAATAAGGATGCTCTGCTCCTCCACGGTACTAATACACCAAACAACAATGATATCATGGAGCTGTGGAAGGAAAGATATGGTTCATGTGTTTTATTTGTTTTTCGGACTTCTGAGTCCTATTTGAAAGTTATGTCAGAAAAGTATGTCCAGAGAAAATTAACTTCTTAGAATCCATTTATAAATGCTACACCAAACACTGTCTATGACTTTAAGCCGAACTCCTTCTGGAAGCACTCAATAAAAATTCAATATGTAATCTTTCTCACAGGACCCTCCTGCGCTTACTCTGTGAATAAATCAAGCCTGTGAAACAGACAACACTATTTTGTGTGAAGTATCCTTATGCACTAAAGATATCAGGGAGGAGACAAGTAATGCTATAGAGAATTACAGTAAAATAGTAGCAAAGACAAAGAGTGGGTCTTGACAATACAACAGCGTTCTATAAACCCCATCTTCGCTGAACAATTCAAACATCAGATCTGCATAGACTGTCAAGCACCTTTTGCTCATGACCATTGCAAACCTAAAACTCCATTAAAAAAAAAAAAAAGAGAGAAGGAAATAAAAAAAGAAAAAAAAAGAGAAAAAAGAGAAAAAGTCAAACAGGTTTTCCGATAACCATATGCAAGCTACTACTGAAACCAACTGATGTCATTACTCATTCACCTTGTCTTGCCCCAATGCATGTGTGAGAGAAAACAAATAGATTGTGTCATCTCTTAAAAATGGAAAGAAAACCAGTATTTCTTCTTGTGACACTCTGAGCTTTTTGGATACTTTGACCCCCTGCTTACAAACCCCCAGCAAGGCTAAGCCACGTGTCACGGGTGCCAGGGCCACGACTGGGAACCACACCTCCAAGGTTTAAGGAAATTCTGAGTTAACTGCTCTGTTGTTACAATCGGAGCAGGATTTCTGCTGGATTGCATCCAACTGCTTCAGTCCTAAGGCTTCCCCTGCTCTCGGCAGAGCCCCAAGCGAGTCAGCAACACGTGTTTCAGATCCTCATGTGCACTGCTTAGGGAGCCAGAAGACCCACTGCTCCAGAAACACAGAACCATGATTTTTAAAAGGCAGGGGGGAACTACTATGTTCTATGCTGTCCCCCCCCATGAGAGTATACGCTCAGAAACCTTTCACAGAAAACAGCGTGGAAAGAGGGCCAGTATGCTCTTTTAATCAGAGAAAGGTGAAACACCTCTTATTTTCCTGCATTTTTGGTTTCCTTCGCAAGCCATCTTGAAGGCTAACTTTGAAATGCTTCGTGCCAAGCATTCAAACTACACTGGGCTCTTTCTGTAAAGTCTAAAGTAAATTATGCAAGAGTTTTTCATCATGTTTGGGGTCAAATCATGTTTTTTAATTCACCTTTGAAAGGATCCAGGAACTTTTAAAAATTCCCATAAGCACTCAGAAGCATTAAAGTTTACTCTATTATTGTAGCTCTCAATTAGAACACCCTCAGCAAAATTTAAACACACTTATAAAGCAGCAACTTACACCTAAAATCACCTTATAAATAATAAAACAAAAGCCAAATCTTGGTATGACCTATCACAAGTGTCATGTAGCCACACAGTATCTGAGCACAGTTTAATCTTTGTGTAGATGTTTCACAGTATGTGCAAAAGACTCCCCATTTATGAAGAGTGTAGCACTAAGGACAATATTTGGTGGGCTCATCCTGAAAAGGTACAATTTTTCTTATTAATATGTTGCGATCTGGGCAAGTTTCTGAATTAAGGCACCTTATTAGAGAGGAGTCTGGAGACTCAGAACAGGGTGGATTTTTTTTGTTTGGTTGAAGTGGTTTTTGGCAGCAAAGTAAATAAAAGGCAATGTAATTTTAAAATGGAAATGAAGCTACAGTTCCAGGGATGTATACTGACTGGACTGAAAAGCTTGATATGTTAAAAAAGCTGGGACAGACAGGAATAAGCGTAGCAATAAATCTGTAGTTCTCAAACATCCACACAATTTGGAAACGCACTGCAGTAAATTCTGATGTTTGAACCCCTGCTCCCTAAAACTATTTTTATGAATTATCCAGGACTCAAGAAAATGAAATATTGTGCTTTTCTTTTAAGTAGCCATGAATCTCCCTAGCCTCCTTTACAAGCTTGTATAAGAAAAGCCAAGAAATCAGATACTAAACCAACCCTACTTAACATGATATCTCTGACTGTATCTCATAAGCCAGAAGAATGTGCAAGAACACGTCAAGCTTCCTTCTGGTTGCTAATCAGACATAAGCTTCAGATTTTTGGATTAATCCTAACAATCATTTTTTTAAATGGTATTAATTTATGCAGATATTTAGAAAAATCTGTACTCATTATCATCTGTCCAATTCCTTTTTTAATCTTGTTTAATTCTCAGTCTCAACAACTTCCTGTAGCAGATGAGCTTCATAGTATAATTACATGATGCATGAGAAGGATATCCTTTTAATTGCTACAGATTTCCTAACTTTTGGCCTCATTCATTTTCCCCTGCTTTTCCTTCCCAATTTTTCTACCACAAGGATGGACAGTACTTAAGCTCTACCTCCGCTGTTTCCAGACCATTCATATTTTACTGTTACAGCTGCTCATTCACTTCCAAAGGTAAAACAGAGCAGCCTTTCCACAAGCAAGTTTTTCCATACCCTTATGCATTTGGGTCACCTCTTACTGAAGAGTTCAACCTGCCTAAGTACCTCAAAGCAAAAATAGATCCTAAAAATAACCAATGAGGTCGCACCTTTGACTTACATAGAAATATTTTAAATTTTTTTTTTCATCAACTAACCCAAGCAGGCTAAAGAGCAGCTCACTGAAACTCAGAAGGCACGTTCACCAGAGGTCTTGAGAAGCCTGTACACATGTCCAAGTTAATTCCGAATTTAAGGTAAGCATATGCATAAAGCTAACAGTCTCCTATTCTGTGTTTGTTATGGTTTGACAAACCCACAATATAATTTATTGTCATTTAGACAAATTATTCTATCATCTGATAACCCCTCCCCACCCAGGACAGGGAATCAGAGGAAAAAAAAAACAAGGAAACCCAAGGGTTGAAATATAAACAGATTAAACAGAATAAGACTACATAATTAAACTTAGCAATACTAAAGAACCAATATTGATCCCGATACCAATATAGAATCATAGAATCATCTAGGTTGGAAGAGACCTTTAGGATCATCTAGTCCAACCATCAACCTAACTGACAGCTTGCTTTACAGCACACAGGGATGGCCTGCTCCTGCACTTTTGAGACTTTCTCCTTGAAAAATGTCCAGCCTTCTGGACTCCTCTGCCTATTGAGCAGGCTCTTGAAAAGACCAAAGTCTGCCCTCCGCAAGTCCATGATGGCAGTCCTGCTGGCTCCCCTCCTTGCTTCCCTGAGAATTGAGAACTCTATCATTTCATGGTCACATATAAAAAATACACAAGGATTATACCCAGCAATTATACCCATAGGAAGCTGTGCACTCCCAGCAGTGAACAGCAAACGTGGGACACTCTGAATGCTACAGCTTTGGAAGGAAGGGAAGGCCCCAGAGGTCTGGCAGCCGGACAAGAAGTTCTCAAGATCACAGACAGAGGACTCCTCAGCAAACTTTCTAATTTATACTGAATGTGACATTCATGGTATGAAATAACCCTGTTGATGTTCATGGTATGAAATAATCCTGTTGGCCAGCTTGGGTCAAGTGCCTGGGTCTCACTCCTCCTCACGCCTGCACCTGGTGAGCCTGAAAACACTGAGACCTTGAAACTCACATACCATAGCTGGCTACGAAGTAAATATTTTCACAAATTTAGACACTAGAGTCTTCTGAAAGTGCAGTTTTCCCAAGCATTAGAAGAGACATTATTGAAAAGTAAAATTACTAAGAAATCAGTCCTGTGTCACTCAAACTAGGACAGCACAGTACATGCAAAGTATTATGATTTAACCACATCGCCCGTTCACTCACAGAACAAAGCCGACCACTTTCTAACTGCAAAAAGAATCCATTTTCCACCAAGAGTCTAGCCTAACAGGGTGCTCCCTGGGATCAAGACCTACAATTTATGTGGCTGTTAAATGCCACTAAAAAAAAGTTTCACATACCGAAGTAATGAAAGCAGACCATTTACTTGTGGACGACAAGCTACGTTTCACATGATAACACAGCTGTCACTATGAGCAACAAGGGATTAAAAAACTACTGTTGCTGTGAGATTCAAAACCTAATTTGCGAAGAGAGGTAAAATACTGGCATCTTATATGTGAAGGGTTAAAAAAAAAAAGCACAATGCTAAATTAACTGCTTTACAGTTTCAAGAGGGACGGAGGATTGGATAAAAAAAATAAAAATCTATATATAACCTTGAATGTTATAAAGATCTCTTACGCTCTTTTGTGACCCCACTAGCCTAAAGGAAAAGAAACGGTCAGTCAATTCAGTAGGGTCCAGGTAATAGGTCTTCCCTGCAAAAATGATTCCAACTCCTCTGCCATCATTTTCTGCTGCAGCCTCCACGGAGACAGGAAACTGCAAAGTACAGGCTTCATGCTGAGCCAGACATCCAAATGCCTCCTACCCTGCTACTCCCACACAGCCTACAGCTCAGGCCTGCCAGCCCCCCCTGTCTACGTTTAAGTCCATGAGAGGCAACACCACAAATGGCATGTGGCCAACATAATCATAAAGGTCTGAAAAACTGCTATGACTGATACTTCTGGTGTCCCTGTAACCTTAACATGATTTATTTACTCAAAGTAAATGCTAAAGCTAATTGGATAGCAGAATTTTTAAGTCACCATTTCAGTAGTTTGTGGTAGACTGTAATCGAGAAGAGGAGCACCGAGAAAGAGCCACAGTCTCGCTTTTGAAATTACGTAGAGAAACACCATGGTCTGAAGAAGCATTGTTACAAGCTTGCCTTGTTCTCACCTTCTTCTCCAAGGAGACGAATGGGTTAAGCAGACCACAAGTCCAACCCAGCAACATCCCTTCTGCATTGATGTATACCCCTGGAGTAAGGCAAGCCCTGGGAACGAGAGCCTGACTTTGCACTCTAACGCTGCACCCCTTTGCCCCACAGTAACACCAAGAGCACCTCACTCCACTGAGACCATCCCCACACTTGTCTCCATCCTGAAGCACCTGGGAGGCAATTCAAGGCAGAGCAGTCCTCAACTGCAGCCACTCTATCATTTTTTATAGGCAATCACAAAGGACCGTGGCACATACAGATAAGTCCTGTGAAGCAAGTGACAGATACACTAACTTGCTTGTTGGTCACAGTACCAAAACCGAGCTTCTATTTGGAGAGACAACCCAGGTACTTGGGTTGGGCTGGAGATGGCTGCGGAAGTGGAAAAAAGCCTATGTATTCACATGGAATTTAATTGAGAAAGCCAGGCTTACTGGCATGAAAGAAATATTAACGCATGAAGACCATGAGCAAAAATATTCCCAAACAGCTATTTATAGCTTTGACCTTTTAGATTTTCTGCATCACTAACTCAAGAAGCAGCCTGCTGCCTGGCAAGCAGAGGTGAATGAAAGGAGCGCAATGCCAACTTGTTAAAGAGAGCCCTTGCTAAAGGGATGCTGTCAGCCTGAAATTTTAAATTTCTATCTAACAGATATCAGGCAACTATTACTACAAAAAAACTTGTGGAATTACAACATGATTTTTGGAAGGGTGAGCGGTGGGGTCTCTTCTCAGTCTTTGCTTTACACTCTCGTCACCACCTGGTACATAAATAGTCAATTTCAATGCTCTGCTGACAACAGCATTTCATGTAATACACTCTCCAGCATATGCTTTTCAAGGGGTTGGAAGGAGTGCTTTCTTCTAGCAGAAGGAAAGGAAAAACTGGAAGGATAGCCAAGAGTCTTATGTACAAGCGGTAGAGATTATTACTGTCACTTTCTTTCCCATTCCCAGAGCACTTTTATTCTTTCAGGTTCTTTTAAATATTGTGCTTGGGACACTCCTCCAGAAGAGGGCATATTCTAAAGCTTGAGATTTATTTCTTCTTTCACCCCCTGACCCCCTGCCCACCAGCTTTTTCCTTTTATTTTTTTTTTCTGGGAGGGGGACCTTAAATGAAAGATGACAAAAAGATCCCAGTATTACTGGAAAGTTGATGTTATGAAAGACATTTCCTTAATTCCAAGTGTATATTCCAGATTTCATTCTTCAAAGTTTCGTATTTTCAAGCATTAAAGGACTCAAGATTTTGTCTTGGAACAGGTAGAAAGCACCAAAGATCTCAAAAGGAGGAAATGAAAACATTGTTCATTTTAATTCCTAGAAGTTACATAAACAGAATACTTGTATGCTATATACATGGACCACATCTCCATAATTATTGTTTATAATGTACATAGCCACATAAAGGCAGCATGGAGCAAAGGCAAAAAACCCCCACAGTAATAGGACAATCCCTAAGAGGAAAAGGTACAAGAAGAAAGCTGGATGGCTGAGCAGAAAGGAGGGATTGGTAAGGGACTAGCACTGAGGTGTATTTGAAACAGCAACAAGTCTGCACTGTGTGAGTTACAGTTCCCATTTGCCCAGCTTGGCTGGTAACAAAGCTACTGCCTAGGTAAATATGAGCAACAAGTACAAGCCCCAGCAGCCACAAGCTGTTTTAAGATAAAAATTCTTACAGAACCATAATCCTCAGATCAACATTTTAAACGTATAGAAAAAAAAGTAGACGTCTTTTCTTAACCTTCTTGGTGGCTGTAAATACAACACTATGCACCTAGTTCTGGCCAGTTTTGCTTTTATTGGAACATTCATGCAAGATTCAAATGAATCAATGATTTTTCTTCAATTAACTTGCGATAAAAATTACGCCTCCAAAGAAAAGACATATTATCTAACATTTACCTTGTTCTTACCAAACCAAACTCATCTAGTCAGCAGGATTTAGAAAAGAAGCATCAAGTATGTTTGCTGAATAGCTTTTGCTGCACAATATATATAGTTTATGCAACCTCTCACAGGAGTACCTAAACAGGTAAAAAGTTGCTGGTATAGTACACAAAATTGCTTCTGGGACAAACTCAGCTTTAATTTCTAGAGAAGCAAAGTGGATTTTGTCAGTCTTTTTTTCAGTAACCTCAGGCATCAACAGTCATACTGCCACGTTGAAGGACTCATTAGGAGAGAATGTGATAGCAAGTAAGGGGTATTAGCTACATAAAACATTTCTCCCATCTGCAGTTATTATCTGGCTTCAGCCCTTAAGAAAGCAAGCATCATCTGGAGAAGGCAGGCAACAAATCCTCCCCCAAAAGGGCTACCAGTGGAATGGCTGACAGGAGAGATTCGAGCATTGGTCTCTGCATAAAAGCCCGTTTATTCAATTGGTGAATACAGATTCGGTGACAGTGATGATGGGTTTAGAAGTCCTAACAGGTGGGAATGGCAGAGCAAAAAAGCTTTATTGAAGGTAAAACACCAAGAGTGAAAAAGTGGCAAAAGAAGAATAAGCACTGTTCATACATATCCTGCCCACTTCAGTGTCCCACTGTTTTAGCCTAAAGCCAAAATAAAACATCCTTCCCATATCATACAGACCAAACACTTCTTTCTGTGGCATGCTCTCAAATCATAAGGCCATCCTAGTTTTTTCAATTTCAAAATGAGACTAAATTTCAGGGGAAGAAACAACTACATGTTGCTGTCTGTAAATGCCATAAGTCATTTTGGGACATCAAACACAAGAGCTCCTATAATACTCACGCAGCGGGGGAAACACAGTTTCTCAGAGAATTTGACAGGTGACAAATGGACTCACTGGCACTAGTTCAAATCTCACAATTTCAAGGCTTAGAAACATGAAAACTACACGACAAAAAACTACTAGTGACCAATCTTTAACCCTAATTCTTACCTCAGCAGGTTTCTTTTGTTCATTTGCTGGTGTTTTTGACTTGCTCCTGTATTTAGAACAAGAAGAAAAAGAAGTGGAAGGACCTATAAAAAAAAAAAGAAATAAAAAGGACCATTATAGATCGCTTCAATTGATTTAATTTTTCAATAAAACACAAGGCACTCCAATCTCTTGAATTATCATAACTTCTTGACAAGATGTGGGCAAAAAAAACCTCTTAGGCAGTCTGTAGGCTTGATCACAGCTCCTCCTGTTCCACTCATTCTTTGTAAAACCACAGCACATTGAGTTTATGGGTACATTCTGCTCTGCCCAATACAAGCATGAGTAAACAGAAGCAAGCAGGCAGATCACTTTCCTCCGTTTTCTTTCTAACAAAGTGGAAGAAGCAGCAACACCCAGGACAGAGTTTGCAAGTTTTAAAAAAACCAACCAAGCAAGCAATGATTCTAAAGCATGCTGATGAGAGATGCAAAAAAATTGTAGCGTGATGTCTAGATATTTCTGGCAAAACATTATTTCAGTACAGGATATATTGATGATTCGCAACAAATATGACAATGAATCATCATTATGTATAGAGTTATTAGATAGGCACAGGTTTACAAGAATCAAACAAGACCCTGCAATACAGGTGGGATTTTTTGCAGATAAAATGGGAAGATGCAACCTCAGGCAGATGTGCGCCAAGGAACATTTAAAATATAATGTTACTAAATTGTGTAACAGACCATAGTGGAATAGATCAAGAACCAGTATAAGATAACATAACAATCAATATACTGGCTATAACTCCATTTTATATATAACTAGCACATAAATGCTCAAATACCTTGCCACCCCCAGTAATTTTAAAGTTGAGGCTCTGCGCAAGAAGAGACAACAGGAGTCCTTTATAAAAAAACAAAACAAAACACGAAAACCTACAAAATAGGACACTGGATAGTAAAATTTCTCTTAAATTACAGATTTCTTTTTCCCAGCTCTGAAAGGGAAACACATACAAGTTTCTCTTCAAATTCTAAGTAGATGCAAAAATCCTTCCAGGTTTACAGGATCCTTTGTCTCATTTTCCTCCCGTAACAGGATTCAAAACACTAAAGACCACAGAACACAAAAAGAAATCAAGCAAGAAACATATATTTATTTTTTTTTAATTATAAGAGGTGAAACGGTTTGCCCTCAAACCACAGAAGGAAACCACAAGGGGGTGATAGACCAAAGAAAAACTAGTAGGTATTACTTACTCTCATTGTCTGAACTGTCACTGGTGCTTAGATGCCTGTGGCGTTTCATCCTGACGCATCCTAAAGAGAAAAAAAAAGTTGATGGCAACCATTCTACCAGAAAATCACCGGCTGCTGGCTGACACCAAGCTCTTCGCACTAAAGGCAAAACTTGTCTGAAGAGCTTTCAGGCACAGAAATAATCCCAGTTCAGCCACTGCCGTTTCATTTCTGCAAGCAATTATTAGACCAAAGTACTATTTTGTGAAACTGAGCGCCCTCAAAACCAGCGTGCCTCTGCTGGGCAGAGCTTGCTTTAAATTTTGCAGAAAGAAGTGCAACCCGCCAGCTGATTCCCGGCAGGGCGTGAGCGGCGCTCTGCTCTCCGAGGAGACTCAATGTCCCATCTGTTCAGCCAGAGGAAGAGTTGCCATGGTGGCAGTCGCTAGCTGGGAGACGGGCGGAGGCCAGGAAAGAAGGTGGATGCACAGCAAAGCAAGGATTTAGAAATATAACTCACCTTCAAAAAAAAAAAAAAAAGGCAAATAAACCCAAGGCATCCTTGCAAAACAAAAGGCAGATTTTAAATGGGGACATTCACAGAAAATGGTGATGGATGGCATTTTATTTAAATCATTGGACCACCACTTAGTTCACAAGAAATGTGGTTTTCAGAAATTTCAGAAGTGATCAAGGGTATTGCTGAGAAATACTTCCACGGTGCTGCACTAGTTCCATTAAAAAAAAAGGTACTGAGCTTTTTGAAACTGGGTTTTGAACATGTAACACATACAGAGAATAAGGAAGAAGAAAATTCTGCACCACTACTTAAAAAAAAAAAAAAAAAATCAAAATAGTGATCAGCTATGTATTCTAAACAAGTGCCAACAGAAACCCATATACTTCCTTTTAAGTTCTGCCGTTCTATAATATTCAATGTTACATTTGTTAAATAAGAACCAATAACAGTTTACAGTTAATAACAGTAAACGAACATCACCCCTATCTTTTTAATGGATTGAATGAGTAAATCAATAAAGAAAAAGTAGTAAAAAACGATTGTGCAAGAATAGCCAGCAACTTTTTCATTTTTTCTTTTAAGCAGAAGACAGGCACAAGTAGGTTACAGACAGCTGAACCTGAAATGCCTGCAGTATTAGAAGTGCCTGCCTGGCCACACCTGAAACATAAGAAGCTTCATTTCTTAAACAAAACCATATGCCATTAAAAAAAAAGGCAACACAGCTAAATATCCCATTTGATAAACCCTCCACGTTAGTTACTGTCCAAGGAGTATTGAGATTATCCAAAGACCACAGGACAAATAAGATTTCCAGATAAGAAAAGCTTGTCCAGAGGCTTTGAAGAGATTGCAATTGAATTGTTTGCAGCACAAGTGTTTAGTTATGTGGAAATTTTCAGCAGCCTCTATATTTAAGAGACTGAGTTTACTGAATCTAAATGCAATTATCACTCAAGGTTTAAAACAATCCTTTTGACCTATCTGTTATAAAAGGACATTGCCCACGCTCCTGAAGTTAAAAAATGCAGCAACGCGTGCCATTTTCAAGCAGGTAGATATAGAACTTCTGAGTCAGGTATTTAAACTGGGGAAGGACAGGCAGACACAGCGGCCAACAGGACAGGACATCAAAAGGTGTCACTTGCATCACTTCAGCAAGCCATAAACTCCCGTTACGTAACAATTAATTTCACATCAATTCACCTTCTCATAGCTCAAGCAACCTGGGGGAGGCAAGGCAGCCATGCTGTGTAGAAAGACCAGTGTCCAACAGAAGAGCTACATCGAAAACAGAATACCCAGAACACAACAGGGCTTCACTTCCAGCTAGCAATGTAGGTGACATGCGCAGGCACTGGCCAGATGAAGAGGCTTCCATGAACCTTCCCAGGCAAAAGCTGTCTGACAGGTAGAAGACACTTGGGCCAGAAGGGCCTGTTGTTGTGCATGGTTTGGGGGCACCAGACTTGATGTTAACTGCTGGGTAGTGAGAGGAGGACTAGAAGAGGACTTTCATCTTGCCAGCTCATGAAATTTAAAGGCAAGGACTTTAATCAAGAGCAAATAAAACGGTATCGCTTATTTGAGAGCTTGTACTCCAGCAGCCAAACCCAACACCCCAGAGCATACAGTCACCCCGAAAAAGGAGCAGGTTATGCCCGTGGCAACTTCTCTGCTGGCAGTCTTCAGTCCCAAAAAGCCCTGGCTTACATACCATTGGGCATGCTACAAGACCTTTTGGGAGACGCTGTCCTGGTTTGAGGTAAAACAGAACTAATTTTCTGTTCAGTAATTTTACTTT
>JAOXJM010000001.1:138870112-138884536 GCA_026413425.1 Tringa solitaria
GCAGGGGGGTTGGAACTCGATGATCTTTAAGGTCCCTTCCAACCCAAACCATTCTTTATAGAGTTAACTTCATGTTTGAACACTACGCTTAACTCTTTTGTTAGTACATCCTATTGTTTTCTCCAGACTAAATAAAACTCAGGTCTTTCACCCTCTGCTCACAGGCCACATTTCCCCATGTCTGCTCCTTCCAGTTGCTGCTCCCCACTACCCTCTCTAGTGCTGGCCCACAAAACCACTATGAGGTGGTCAAAATCTTCCAGCTGAACCATTCCCTACACCAAAAATATTCTTTTCTTGTTACTGAAAAACACTTTTTCTGTCACATGAGTCGCAGATCATACTTCTATGCACAAACTCCAGTGAGTTTGCTTTTGCAACAGCACGACCCTGTTGCCTCACGTCCTGGCCGTGAGCAGTTCCTGCTGCTGGGCCCGTCACTCCCAGCCCGGGAGTGATGCCACCATACCCCCCCACCGCAGAGCTGCCCCTCAGCCCCCTCCTCAGCCCCATCCAACCCCTCCTCCTTCCAGACTCCTCCTCCCACCTGTCAAGGCAACCCTAAGTTCAAAGCATCTCCTCAAACAGCCAGGCAGCTCCACCCAGTTTCATCATGGTATTTAATGAGCAGACTCCTTACTCCTTCACCCACATCGTTAATGGCAAATATTAATTAATACTGGACCTAGGAGAGGCCACTTAAATCTCACCGAATTCACCTGTCTTGTTTGAAACTAATTAGTAACTACCCTCTCAGTTTTCTAAACAGCTGCAAACATTCCTGTGAGCATTTCACCTAACCCACATCTCCTTAGCTTGCTTCTGGTAACATGTGTTGTCTGATAATTTGCATCATCTACGGCGCAATTCCCACCTCACAAATGACTTTCAAGACCAAATTAGAAAGCTGGTCTTGTGACACTTCACATCTCCTTCACAATAAGTAATCCCATGAATATAAGAACTGCCTATGCGGGAAAGGCATTAGAAAATAATTTTACTTTCTCAATTTTTTTTTCTTTTACAGGCTGTTTCAGATATAGCCAGCTCCCCATAGACTACCCGTAACATTACACAGACCTCTTACAAAAGGCATATCAAGATTTTAATACTACCAAATAGCATAGGAAATAAAGCCCATAGTTTTCAAGATTATGAATAAATTATAGTATGAAGCAAGAACATAATGGTACTCTTTCCTTTATAGTTCTGGAAAAATCATAATAGAAACAAGTATCCAAATACCAAACCAGTATCCATCATATTTAACTGAAGAGACACTTCCAGGCAATACTTATCCCAGGTGTACTAGAAGTAGAAAAGAGAAAGTCACTAAGCTTTAAGAAAAGCCTTCTAAAATCCTTACTAAGTATTCATAACAAACAGTGTTGAATTTTTGCTTGTAATAAACTGTGCCTGATGCTGCTTCTTCACCAGTTTCTAACAGTGCTAACTACAGCGAGTATTCCTCAGCTCTCGATTTTTGCCTCTCTAGCCAAAAAAGTAATTCAATATAAATTCACAATCCCATTGTAAAAAATCTAAGGATAGACATCTCACCTTAAGCTAGGTCAGACAGGGAAAGCACCTAATGAAGCAAGTCTAGCACCTTCACTTCCTTCCACTGTCACAAAAATATTTCATTACACCTTTACACAGCAACAAGCCTATTCTTAATAACAACCAGTGATTTAGTAATTCCCAGCAACCAATTAAAATTTGCTGGGAAAACAATTTACCACAGCGGCTTACCCCATTTTCAGACAAACAATGCAGCAGGATGTCTAGAAGGATAGGTTTCATAAGGCAACTAACAAGTAACATCAAGCCGTTTCATGAAACGCTGTCAAGACCTGGGCCCCATGCCACTCGGATGGTAACCCAACACAGCAGCTTTTTAGCACACGTACAGATAGCACCAGTAGTTCTGCAAAATACTCAAAACTTCTTATTCGGTGCTTGAAATTGTTACACAACATAATTGACATATACATGCAAAAAAATCAAGTCAGGGGCTTGAAATGACTTGTTACACAACATAATTGACATATACATGCAAAAAAAAAAAAAATCAAGTCATGGGCTGAAACAACTGCCCTGAAAAGAAAAGCTACCGAGACTGACATACATGTGGGATTTAACTTAAACACCCCACCTCAGGTGCACACAAAGTTGTTTATGTGCTTCATACACCAGCATGGGTCTGTAAGAGATCAGATGTGATGGGATAAATTCAAGGGGAAAAAAAAGGTTTAGGCTTAGCATTAAGGAAGCATCCTGACAGTCAGAACCGCTGGCCCGTGCGCCCAGAGGAAGGATTGGAGGCTGCAGCTCTTGACTTTAAACAAAGATTGGACCAGAGTCCTGGTAGCTGCACTGCCAAGACTACATGCTCGGGCTCAGTGTTTCTCAAACCAGCCCGAGGGCGAGACAACAACAAATGGGACCCGAGCATAAAGAGGAGGAGGAGGAGAGCGCACAAAGCGGTTTGCTTGGCCTGTCTGCACTGAAGACTGCACATCATCACGTAGACAAGCTGCTATGGAGCAGCAAATAGTGGGCATCAGCTGCTCCATAATACACGTGCGTATTGCCGCGTGTCAGTGAGAGCAAAGCAATCCCAAGTAGCTTTTCGACTCTTACCTCTCTCTCTCTCTCCCCTACATGAGAGGCTGAGGGACATATAGACATCCAGGGATGCTACAGCATACAGCTGCATGAGAGGGCAGTTACTGCACATCATCTCAGGTAATTGCTCCTCTTTTTCAGGACGAAACGTTACGGAGATGTCTTACTTCAGCCTGGTGCAGGGTGCTCCTCTCTCTGAAGAGTGGGTATTCCTCACAGCAGGTCACATTGCAATGCAGAGGAGTGCAGCAGAACGAGACCACAAATGCACGTGGCAGAAGACTGCAGTAGAAGAGCTAAATTGGGATAAAAATATTGGGAACTGGCAGGATGCTTCCTGAATCCACGAAGCCTGAAATGAGGTACAAGCAGAAGTAACAAATCTATTTGGTGCTACCTACTACCAGGAACTGGAGAACAGAGCTGTGAGCCACAGACCAGCAAAACCAGGCTATTTATGGGGATCTGGAGCCAAAAATATAAATCCAGTTCTTGAGGAAAGGGAACACTACATGTCTTGCCGTTACCCACAGCCACATGTTGGCCAACCAGATTTTAACTGTCAACCCACCTCATTCAACTCGTACATCCTGTCCTAACAGATGTGCCTCTGTGCATTTCCTAAAGCCGTGATGGCAGTGCTATTGTATGTTACATTCTGAAGGGAGGCTTCCAGTGAACATTTCAGAATCAATAATCTAGATGACCCAGAAGCATCTTTCCCATAGTTAATTTCCATTATTTAATGCAACTATATTTGTGCACAGTTATGGATATCTTTAGTGGAGATCTCAAAATAAAAAATAAAACGATTCACCGAGTGTGAGAACTTCTAAAGTATGTTAACAGATGTTAAGTTTCTGATGGCACAGCCATGCCATTCTCATACACTCTGCAGCAAGTCCCATGACCTCACCACACACATGAGAGTCACAAATGCTAAAAGCAGTATCCCTTTTTCTTGCTAAATCCTCCACACACTGACAAGATGAAGGGACAGATTTCGGCTTTGGAGTGAAGCAATACCAAACTGCGCACTTCAGTGCCTTCAAGTTAGATCTCTGGCTCTGGAACAACACGAAGCAGCAAACCCTGTAAGGCTTTAACTCCCCATGCAGCAAATGGAAAGGTCTTTACGGTGGGACTCCAAGTGCCCGGCGCGTTCAGGGCAGCCAGCTTCACACACCAAAGAGGGAACGATGCCAGAAATCTCTCCCCTCTCACAGATTCAACTGCTGATTTGGAGCCTGTAAACAGATACCTCCGGGAATCAGATCCACGCTCGGACCTTTCTTCCTCCTCACCTCACCTCACATGCACTCTCCAGGCATCCAGTTCAGCATCGCATAAGGCCTCAGTGGTTGCCACACCTGCAAAGGCTGTCCCTCATTTTGCACCTCGCCTTCCCAGCCCTCTTCCCTGTCCACTGAAACTCAAACCCAAACGCCTCCTCC
Source organism: Tringa solitaria (assembly GCA_026413425.1). Taxonomy (NCBI): domain Eukaryota; kingdom Metazoa; phylum Chordata; class Aves; order Charadriiformes; family Scolopacidae; genus Tringa; species Tringa solitaria. The sequence continues at coordinate 138,874,195 of JAOXJM010000001.1, forward strand.
CTCCCAACCCCAGCTACCAAACCCCGATGCCTTCTCCTCAGCCCCTTTCCCTTGCAGGACTCTGCTGCTGCCTACCTGGAGCGTGCAAGTGCCCACAGCCATCCCCACCGCTCCACTGCAAGACATGTCAGTGCAAGCTTTTCCTAATCTACGTCGAGCCATTTACCTTCGAATACGTACTTGCAGGATGGCCACCGACTGCTGGGAATCCTCAGGAGGAGCTCATGCTTCAAACCACCACCGGCTTTTACAAAACAAATGAGCCTGCTGAGCCTTTGTTCCTACTGTGGTCAATGCAAGTAGGAAAAAAAATACACCAAAATGAACCCACAGCTGACTGACATCAGTTAGTTTTAAAAAAAGATTAATTTATGTCTGGATTACAGGAGGAAAGCTATCTCAAAGCTGGATGACAGTAGCCAAGACTTTTCTGGATACATCAAGCTGTAGTGCTCGCCAGTGTACAACACAGGGGTTCATACAGGCTACAGAAACTTCTGAGTTCCTTCAACTGCTCCAGGTACAAGGAATCTGAGTACTTAAACTAGTGTGGATATACTGAACACGTACATTACTTTTCATCTTATTTAACCCACAACTGCTAAGTCTCTGCTAAGAGAAAAGTACAAGAAAGCTGTCAGCATCTGACACCTACTTATGGTTACTGCACTGAATTACTTATCCTGAACAAGAAGTAATTTAATAAATTAGATTCTTTCTTCTTTATCCTTTCTTCTTGGCCTTGAAGGTGGTCTCAGTGCCCACAGGAAAAAAAAAACAAAAACAGCCAGATGAACAGCTCACCTCATATCAAAACAATTAGCCAGTAGTTAGCTGAATGATAAGCCAGTTCTCAGAGGAAAAACAGATGAGCAAAAGAAAAGTAACAAAGCCTTAACTTCACTTGCTCATCACAGTGATTTTAAGTACTGAATCAAACTCAGAACATTGGTATTTGTGAGGTTTCATAAGGAAAGGTCCCCTGTTCATTCTTGGTCAGACATCTGATCATCACACCAGCACTCAAACTGTCACTTCCCCCTGCAAAGAAACCCCCATAAATAAATAAAGCACCCAAGCTTTGCACTTAGACCGCAAAACACAAGGCTTGGAGCACAATCAAATGACAATTAATGAAGCAGCAGACACGAAAACACAGTAAATGAGACTTCATCAACTTCATCCTTTGTGGCTGCAAATTCCCTAGCAGCAACCAAAAATGAATTCTTCCTTGAAGATGATCTCAAATGGTTGGAAAGGGTTTGGGCTTTTTTTAATGCTACGAAAAAGAAACCTGTGTCAACTAACTAATCCTTTTCCAAAGCCATTCCCGCTCAGTCAGACAAAACACGTGACAAGCTCCGAGAAACAAGGAGGGAAATTTTGGCCTTGGTGGAGTCAATAGGAATTAAAGTCAGTGCCAAAACGAAGCCAGAAATTAGCAAGGCGTTTGTCTGATAAATTTGTCAGCAGAACTCCTAAGTGGAAAAATTGAGTTTATTTCTTCTCAAAATGTCCTGATGCAGATATGTTGGGGAAGGGGTGGAAAATGCAAGATAACGTTGTAATGCAAGAGAACTATTCCTTTAAAGCACCCACTGCCGGAAAAGCTTACTGTCAAAAGGAAAAATGTGACCTTTAATAAAATTATTTATAAATATACAGACCTTTATGATTTCTCGTAGTTTATTAAAATAAGATTTCCACTATATCAAGCTGTTGTCTTTATGGAGACAAAGCTTTTGATGTGATTTAGCAAGGGATTAAACCAGACATACAGAGACATGTCGATACAGACAGGCTTCCACCAGTTCTGACCAGGACAGCAGGTAATGCTGCTCCCCACAACACACTGATATTTCTGCACTTTGGGCACTCAAAGAGCACCTCTGTGCTACCCTCACCAAACCCCATCGATGACCCAAAGGGGAAAAAACAAAAATAAAGACAATTTGCTTTAACAGATTTGCTCCCCGAGTTTTACATCGCTTCTGCTTACCTGAAGCATAAAAATTTGTATAATCCTGTCAGTCCTGGCAAGCTCAACAGAAAAAGTAAACACAGGAGCTGAAGTTTTTATCCTTTAAGAATTGCCGTCACGCAGTTAAACTCACGATTCTGGCCAATTACAGCTCTCATGAAGAGGCAGAGGTACTACAGAGTACCCTAACATGGCATCAAAACCTCTGAAAGACAGATCTGAAGATGCTTTATTATGGCCAAAGAAGTCTGGTATGGGAGCCAAGCCGGCTCAACGTCTGTAATCCTTGTGTAAGGGCTAACACTACTGCCATCTCTTCAGAAATAAACCTATGTGATCGGTCTGATCATTATAACACAGTTACACTAGTGCAACACCTTCAAACTGCTAGAAAAGAAGGTTTCTTTGACAGAATGATCTTAATACAGATTCCCTAAAATGACCTGAAGGAGGAGAGAGGGGGGGAAAAAGTATTTTGACTAAAAAATTATCATAGGGTAGAAAATGGTTAGGAAAGGATTTGAGAACAAGTACATACTGGTTACTTTTAAGTGTTTTGAAAATTACTCCACTAAACCAACGCTTTGCCACTGTCTTGTTTTTCCAGCGGTTGCTCTTAACATGTAAAAGTATGTTTTACTTTGAAACATACTTATTATCTGTACAAAACACACATCAGCAATTGTATTTACTTTAAGTCAAACTCACAGATTCTGCTTGCTTAACCAAGCACAACTTATATATAACATATATATACATATATGTACAGGTGTAAGAACATAGAAGTTTTTGTTAAATACACACACAAGCAGAATACTCATCAATACAAGTGTTCACTAAAAAAGTGTTACATCATGAATGCTTTATTTTCTATGAATATTAAAAAATAAAACTGATTTTTCAGTGGATGATGCTTTTGCATATACACATACATAAACTTACACAAATGCACGAGCCACAAAAAGGTATCACCTCACATAAAAACACTGAAAAGGAAAAAGTCCCTCTTTATCTGACCTAGCAAACCCATATAAATCTTATTTAAAAAAAAATAACATCCCGAAAGGTCTGCCAAAATATTTTCAAGCCGATTGTAAATAATCTGGAAGTCCATACTGTCAAGAGTCTGGTACAGGAGACAAATTTAATTTGACCTAGCTTATTTATAGGGTCCCCAGAAGGCTGTGAGACACTCACTAGAAGCACTGTTTTCTCCAATAACAAGGAAAAAGTTGGGAAGTCAAGGCAAATAGAAGAGGGGACAGCCAACGGGAGACTACAAAGGCATCAAAGACATGGCTGGGAAAGATAAGTAGGAACTATAAATCATGTTCAAGTTGTCGTGCACACTTGAGGCTTTTTTTTTTTCCTTTTTCATTTACTTTAGACATTTTTTTCCAACTCTTAACCCATTCATACCTCAAAAGTGGACTGCTTGAAATGCGAGTCAAGCATGCAGAAGCGAATGCGCAGAAAACAAATTTATTTCAATAATCTTAGAAAGAGAATGAAATGGCACCTGCAAAAGCTATTAGACTTCAGCAACCTAAATTCATGCATACTCTGTTTGCTGTTACATATAGAGGCTTTCGATAATCTAGAACAAGTACACAGAAGACGCCAAACAAAGGATCTAAGACAGCACTTAAACCAGATTAATCCACGTAATGGGAGTCATGGGGCTCTGACTGACACTGAGCTGATTGTCAGGAGCGCAAGCTTTCTAATAACTTATGTCCCACCTTCTGAAGTTTTATGGCATTTACAGAGGAAGAAAAATGAAAACATCACATATCAGCTCTAGCAAAGAACCATACGTATACCGTTTTAAGCAATAAAAGACAGAATACACTAAGTACTGACATATAAAGTAATTTTTAACCTCCTCCTCTTTCACTGAGCTCAGGCCAGGGTCTTAATATTTGACAACAATTGTTCCACAGTTATTTCACCTCTGTATAGGCATATAGGTCTGATTAGAGCAAGTCAGATCTCCATTAAAATTGCAGAAGCATACATGGATGTAACCTGCTAGCCACTGGCAAAATCTCCTTCAATTGCCACTATCAGTAAACTCTTTGTACACTAGCTATATAAAAATTTATTTTGATAAAAAATGTCATGTTTAGTACCAACTTCAACATACCTGAAAAATATGTGAATAAAGAAAAAACTTTAAAATGTTGAGAAATTGTCTTTGGGAAACTATAGTACAAGATCTTGAAAAATACAAAAAAAAAAAAACCAAAATAAAACCACCTAAATTGATGGATACCAGCTGCAAAGAGCACACAAACCCATCTTGCATTATTTTTATTTATATAAAAAATCTGGAATTATTTCATCCCACAAGATTTTTCACCTTTTTCTGTTCTTTTTTCAGCCAAAACCAGTGAAGAAGCACTAACTAAAGAAAGTGCAGAAAACAGATTTCTGTAACGTGGACAAAATATTTTGCCAAAATAACTTCCCTAGAAGTATCAATACCATTAAGCAGGAATGAATTTTACTTCCGACATATGCCGCCAGCCATTACAATATTGTTGCCCACAAACAAGCACCTTGTATTAAGATCAACCTTTTAGTTTCTCCCTTACTCTTAGCACATTCTTGTTGTTGCAAGATGCAAGTTCAAATTTGTCAGGCAAAATGCCTCACTTACTTCTTAAGACTGCTCATTTCATGCTACGCTGGAAATGATTATGTTGTTAACATAAGGAAGACTGCAACTTCATTATCAGGTTTAAGTATCTGCCTTTCAGTTGCTTAAATGACAGTCAATTTGATTTTTGTAAACGAACACAACTGCTCTCGAATTAGGCTGAAGCTCAAGAGTTGCTAGAACTCCCTCAAACACAAAGTTATCAAAGAGTAGCAACGTGGGGGCCAGTAACCCTTCCCTTCTCAGACCAGCAGTCAGCCCTCTTGAAAACACACAGAAAACTCTCTCCTGTGCTTGAAACAAGACTTTCTCCTCCTTCCTATCAAACAACACTCAACAAGGTTTACATCGCGCTGTGGAGTAATCACCTGTTATCACTATTTCAGGCAATTACCTGCTGGGAAAAAGAGCCTATTTGCATGAAAGCAGGATCAGGAGTACAGTTTGTAACTCCTCTTTCCTTGCAAGTACTAATAAAAGTGGGAGAGGTATTACTCCTACCTCTCCTTCTGCTGAGGCTCCTCCTCACCAGGTAACTGCTGAGCCTACCATTTTCTTGTGCGCCTCCGTAACTCGCTCGCATACTGCGTGTTGTAGCTGCACGAGGGTTTTGTTGGGGTTGGGTTTTTCTCTCTCTGTTTTTTTCATTAATGCCAAAATCTGGGTGGGACACGGCCCTATTTCAAACGATGAATCCTCTACAGCCACTTTGTTATCAAAGCCTGGAAATCAACACTGGAAGAATATTAAAGAGGCAGTTAAAAGTAGAACAATAAAGAGAATTAAAAACCGCAAGTAATCCCACTAGGGACATTTTTTTCCTCCTTTGTCAGGATACACACTTCTATACATTTTTGTATCCAGCGGTTCAAGATGTAAGGTTCTTTGTGCTGCCGCACAGAAAAAATACTGCCGTTTTATTTTGCTATACTTGATATGTAAGGAAGATTTAAATATTTGTGCATTAAGAATAATAATTTTCTCAGTATCTTCATGCTCTTCAAAGCAAGCATTATTTAAAAAACACCTAGTCTGTTACATCAATACTCTCATTTTTTAAATGGTATGAATGAAAGCTGAGAGTTTAGTTATTATTTTCAAGTGCTCCTGAACACCTATCTTACTAGGTATCAACCTAGCAGCATATCAACCTAACCACCAGAGTATCTTTAGCAAAAAAACTTTTGTCTAAGATTTGTAGCAGATACGTCATTTATTTGCATATTTTAAAAATTCCCATCATCCAGTACTACCTGATAAACTAACACAATCAAAAGCTACTTAGTGCACAGGCACATCCTATGCAGAAATTTTCCTTCCAGTACTTGATCATCTACCCAACAGCACATTCCAAAACACGAATTACCTGTAAATTTAACACACAGCCTAGAAAACGCTCTGCAACGTGGTCACGCAGAACTAACTATGTGCAATAAACGCTCTTGGCGGGTTGTTTGGCTTTGCACAGCCCGGTAAGCGGGGTACCACCCTCCCTCTGGAGAGCATCCCAGGCATCCCGGTGTCTACTCACCCACCGCAAAGCACTAACCCTGGGAAGCTGTTGGACTCGCTGTGCATCAAAACCACTTGCGCGGGCGTGAAACTGCTCTCCAGGGCGCCAACGAGAGCCTGAGCCTTTCACCAGCGACGGCTACCCCACCGTCAGGAGCTTTTAGCAGATACAACAGACCCTCAGAGAACACTCGAGCAAGAATTTGTTAAGAGTAAGGGGTGGAAAAAGAAAAGAAGGGGGCGGGAGAGGAGGGAAACCCTGGACAGCAGATTAGCGAAATAATACATAATTCCCTCAGGACCGTGTGACAAGCGCATTCATTTTAGCAACCAGTCAGGCATGTGTATAAACCTGTTTTTTAACATCTCCCTACAGCTCTAATTAAAACACAAGGAGGCATTAACGACACGATATGTTATGTTCAGCATTCAATTCAATAAGCGAGAAACACAGCTCTGTAATCTAATGCTGTAACAGGTGTACTTTAAAGACGGAAAGCACTCAAAAGTTTTCAAACAAAGTTTAACAAGCTAAGGCAAGCATCCCAGCACTTAATCCAGGAGAAAGTTATAACAAATAGCATCAGCAGTCATGAGCTTATCCTCCCACTTTCTCCTGCTCCTCTAAACAGGGTGACTTAACAACTGCCAGTGGAGCCTCCGCAGCCGTGCTCGCAGCTCAGGGTCTCTTCCACTTCTTTAAATCCAAGTAAAGCTTGTATTATAGCTCTACAAACGCAGGAGCTTTGGTTAGGCCCAAGATCACACGCCCCAGCCTGCTCTAATCCCCAAATTCTTGGTCTCCTACACACTGAAATAAGATCTTAAATGCTGGAAAAGTTCAGATGCCATCTAGAGAAGGGTGAGTTGGAAGTACATAAATCTGAAAGAGCAAACAGCCCAGGAAAGCAGGGAGGTGGTTAGCAATTACACAGACGTGGTAAGGCAGAGCCAGCAACGTGTGGGTCTGATATCTCTCCGCAGAAGCAAACGCCCGGGTTGTCACGTTACATTTCTAAAACTTCTTTGCCATATACCGTCTTATACCTGAAATAAGCTGAAGTATCAATAAAGATAGTATCTACGAACACAATTTTTAGGGGTTCTGAGTATCAGATGTGCAGTGGTAGCTGGAAGATAGTATAAAGAAAAGTCATTTTAAAGTGACAGTGTAATTGATCATTTAATGTGGATAAATATAAAAGAAATCACTTCTCCCCCTCTTTTTATTTTAAATAGCAGCACTAAGATAAAATCAGCTGTGTGCTAAAATGCAAAATTTCTTTTAGTTATCTCACTTCTCAGAGGTGCCATCAAGCCCTACAGATCTTCGGCATCTCCCACTCCCACCTGACCCAGCCTCCACCAGCGCAAAACCTGCCAGGGCCCTGACATAACATTTTATACATCAGCTCTTCAAGATGCAAATAGCATCTGTTGGCTTCCATTACATAAATACCCCCGATAAGAGCTATTATTAACTTGTTAGTTTCCATTTTAAGTAAAGTATGTCAAAATTGCATTGAAGTCTCCAATTACACAAAGCCTCAAGTGTTATAAACACTTCAAATCCTCAGAAAAGAGGAACACCACACGATTTCAGAAGAAGGGTTCCCCTCTCCAGAAATTCGAAAGCCCCTGAGTCCCCTCAGCTGCAGCTCCTGCAAAGTTTGTGGGAGTAGGGAGAGATTAAGCTGGCATGATCAAATGGTAAGTTTTGACTAAGTCCATTTCTGCCTATAATGCCAGCCAAAAAGCAACACCACCAGTCTAGACAAAACTGCAAGTTTCTGGTTATAAAATGCACGGAGAGAATGATACCCACCCTTAACAAAATATTAACTTTTACATTTCAGTTGAATACAATATTCTATGTTATTTAATTGCCCTGCATTTTCTGAAGAGTGGGCATAAAGCTACACTATCAAACCCACTCAGGTAAGTGCCCCCCAAACCATATACCAACTTCTAAAAGGAGACTTCTAGGGACTCAAGGAGAAAGACACATCACAGAAACAGAGGTTTATGTAAGATTTTTCATCCATGGATCATAAAAGACACACTACAAAAATGGGTACGCATTCCTACTGGGGATATATCCCAGATCTCACCAAGCTAACCAAAACTGTACAGACACCATGCTGCTCCTTACCCTCTGGGGCATGACAGTCAGAAATTAATTTCAAAGATTGAAATAAGCTACTTAAATAGACCACAGGGAACTTTGTAAGGGTATCGATTTTGAACTCCAACTCAAGGCAGCTTATACAGCATTCAACTTCACTTCTCATCAACAGGTCTTACAAATCCAGCCGTTTTCACCACAGCCTTGGACACGTGCAGTCACGCCAGCCAAGAGTTCAGGTCACCAGTCAAGACACCCCACAGCCCAGCTGCAGACAGCCTTTGAGATAAGCACTCCGCAGCACTCAGCTACTTCAGTGGCCATACGCATGTGTGCCTGCCTATATGTACATATATAAAGCTGTGCAGGTAAAAATAATCCTCAATCGTAGACAAGCAGCCTTTGGAAATTCTCCTCCATAAGGAAACCACCCAGCTCTATGAAAACTACATGTATTTTAAAAACCAAAACAAAACCCCCACAACAATCCCAGGTATTCCAGTAAATCCCAGACACAAATTTCCTGATTTTCTGCCACGGAGAGGAGGTCCATGGAAACACAGAGAAGGAAAGTGTTGGGTTTATTCTAACACTACACTGAGACCCCTAGCCCAGATTTTTACATTTAAAGAGGATTTTCATTATTTTAATGAGATCCCATGCATCCTTGCCAATAAACACCAAGTTTCAGTTTAAGTTCCTGCATCAGCTCTCTAGCAAATCTTTGCCAGTACCTACTACAAGTACACAACAGAAATAAAACAAACAAAAAAAGAAAAACAACCCACAGTTGCACTGACTGACTCAACTTTTTCCTGCGAGGGGAAGGAGGGAGGTCTGTTCTGTAAATGGAACCTAGAAAGAGGAAACATCAAATGAAGGATAGGTAATAGAAAGAGCTCTCGTTATTTTGATGACTTACTGCATGCAAAGCCCAACTTTTTCAGAAGAGAGCTTTCTTCTGCTCCACTTTGGCATTAAAAACAGGGCATGTCATGTCTAGTCTGGAAAGGTCAGAAGTTCAGTTAAAAAAAAAAGGCACGAAACTTTGGATCCTGAAAGCACTAACTTGCTTTTAATTTGAAAAGGCACTTTCTTAACTAAAGCAACTTCAAATTGCATTTTCTCCCTTCAGCGAGTGCAGGCGAAGGCTTTTCAGATGTCCTGCTAAGGAACTCTTGTGGCAGGCTTGATAGGCCCTTTCCTCTCCAAACCCATCCCGCTCTCACATTTTCAGGTTAGCTCTAACCATCACGAAGATACGGTCTCGCTTTGCAGAGATGAGCAGGTGTGCTCGGGATGCTCTTACAGAACAGCCCACAACAAGCACCAATACGACGTAAAAAGTTGGCTGCAGATTAAACGTTTTGCATGCACCAAGACAAAATACAGCTCTCTTAATCTTTCAGTTTTAGTGCAAAGGCCCTTTTACATTAACAGAGGCACAATAAGTTTTCAAGTTGCTAGAGTGTTTTAATCACGGGATTTCTAATCGCAACTGGACGCAGTCTCCAGCATCCCCTCCTCCTGAGCATGAAAAAAAAAATAATACGGCTTTAAAGTATAGCGCTAATTTATTGATATTTGAATTAGAGAGCTACTGATTAAAAGAATTTATGAACAATAGCTGAACTCTTCAAATAACTATAAATGCTTTTCATAAAAGAACTGCAGTTGAAAACCAGAAAGAAAAAAAAAATTAAAAAAAAAAAAAAAGCAGTATTTATTCTTCCCGTCGGGATGTATTTTAAGACACCCTGTACCCAACTCTCCCATTAACCACCACAGAATTATCTGCGGGCGCGACTTTCGCTGCCTTCCCGGCGAAGCCACCCCTGCCCTCCCAGAGAGACGAGCATCGTCCCAGCGACGCACCGTGCGAGGGAGGAACCTGCCCGCTGCGGAGGAGCCGGGACCATCCCGTCCAGGTTCTTCTTTATTCCTTCCTCCCCCCACCCCCCACCCCTTTTTTTTTTTTGTTTTTTGTTTTTTTTTTCCCCATTAATCCCGCAGGCGCTGGGCCGCTCTCCGCGCCCGCTGCCCAGCACAAAACTTACCTCGG
>JAOXJM010000001.1:138885431-138896228 GCA_026413425.1 Tringa solitaria
GCTCCCGCCCTGCGTGCCGGCTCGGCTGCTCGACGCGCCCGCAGCCAGGCCCCGGCCCCGCCGCCCGCCCCACGCCGCCGCCTCCTCCTCCGGCGGCGGCGGGCGCACAAGAGCCCTATTGTATTATTGACACTGCTGGGCTGCAGGCCCCGCCTCTTCCCCTTCCCTCCCTGCCCGCGCCGCGCCGGGCCCGGCCTTCCTGCCAGCTGCGCCGGCAGAGCCCCGGCCGGCGGGCGGGAAGGGGCCTGAGGGGAAGGCCCGGGCCTCAGGCCCGCGGGCGGGAAGGGGCCCGAGGGGAGCCCGGAGCCGGGTGAGAGACGGGAGGTGGCTTCTCCCTTCGAGGTGCCCGGGGCAGATGAAAAGCGAGCGGCAAGACCCGGCCCGCGCCCCCCCAAAGCCCCCCACGACCGAAGCCTGCGGGCAGCTTCGGGCTGGGTGACTGGGGACGGAGGGGGCCCGGTGGCCTCGCCACATCCCACCTGCCTTCCCTCAGTTTCCGAGGGCACCACGCGCCCATCCACATGCTAAATTGAGGACGTTTTACACCAAGTGGCACGACTTGTAAAAGGACGAGCATAAAGTCTGCCTTGGGGCAGCTTTTAGCCAGCTGTTGGTGTTAATCATTCGGCCCCTGACAGAGCTCCCCCTGGAAACAACATTTGATAGAGAGCACCCTGGGCAGCATCCTTCAGAAAGAAGCAAACAAGGCAAAAATACGGCAAATTTCCTCCGTTATTAGGCCCCACGCCCACACATGTTTCCTGTACTGCTATTGCCAAGTATCACTTGCATCAAATGCACTGCAAACCCCTTTTACCTTTCCAAAGAGATTTGTCTAGAGGACACCCTTCGGCTGCTGCAGCCCCGTTCTCCGCGCACACAGTAACCGAGGCATGGAAAGGCTACAGAAACTTGGCAGAGAAGGAAACCAAACCTGGAGTCTGAAACCTGGGATACACCCCTCTCTCTAGGCCAGGCAGCGAGAAGAAACAGCAAGAATATAATAACGAGGAGTACAAAGGAAAAGGAGTGAAGAGACGAGCAGCAAGCACGGCAGGGATAGTTTGACAGGCTTGAGCTGCGCTGCCGCAGTGTTCCCAGGAAGCAGCCTGGGATGAGGTGAAATGGAAGGGTAAAGAAAGGAGACACTGTCTCAGGCCAAATGTTCCATCGAGCTCAACAGCCTCCCGCCTGCTCTACTGAGTCACGGGCCCCCTGCGTTGACTTCCTCCTGGTCCAAGTGGGCATCCACACTAAGATACTTCCTCCAAGTACTCCGCAAGCCTCCAACTACTTTATACTCAGATTTCCCAAGCAGGATGTGGCGTCTCTGTTTAGTAATCCACCCTCAACAGATCACTTCTCCAAGTACTCGTCCAAGTCAGTTTTCATTGAATCCATGCAGGCTTCTGACTTTAAATCACTGCTGGCAAGGATGTCCACAGATCTACTACCTCCTGAAAAAAAAAAAAAGGCAAAATCTTTTTTTTTCTTTTTAATAGCTTGTTAATATTCCTGCGTGTAATAGGAGGTGTAGCTTTCTACAAATGCAGTTAGACCGCAACCAAGCAGCGATGCTGACACGTATGACTTCCTTCATGCACCAGCGATCACCTCATTTGCCTTCTGTTCATTAATATATACTTGCCAGGAAAACACTCTGAGCAGCTTCAGAAAACCACAACATCAAGTAAAATGCCAAGAACGCTCCCCACCACCACTTGTGGAATCCTCAAATCAGGTGGTCCCTGCAGCAGGGCAGGCAATACTGATTTTTCTCCAAGAGATTTGAGTCCAAAGTGAAGAGAATTCAGAGTGATAAAAAACTAAGTCCATGCGCTATAGAAAAAGACCTGTTTTCTAGTCATAAAAGGACTTTAAAGTCCGATTCAGCTAAACTAAACAGAAACCATTTTCAAATACCAGTATCTTCATTTGGATTTTAAAACAATTTCTGGTTTTTTGTGTGTCCATGAAATCCACTTAGCAGAGTGTATAAATATAAAGTATCCGTCATTCTGAAGGACAATGAAGAACGTATATTCCCATCAGTGAAGGAAACATTCCTATGAGACGTTTCCTGCCAGATTACTTTATATATGAATGACTTCATCAGGAGCAGACGCAGCCCAACCTGGGAAAGGTGTTGTGCAGCTATCTTAATTTCTCATGCCTGGGATCACACACAAACCCCTGCGCTGACCGTCACACGTCAGGAGAAGACAGCATCCAAACTCTAGTTCTACAGTAAATCCACAGATGTACAGGGCAGGCTCAGGGCCAAAAGATAGGCGACACAGGAAAACCTGTGGCAGAAAGTCCAGGAGGCTACTAATTTCAATAAAGGCTTTTATGTGCAAATAACGTTTTCATTATCTCATCCTGTGTGACTTCTAGCAAACTATTTACTGTTTAATATGAATTTACACGGAATTGCATTTACATTTGCTATGCATTTCTATAGGAACACCGTGCAAGCTGAACAAATAGGAAGCAGATTGCGCACTGTTTTTCTTTTTTTAAAAGACATATGCAACAGAGTTTCCACATTTTCTCGAGAAAGGACGAACTACAGATGCTTTTATGCACCTAGAGAATAAAAGGAATTTACAAAGCCAGATGTTAACGTGTTGATAAAATATAGCACAAACATGAAGTATTCCCAAGGGAGGAACACGCTGGAAACTAGAAGCATAAGAGATACGGTCAGGATAAAATAATGTATACATGTATACCACACTCAAGTTGAACCAAGTCATTATTCAGCTGTACAAAGGCTGCCCGTAGTATATTAGGGTATTAAGAAAGTTATACTGAAGTAATGTTTAACATCTGAGAAGTAGGGTCACACAGAGTTTAACATGGACTGGAGCCGCATAAGAAGCATCTCTAGTTGAAAAAACTTAGAAGTATTTCAGTGAATTTCAACAGAAAAGTTGGTGTTTTTTTTTTCTTCAAAATCTGCTCTCTCTGATCAGATGTCAGAGAAGTAAAAGGCAAGACACCCGCCACAGTATCATGGAGGAGTAGCGGGGGGAGATAAGAACTGGAAAAGCCTGGGAGGTTAATTCTTACCCCTTACCTCCGAGTCTCTGCAGCACTGCCAGCCTGCAGGTGGAAACCTCCATGGGCAGCGATTCCAGTTGTCTCTGGTAAGAAATACACGAAGCCTGGTAATACCACCTTTCTTTGAAATACGTTAGAGGCTGCATAAAACTCGCTTCATTTGTAGATCAGATACCGTTGATGAAACCTCGATACAACGTCCTCGAAACCAGAGCAAGCATTGGCAGCTACTGGCGAGAGAGAGAAAAGCTCAAGTCCCTTACTTTCTTTTCACAAATGAGCAAAATTATCGAAGCGTTACCATAAAGCGCAAACACTCGCCTGCAAACGAGACAGCCAATTATCACTGTGGAGTAAATTCCATTCTTCTGGGGGGAAAAAAAAACGCAAAGCAGAAGCTCATCTAAGGATGGCTACCTGTCTTTAAACCCTCTCGTGACTAAAAACCTTTCAGGTACTTGCTATTAGAAATAGAAGCACAGAGTGCTCAGAGCTTCAAAAGATCTTCACCTCTAACGCTGAACCCAATCCTTTAGCACCTGTTGGGGTGGCTGTCAAAAGATGCCCTCAGGTCATAGCACTGCCCTTCCATTTAATCTCCAGAACCCTTTTAAAAAAAAAATCACAAAAAAAAGCCCCCAAAGTGGTTTTTATGGAGCAACTTCAGAAATGTGGGGGTGGGGTGGAGGGAAGGTCTCCCCTTGTAAAAAGATCAGCACATTCAGACAAAAAAAAAAGTACTTCCACAATCATGAAGCTTTTACTCTCTTTAGAGCAAAACATGCCAAGCTGCACTTCCCAGGATCTGACAAGTTCAAAGTTGTGTGCTTAGGGAGATCTTCGATTTATCTCTCTCCTTCCACGCAGAACGGAGAGGACTGCCAGCAGCTTTCAAAACCTATCAGCCCTGTACCTTAAATGCGCGCAAGTACCTAACAGAACAGAATGAAAGGATACATCTATATGCTTGTATTAGCGAGGAAACAAATTGTGTATCTTGCCCCAAAGAGCTGGAAAGTTAGCTGCATCTCCGGTGCCGTATGTGCAGTTTGGGGGAAATCTCCCTACAGCGGCCAGCATCCATGTCAGTGGGGGGAGGTGAGGCTGCTGCTCCCTTCAGTGCTCAGAAATCACAGGTCAATGGTCACTCCAGCCTCCCTCCCCCCCCTCTCCCCCCCCAAAAAAAAGGTTTGGGGTTTTTTTTATTTTTTATTTCTGAGACACACAAATTTAATGGGTCAAACAGCAAAAAAAACTTTTCAACTTTTCTTCACTATGACAAGGACAAAAGGTGCCTAAAAATGAAAGTGGAGATTCTCACATGACTCTATGAACTGGGACAACTTCACCACAATACTTGTGGTAAAACGAAGTTGCAAAAGCAGAAATACACATGCCACTGTCATCCAGAGTCCTTTCAGCTCCCAGTACTGCAGAGGTGCCTAGCTGAAATTTAGCCTCATCATTTGGGTAGAATCATTTCGGAACACCAGACAAACGCTCATTAAAACGCTGTTCAAAAGCCTCTTAGCCCCACCGTAATTTCTTATCTATCAACTTTACCTGATGCTTTAAGGACAAACTTTCTACAGCTTATAGCTCTCACAGGTTTTAACAGAAAGACGTGAGGGAAATCCACGTGTATTTGGAAGATCTCTTAGATCCTTGACAACACTGGCAATTTTATAGCCTTGTGCAACTGGAAAGAGGACAATTCATACTTGACAGTCACATTGCTTAATACATTCTGGGAAGATGCTCAGTTACTCAGATACTCTAGCCATGAAATTGTACATAGCTGGGGATTACCACTAGATCCGTTAAAAAAGAGTAAAGGAATAAGCAGTTGCACATTTTTGTGTACTCAGAATACTTGAGCTTATTTTAAAAGCTTCTCTCACTTCCCCCTCCTTTTCTTCTCTTACTCAAAACCAGTGATGACTACATGTGCATCAGGAAGACTGCATGACCACAAACATTACCAGCAACTGCCTTATGGCAACCAGGCATCCTGAAGAGATGAAAGCAGTAAAAAGCACCCTTCTATCAAACTGGACATCAAGGTATTAACGCCTGGTTTGTTAACACACCCTGACTCCTGACCATTCGGTGAAGCCTCCTCTACATCCTGCTTTTACCAGGTTTGATGCTTGTGAAGTTTTCCCATACGTAGACGGTTGTGTTGTGCGACAGAGCTCAGACTAGATAGCTCTAACAAAAACTTCCAGGCTGGCAATACAGCAAGTTGTTATTTTTCAAAAATTGCCAGCCTCAGCAAATTGCTGTAGCTCATACTGCGAGCTCTGTGGTGTCCAGGACCACCACAGAGATGCCTTCCAACATACACCGCAGCAAGAATGCAGTACTACAGCACACAACTTAATGAAGTGCTACAGAGCCTGCTTGCACCATCCCACTGAAATCCATGCATGCTAGAGACAATACTTACCATCAGCACTTATTCATTGCTTTTAATACTGTTGGACTAGAGTTTAGATGGTTTAGATGGGGTTTAAACATTCCTTGGAAGAGCTGCTCCTGCAGACCTCCAAAGACCTACGTCACCCTTACAGAATCAGAAGGCTTACTCACTAATTCAAAAAAAAGAAGTGGCACAAAAGGTCCAAAGAAGTAAACAAGGAACTTGATAGCAAAAATCCTAGACTTTAGGAACTACTCAGGCAGGCACCTGGGCTGTTACTAGGTCTTAAAAGATTAATTTCACAGCAGCTTTTATTAAATCTTTAGGAAAAAAGCCTGGGGAATTGACACCTTCCAGAAGATATTATCAGAAACGCTAATTTAAATATGCACAGAAAGCTGAATGCTGTATGAATAAAGCTTAAACAGTTAAAAGCCAGCATTTAAGAGAAGATACTCAGCTACAGAGTTCTCACTCACACTTAAGTCAGTAAAACTCATTTTTGTCTGTATCAGTCAGAATGACCGAAGCACATATTTTGTAATAAGTTTCAGACTGCTTTTCGGAATTGAATAAAAAAAAAATCTGTCCCAGTTATGAAGTGCAGCCTGGTATGTGGATTACTTCTAAATACATGCATTTTATGCATGACTATTAGATACGTCAAATGAAGCAGGGTGACTTCCTAGCAACTGGGGCACAGATACAAAGCTTCTGCATGTTAGCATTTGAGGATGTGATTGGTACAAATTGTGAAAATACTTAAGGAGAGCTTTGCTACGAATTAGATACTATGTAAAAAAGATTAATAGGCCACTCATATCCAATTGGGGTACAAGATATTTTTTTTAATTTGTAAAATTATACAATAGCAGCTAAGTGTAAACCAAAAGCTTTGATTCTTTAAAGTTTCACAAATTAATTCAATATACAAAAGAAAATTATATTGATACAGTACTTCATGTGCTTAGTAAACATTTAGGCTTCATGAAAGTTATCCCAGTCCATCTCTAGTTGGAAGATTGTAATATCTGACCAGTTTTAAAGCTGAGTATGGAAGTTTATTAAATGTCTAACTGTTTTCAGATGTTAAATGGGATACACAAAGGAATTGCTTTCTAAATGAACAATTCTACTAGTATAACCACGACAATCTGTTTTTGCTGTAAGCACATCACTAGCATGTATCAAGTACCGAAAGGGGTAAGCACAGTTAAAAAGCAGAAAGCTTTTTCAAGTTAAAAAAACCAAAAAACAACCCCCCAAAAACCCAAAAAGAAACAACTACATGCACACACAGACCAGGGAGAAGTGCTTTAACAGTCTCCATCCAGGAATCTCTGTACTTGTATCTCTATAATTTGATTTAAAAAAAAAAAAGTACCTTCCATATTTTACTAGGAAAACTGCACTGTAAAGTTAATCATATCCTCAGTGACTCTGGGGAAAAATCCCTGCTGTCAAAAATTCACCTTTTTTGGAGGATGGATGACTGCAGAGTTAATGCTTATTTTCAATTAACTGTGAGTATCTATTTAAAGTCCCTGTTTAAACACAGAATTCGGGTTTTATACTTAATATAATGTAATTACGCTTTGCGATATTTTGTAATTTTAAAAAATCTTCCAGAATCCAGAGTTTACATTTTCAATGTTTATTATGAATCACATTCACAGTGCAATACAAATGACATAAAATCTATACAACAAACATACAAAGACTACATGAAGCACGTACCATTCCATAACACGTACAATACCTGCTGCTTAGTCTACAAGTGTTTTTAACACCTGTTAACAAGAAATTGAAGTAAAAAGATAAATAATTGGATTGAGAAACTCCTTCATTATTCAGGCTTTTTTTTATTAAAAACTCTTTATATTGATAACCAGGCTATAAATGTAAAAATAAAAAAAAGCAACACTGCTCTTTCCTAGCATGTAAAAAAGTTTTTCCGCTGTTTCAAGCCTAGATTAATTTTCAATTAATCATCCTGTCCTCCAGCAAAAGTAGTTACAAAAATCAATTTAGCACTTCTTTTTTTTTTTTCCAGAGCAGGTTGATGATAGAAAAAAATAAACTATAAACATACATATAATCATGTGTCAGCGTAAGAGTTTGGAAATGTTATATGTAAAAGGTTAGAGACCAAGATGGTCCAATATACGCACTGCTTAGATACATCACACAATGACATTTCTGAAGTAATTGTCCATACCAGAAAAATACATTTACTGTATATATCGAGAATAATTCCTGCAAATGTTCATAGATTAGCTGCATTATTACTTTGGAGACTGATCTAAGATTTCTAGCTGTTTTCACAGCCTCTTCTCACACACATGAAAAAAATTCTGGCTGGCTAAGTGCAAATAACTGGTAATTTCCACCTCCAGTAAGATTCTGGTGGCAGTTTGGTTTTATTTCACTTTGTCAAATAAAAACATTCACAAAAGTGACGTTTTTCTTACCTTCAGTACACTAATGGTTTAGTGACTTCAGGAGATACTCTTCCTTATTTAATCCATGCATAACTTTAACAAGAGGTCCTAAGGACATATTCTCGATATATAGCTTAAACTAAGGGCAAGCATTTGCCTAGTAGCAACAAAATGACAGCTCAGAACATCTCTCAGGCATGACAGAATCATGAATTTCAGGGGAACAGATTCTTTCCTGTGCTAATTCAAAAAAATGAGGAAGACGTGTTTTTAGCCACCCACTTTTGGAGCTCCAGAGCTGTGAACTGATGCGTCGAGACTCATATTCAGTTAAGATGCACAAGATCTTCCCTATTGACAGATAAGCATAACAAGGAAATTACTGCTTTAGCACCTCAACACAGCCCCAGTCCATTCAATGGATTGTAAAGGCTACATAAACTGGCAAGCCACTATTTTAATTAAGAAATTTGCTTTCATGCATCTGCATGCACAAACTGTTCAAGTATTAGAGGGCTTGTAAACCTGGCCGTAAGCTTTAAGTTTGTGTCGAAAAAATCAGCAAGAATGTAATATGCAAAAAAAGAAATCAATCATGTATTTAATATCCATATAGATCTGCACTGTAATATGCATTATATAGCAATAAGTGTGCTTACTGATCACTATTAAAATGCATCTCCCAAAATGCTACTAGCACTTCTTTGGTCTGTTTTTAGAATTAATCCAAAATAAACTCTACAGCAGTGTGTACTACTTTATAGCCAGATTTTCCACACTACTACTGAGTATAAAACCCTGCTCCTGCGGTCTAGCAAGGAAGAGCCTTTTTAATGCCATCAGAGCCCTTCTCTTGTCCCTGGTTGCTGTATGTTCCTTCTAGCAAACAACATGGTACCAGAGACTTATAGTTTCGAGTCCAAGGAAACCTCACAAATGTCCCATACATGACTTGGGAATACTGGAGGCAGCTGTATCGCCAGAGAGCGTGGGTGGAGCTTGGAGCATCTTCAGCAGAGCCCTCATGCTCAGAACTCACCTCAGAGCAGAAGAGCGTGGCAAGTGCTCACTTACCAGACTGCTGTTATGACAAGTCTAAGCATAAATGCTGCTGCAAACAACTTTATTCAAAAAAGATGCTGAAGATACACATTTTATAAGTCAGGCACTGCTTCTGAAAGCATGCTATAAGGAGAATTCATTTCAGACTAGGCTTTCAGAAAAAGTCAATGACTACAGCTTCCTCCCTGTCCCCCAGTGAAGACAAATTTGCATGTGGGAAAGTTTTGAACAGTGAGTTTCACATAAACACACTTTCTAAACAACATGTCCGAGTTAAAGATAACAATTACTACTGCATCAAATTTGGATCAGCATTGCACTTTTCAAATATGTTTTACCATCAGATGTTGAAAAGAAACATTCAAGTGTCAATAGAAGTTTAAAAATCACTGTAAAAAGTTAATAGAAAACCTCCATTGTTTCTGGAGTCAAAATATAAGTTTCAAACATAACGCACATGGGGAGCCGCGCCATTTACTCCAGTTTAGGAAATACGGTATTAAAACCACCAAAAGCTTTATAAAAGGGATATATGAGAAATACAAAACCAAGTGACAAAACTTCTCAGATACTACTGCAACATTCAAGCCAAATGACATCCAAGTGCCAAGACAAACCGTACGTGAACACCTTCATGTTAAACTTCACATTCCCATCTGCATGTCGGCAAAGTTGTAGAAATTGTCTACATCTTGAGATGCTGATGCCTTGCTCTCTGATACAAAAACCTGTTTTATTAAACAAAGAAATAGTTATGCACCACTAATAAAGAAGTTCAAGCAATCTTTGCTCATTCGGAGCCAGTAACAGTTGTTTTTACTTTTGCATTTCATGAGAGGCACAACTCTGCTGGTTTCCACTACGTGACAGAAAAGCCCTAGAATTGTCTTGGCCCCAATGTACCCTTTGTTACCATCATCTGTTCCTACCAGACATGTTAAGCTGCAGTAACCCTAAACTTTCACTGATGAGAATTAAAATTTTTGGGCTCCATTATTCAGGCGTCACAGCTTCAGCCAGTGTCCATTTAGACGTATTTTGCTTGGTAAAGTCAAACTCTGTCCAGGGTGGGGAGCATATGAAAGAAACAAACACACAGAAACCTTACACTACCATTAAGCTTGCCTTTAACAAAAAAGTAGAGTTCATAAGAAAGAGTCCCTTGCACTATATTCCCCTCAAAAAACTTAGTTGCTTCTTCATCAGATGTTTTTGGGTTTTTTTTAAAATAACTTCAATTACATTTGCATTTTGCAAAACTGATCAACGCATGTGAAATTCCAAGCTTTAGGACAGTCATCTTTGCAAGCTTTCAGCAAATCAACTAAAAATGCCTTAGGCAATGCCAAATTAGTTCACTGTAACAGAAAGTGTGGTGGCTGTTCATCAATCTCAACATGCAAGCGATAGCCTCAATCAAAAACTTAAATTGAGTTCTTACTATCTTCTATTTTCTATACCTCAAGAGGAAACTATCACTGTCTCAGCACATCAGTGTTGGCACAGCCAGCCGAGCTATTCTGAAGTGCACTGGGACTGTAGGAATGGGTTATTCCAGATGACTATGCTCCTATAGACACCACTTTTCTGCTTCAGCTCAGAATGCCTTTGTAAAGGCATTGAGCCTTTGTAAAGGCATCCTTGAATTGGTTTACTTAAACTACGTTTTAAGATGAGTATCCTATTGTCCAGTAAATTTCTGATTTAAGAAAATAAAGATTATATCACAAAGTGTGGAGGAATGGTTGAGCGAAAAGGGGCACGACTTGATTGCAATGAGCAACCCAGTCTTTGATGTAGATAAAG
>JAOXJM010000001.1:138896328-138911378 GCA_026413425.1 Tringa solitaria
CTGGAGCCTTCTCTTCTCCAGGCTGAACAGCCCCAGCTCTCTCAGCCTGTCTTCACAGGAGAGGTGCTCTAGCCCTCTGATCATTTTTGTGGCCCTCTGCTTGTCCTGTTCCAACAGGTCCATGTCCTTCCTGTGTTGAGGACTCCAACCAGGATATTACAATTTAAATTTTGCAGAGTATTTTACAAATAAGTGATGAGACAGATGAACAATACTAGAAAACATGCCAAAAAAGGTGCAGAAGGTCACACCAGAAAGAATGTCAGAGGAAAAGAGCGTAAACGTACAGAGTTCACACAAATAGGAAGTCCACTTAAATGCGCAGCACAGCGCTCTCCTTGTTTCTACCAAACAACTCAAAAAATTCTGGTGGTGCTATTGCTGAAGAACTTTTCTACCCTTACTAAAATATCTAGAGTTGTCTATCAGATTTATTTCAGAAACAAAAAAAAACACAAACTGATGAAATTAAGGTTATTAACAGATTAAATTAATCATTTTTAACTGTGGTTTTTAAATGCAAATGTAGCCACTTGCTTAAAAGCAGATTAGTCTCCTGAGAAGTCTTATAGGATACATGTCTTCCTAAGAGATTTCGTCATTGTTTCTTGATCAAGGATACCTATAATTCTTTCTGAGCACTATAACAACTCTCAAACACGATAAGGGCAGCCAACAATGAGGTGAAACCATTCTACAGAGCATTCCTGAACCTTCTGGTAGTAATAAGTCTGAAGTTTGTTATTCCCTAAATTGCTTCTAAACTGTGCCCCAAGAAAGAAATACATTTTTTTAGAAAATGTAGACTCATGATACTCAATTGTCTAGGGATCCATGCACAAACCCAGAAGTTTTAGAGCTACATTTTATCTAAAAAAAGGAAGCCCTTCTCAGGAAGCCCTGCTTCTTAATTCACTGCAGCAAGTATTTAATAATTGAGGAAGATTTTACTATGGAACCAGGCTGAAAACAGAAGTTTTAAATCCAAATGCAGTAAGTAATTTCACATTTGAAATTGAACCCAAACACTACAGGTCATGTCCAAGAAAAATGCTTACTTCACAGCATGAAGTACGCTCTGAGGTTTCTGGATGCATCTGAGATCAGAGCATTCGTAGTGTTGTAACAACAGACACGAGTCATTTTAATGAGGAAAATACAAAATTTTATTTGTTCTAATAATTCATATCACTTCAGCCTTTGAATAGAGAAAAAGATGTAGAAGAACCAGTGAATTACCTACCCAGTACTGTCTTTGTTCTTTATGGAAAAATAATATGCTAGCCAAACTAAAGAAAGCCACTGGAAGTTCCTGCTTAAAGAGGCCATTTTTATGGTAAAATTTACAGTGATGACCTTTGGGTCAAAAGAAGAATCAGTAATATCACAGCACTGTCCAGACTGGAGTTGTAGCATTCTTTAGACTCAGAGAGCCATCAGGATCCTGCCGGTGCAGCAGCAAACACCAAAAAACCCAAACATTAGCTGCATTTGAGATGACTTATTACAAGATTACTGTTTTCCAGAAACTGGGCAGTCTAGTTCCAAGTAATACTTTCAAAAGGAACTGAAAGACACAATGGAGTTGTATGGACACTATGTCTCAAAGACATTCTAGTCATCTTTGAACAGCTGCTTAAAAGCAAAGGGTTTGTCACTTCTTCATTATCAGGAGTGCCCTAATTGTTTCCAGAAACTCTCAAAACCATTGCTGTTCGGAGAAATGGGGACAGCAGGAAAAGAGGAGGTGTGGTGTAAAGAAGCTACAGTAAAATAAGCTGACAGAAGAAAAAAGCAAAATGCCTTTGAAGAAAGGCATTCTGCAATATCCTACACAGCAAAAGTAACCCTTGAAAAATTTGAAATCCTGTATTATCTTTGTCAGGGTTTAATAGACTAGGACATCACAAAGCAGACTTCAGTATACAACTTGGAGCAGAGCTTTTCCCTACTATATTTATACAACTTGTTTTTACTGTCATGTGAAATAGAAGTTTTAAGTGGAAATCTATTCTTCAACGTGTATGAGGATTTAGTACTCTCTTTCCTATGGCAATTTTTCTTGTCTCTGAAAAACAACTTGAGGTTTGAGTACAAAAAAACTCAAACCAAAAAAATAGGATATTCAATACCTAAAAAGATCATGTAGTACATCAATGCTAGAGCTGACTATGAAGTACCCTAGTCTTTCTGTAATGTTTTCTGCCAATAAATCAATACACCAGCTTACCTTGGTCCCACTAAAAACATCATTTATAGTGCTTCGACATGCTTCCACAGCACCATCTCCATTGAACTCCAAAGCAACCACTGGACCTAGAAGATAGTTTCATCTAGAATCAATATGACTTCCAAGCTTGGCATTGAAACAGTAGATTTCTCAACCCAGAGGGAATTGTGAAGCTTGCAAGAAGCATTTTACGGCTTTTGCTTCAGCAGCCATAATGCAGGATAAAGAATTAAAAACACTTAACCATAGCTTCAAAGTACAGTGTTATCTGAGAAGAAAATATCTGCAATTCCATGCTCATTTTTGCAGAGATTCTGGCAGGATTCCAGGTTTACTTCTTGAAAGGCAGCAATGGCACAAACACGCTAAGGAGCACGGGGCATCATGGAAGTGAGTCAGACGATACTGCTCAAATAGTGAGCCATTTCACAGACATCTGGAGTAGGATTGAGTCATTCGGGCATTTTTGCCTCAGTCCCAAGATAGCAAACTGCCTGATTTTTAGACTTCTTCTCACCCGCTATTTGCGGATCCCCTTTTTCTGGTTTCGTTCTGAACACGTTATTTCTTCCCACATGGGTGCAAAATAGCCTTTAAACCAGACTGCCATCTTGTAAGCACAAGAACTTTTGTCCTATTCTTGCAGTGAGCAACATAGACCTCTTTTGTTACTATGAAAAAAAAAAAAAAACACCTGCATGTTGCTACTAAGTTTGGGAGCTCCTATTGAGCTTTAGCATCTAACAGATGGCAAGATGTCAGTACTTCTGCAGGAAGAGACAAAACCCCATTACAGTCAGATCAATAAAAAGGCTTTCGAAATACTCTGACAGTACAGCAGTTATAAACAGGAATTTAACACTTTATACACATCTACACTGATTTGCTTAAATATGTATACAGAAACACTGAATACCTAGGTGTTTGAGCAGCAATGGTGATAACTCATAAATCTAAAAGCATGAGCTTCTTTTGAGCATCCCAGACAGACCTACATGTGACACTGCTCTTGAGCTACGTGGTTGGACCACTAGAGGGGAGGCAGAGCCACAACGTGGAACAGCTCATTTCTGATGCCTTCAGGAGTTTTGGCTGGTTTAAGGCCTGACTGAGGCTTCCAAAACTCATCTCAGCTGGCTTTACACTATGCTCTTGAAACATAAATTTCTCCTTCATTCCTCTTTCTTCTCCAGAGCCCTCTAGTGACAGCTAGACTTCTTGATATAGATAAGAAATAAAACAACACAAACTCACCTTTTTCAAGTAGTGGAATGAATTCTGATGCACACTGCTGGAAAACTCTGTGAGCATCCTCTGCCTTCATTGAGACTTCTTTAGTCTGTACCAGCTGAAAGCCTTTGCCTGTCATCTGTTAGCAGAGAAAGAATTCATGTTAAAAACAATTCTAAGGCACAGAGTTCGGCTCAAGTACCCGGGTTACACTGGAATGTACCCATTTTGCTCATACACTTGAAGCCACAGAGCAAAGGGACCCTCTTTGCTCTTTTCAAAGACCATTTGGGTTTTCTACATTTCTGTTTATTTTCATTCCATTCATCCAGATTTTCTTCTCTGCCCTAGTGTACCTAGAGGTGTAAATGTGAATATTTTTGTTTTATATTATGGCCCAGGGTTGTGAGTTTTTTTTTCCCCACAATCCTTCACAAGCTGAAACTAAAGGGAGTTTAAAGCATTCAGCATCTGGAGTCAAGCAGTTAGTTCTCATTAGCCTGCAACCATTCAGTCAAGCATTAGCTCAAACTCTTTTCTATCCACTGGTGGAGTTTTCCATTTCAGAGAAAAGAGTCACAAACTTTCCAACACACACAGCTTTTTACTTCAAATCTAATAGGAAGCTAAAAGCATGTGGAGAAGGAGCAACTGTATTTGTACTTCCAAAGCATCCATTAATCTACAGAGCAGTAAGATTTCCACAAATCTCAATAACTAGTCTTTCAGCATCTTCTTAACTCTAACTTCTAAAGAACTACTAACACAGGAGAACACATCTGTTATCCTCTTTACTGTAGCTATTCCTTCTGCAGAAAAAAACAACCCGTAAGTATGATTATCTCCCTTCACTCAAGTAGCTGTTAGTAGCTCAGTTCCAGAACGACACAACTGGGCAGTGGAGGGGTGGGGAGCATGGGAACACCCTACAGCTGTCTTTCCTTGCAGTTAAAAACCCAGGGGAAGGAGCTCAACTGGTTGCTTTGTTGATGATACAACACGGGGATCTTTTGCAGATAACTCTCTCAGAAGCTGTAGCTCATGGTTACTGGGCTCTGCTCTGTCATCCCTGGCACTCCAGGGTGCTAAAAGCAGCCAGCCACTCCCAGATTTTAACCCCAGGAAAGCCGACACTCAGCCAAGTTTAGGAACTGCTGCCTCACAAATGGGGAAAAAATAAAAAATAAAATACAGCACCAGTTATTTAAGTAATCAAAGACAGCTGATCATCTGTGAGAAACACTTACTGCCTCTTCCAAAAAAAATTTACAATACTGGGTGGCAAGGGGCTTACATTTTAACTTTTTTTTTTTTTTTTTTTTTAAAGTCTTTGTTAGTACTGGAAAAACTTTCAGGACAGACTTTTATTAGCTGTGACTTTCAGGGCAATCAGCTAACAAGTTAATTGGCTGTGTCCCTTTCACAAGCATTGCCAATCACTTCCTCCAAGTTTGGCCAAGTTCATCAAATCAACGACATGCTTTCTTCAGAAAGTAGTTTTGGTGTGCCATGGTGGAAAAATACACTGGAACAGTTGGAGGACAGGTGCACCAGTCACAGGATTTCAGCTGTAAAATAACTGTCTGAACAGATGAGCTTCAGTCTCTTACCTTATTTTAAGGTTTTAAACACTGCAGTTGCTTGGTATCATCAATAGACAAGCAGAGCCTCTTCATTCCCCCTTCAGGGAGCACCGGAGACTATCCAAAGGAAAGTTAAATTAGACATTTAAAAAGCTGAAGGCAGACAAAGGTCGCTTACCTCATCAATTAACTTCCTGGCATTTGCAGTTGTGTAGTCACCAGCAAAAAACACAGCCAAACACGATTCATCGCTGCTTTTCTGTCTCCGTCCCCAGGTTACTGGTATTATGCTCCTCGTAGCATCGGTAGAAATTCTGACAGCTTTCAGCTCCTCAGAGCTGGGCAGAGGAACATAATCTTGTACCACAGCATCCTCGGGCAAAAGACCCCAATTATTTTCTCCTGACACAGGGGTAAAGTCATGGATGTTGCTCCATGTGTTATTGAAGATACTCAGTCCAGCATCTTTAAATTGTAAAGCAAGCTCAGGATAGTAGTACTGGAAGCACCCGAATTTCATACCTGTGGAGGACTCAATAATGGGCTGTGTGGCACAGCACAAGAATACCTCCAGCTTTTTGCAGTCCCGGGTGCGAAACTGTTGGCAGGCCACTATGCATTTACAGTCTTTGCAGTCACGGAAAAACACGCTGCCTTTTATTGGTCCTAAAAAGATTTGGCAGTTTACACAGTCGTCAATAGTGATTGTAGCAGAATGGTCAAATATGTAGATACTACAATTCTCACAGTCCTGAATGATGAATTGTTGCCCTGCTACTTTTCCAGGCAGTCGACCCACAGTTTCATCTTTAAGTCCAGAAAAAGTGTAATCTTTGGGGTCAACCTGAAGGAGGAAAAAAAAAAAAAAAAGGAACGTGAAAGTCTTCACGTACATAGAATATTATAATGCTAAATGTCAATTGCCTTGCATTAACTGAGGTAGCACTGAATTGTACAGGATAACCTGCCAGAAAACTCTTCAAAGAGTTATGAAAAATCAGAAGAAGCTCTTTTAGCTAAATTACTGGAATGCACAGTATTGAGGTACAACAGAGAATCAGAACTACACTTCTAAGATGCTGCAGGGAAAAAAAAAAAAAAAACACCAACCAAAACTAACTCAGTTTGTCCTCTAATAAAGAAAGGGGGTGAGGGGAGCTGGTCTTCTCTGTGGACTCTCAACTGTTTCAGCAAGGATGATGGTCCTGGGTATTATCATACTAACTGTAATAAAAAAATTGGCCAACATAGTTAACGACTCACAAAGCTAGAGATACACAGTATTTCCTTTCCAATTAGCTTGCTTGGTCATATTTTACCACACCTCAACAGGTTGCAAGGAAACTGCTTGAAAGCAGCAAGGTATCTCCTTTATTGTGTCTGCCAAGTACCAAGAGGTTGCTTATCTGCGCCACGGCATTACCTTGTGCTAACAGCCACAAGATTTTTGTGACAACAGCAACTGTGTGACAACAAGCAAACCTTGGCGGTGCAGGCACAGGGGGTACATTTACAGACTTCTCCTCCTCCATGTTCCAGCATCCCTCCGCTGGGCAGGGACACTTGAGGGAGGCTGTGGATTTTCCCTGGGGCTCTCCATTGGGAAGCAGCGAGTGAAGAGCCACACAGCGCCCAGGATGGTACTCGATACAGGCGGACAGCATGAATAATACAGCCGGTGCTGTTGTAACACTGAAGGAATCTGAGCTGGGTCATTTCTAGATACACATAAACCTCAAGACAATTTTGCTTCCCGGAGCAAATTCTACTCTGCCCTCTTGTGAAGGCTCGTTAAAATAGCACTTAGAAGCATACAAGTACCTGAACTAGTCTAACACAAGACCACTTCACAAACCTCCTAGGTGATTATCAGCCCGAGGGCCCTAAAGCTTGCTGCACCATAATTAGTGTTAACGCACTACAACAGCTTCTGTACAGCCCAATCTGAAGGAACTACTCCTCCTCCTCCTCAGCATTTCAAACTTCCATATGAGGTTTATGGACCAGAAAAAGGCATAGACCAGGATGGACTAGCACCAGACATCCACTAAACCAGCTCAGCCTAGGTAGCTTTTGTCCAGAACAGCTAATAGAATCTAGAAGTCTCTTCCAATTGATAAAACATACTCCTTTATAAACAACATATCTGACCTCTGGGCAGGAAAGGTTTGCAGCTAATGAATCTTCCAAATAAAATGCAAGTTGAGACAATAAAGAGAGCTTTCTAGAAATCACCCCTCAATCATATTTAATACCACTAGTACACACCCAGGGAAGTTAGTTGGAAGAGTTATAAATAAAATCAGGAGGCTCAAATGATAAGGCACACAGCACAGAGACTCAGCCACACAGTATGATTAGGATTCAAACCCTCTAAGGTATTAAGTTTCACGTAACGTATTTGATCCATATATTAAAGCAACTTACATTCTCTCATACTTGAGAAGTTTCAAAATTGCTTTTGGACACGTTCTTCCCAGCACATATATATGTATATATATGGTGGGGTTTTTTAATAACCTTGGGAGACAGGCTTACTGCCTTCAAAACAGGGTACAGAGGAACAGTTACTTCTCTTAGGAAGGAGAAGTTCGAAGTTTCCAGAACTTACAGCTTTTTTGAAAGTTGGTACCTAAGCACATCCTTCTCAATTGCTCTGCTCTAAAAAGCCTCTGAAACAGCACTAGGTCATCCTACACAGTGGCTTTTACAGAGATGTGTGAAACTTCAACTTCACCTTGCAATTTTATTCAGGCCTAGGTGAAAAACTCTGGTTAGTCAGCTAACCCACAGCTTACAGACAGTTTCAAATGAGAGCACTTGAGAAAGAGTAGTACTTGAGTTTAATGATAAAAAAAAAAAAGTCAGCTTATTACCAGATTCAGGAGATGAATTTTATTTCCCTGAGGTGAATTAGGAGTTCTGCACTGACACAACTCTTACTTCTCAGTTTCCTCATGATGTTGGGGAGTTTACCAATTTCCTTTATTTTTGCTTTGCAGTTTTCCTTTTAAAGACCAAGAGTATTTATTATCTAACACTGCTGTACAAATTAGAGGGACTGAAATAGATTTAACACGCTCTTCCCCACAAGGTTATTGCCCCACGGTGGAGGGGGGGATGGACGGGGAGGGGGACAGGGACAGACAACCCAAGAGACTGTAGCAGATCAGAATGCTTCACTTCCCCTCGGTAAAAGAAACATGAAGGCAGAACTACGGTTTTGAGGATGCATCCAACAGCTGCTAATATGCTCATTGAGGAGTTTCATGCTTACCAGCACTGAAGTCTGCAGCTATTATCAACAGGTTAATTTTAAAATCACTGCATCTACCTTCCTTTCCCTGACATTCAGCATTAACTGCTTCTTAAGCTCTTCCTTGGCAACACAGCAAAAAAGCAGACTACGAGAACCAAAAGCAACAGAAGATGGTAATATCTGCAGCCTCACGCAACCATAACCAGGGTCACATAGATTTCTCTGTCCATTTATCTGATGCAACTTCTGCTATAAAGTCTTAAGCACATGGCAGGTCAGCAAAAATCCACTGTTTGATAACTCATCTATTTATCCTTTGCATTTGGATAAAGGTTCAAAGAACTTTGTCCAAATTCACCCACCTCACCCAGACAGATGTTTTACTCTCCATCCCTTAATACTTTTTTTAAATGTCTTTTTTTTCTTTTTCTCTCCCAGGCTGGTATAGGTCCATATGATGACAGCACTTATACAGGCAACTTTTAAGACTTTCAGCTGAATTTAAAGAGTTTTTGGAGTAGATACGAGTCATGCATTAATAGATACGGACACAGCTCAAGAGTTGAAACCCTCTAACAGAAGTGCTATGCGCAGAATCAGAAATTACTCCATGTAGTGTCCTAAAATAACCAGCTATGATGAAGAAATTGTAATCCCAGGCTTACACAATTTTCTTCCCCCTCAACAGAGGTACAGAAGTCTCACCTTCAGTTACCAGCAATGACATCGGTGATTAAGTCTGTTACAAGGGACTGGAGGGCAAACTGTAAGGAGCAGGAATTTTAAAGAGCAAAGAAAGGAGAGAAGGCAAACAAAAGTTTGTCACAATTGTTATGAACACTAGGAAGCTCTGCTGCAACAAGCACTAGGTGCGTTAAGCGGCTTTCCTTCCTGCGAACGCTTGTCTTGCAAGAAGGTCAGAGGCCAGATGTGAAGGCTGCAGATGACTTGCACCTCTTCAGCAACCATTATCCAGTTTACTGGCACCAAGATTAGGCATCTCCCATTTGGGAAAAGGCTTAGAAGTACTAGACCCTCTCAGTTTTTAGTGATAATTGTGGCTAGAATCACCAAGGATCCCAGCAGCTTCTTAAACTCTTTCTGGCACGAGTCCATGTCTTCACAAGACTTTTTCACCAGGTCCATCAGGAAAGAAGTTTTAGTCAGCAATGATATGCCAACACAAACATGAGACGGTACTGCTGTTCTTAATGGATTAGGGTTCTCCCCTAGTCACCTGAGTCTAGACTGCTGAGCAAACAATAATTTGTAAAGTCTTTCTAAACCATTTACACTAAGGTATTTTTTAAATACCACTCTCAAAAAATCATTCCCCATCTCTCTGAATCACAACAGATGGTGGTTCAGCTATGGACTTACACACAGTCGATGACACACAAGAGTTGGCTGCTGACCCAGTGACATTAAAAGCTGCAGCTATAGGGTAGGGATGCAAACTTAAGAGGCTTTATGTGTTATTTTTGTCAGTAGGGGAATTAACAGAAAGGAAACAAGAAAAGTGGATTCCCAGGCCTAGACACTTCTGCATATTCGTACTTGCATGGGATTGGTGCCCTTAAGCACAGAGTTGCAACATCCTCTGGAGGCTGTTGAAGTTATTCACCTCTGGCAGATTTCTAGATTCTTAGGCAACAAGAAAAGGTGGAAAGAATGACAACATGTACAGGTTCCAGTCATCATCATACATTTTTTCATCCTGGAGCATCTCCTGTGCACCTTCACTTTAAACGTGGCCAATACAACAGTCTGAACGCACATTTAATTCTATTCTTTATAGTTCTCCCTTTCTTCCAGAGTACCCATAATAGCATAAAACAGTCATTCTCATCCTTTTCTGAGCAACAAACCGTTGCCAAATACAGCAGATCAGAGAAGAGGAAGAAGAAGAAAGGAAGATACTACACGCCTACATCCGACTTACATGGAAATATTGTTTAATATGAACCTGATGTCTTTCTCAGTTGATAGACTACGTTTTGAGAAATACAACAGTAGTTCTTCTGGTGCACTGGGAAGCATAAGGGAGATGCACTGGATTTAAAGACAAAATATTTCACTATCTAGTTAGGGGAAACAAAAACAATAAAGTGATTTTATTTTTATATATATATATAAAGTGGCTACCTAAACGAGATCTAGATGTCAGTTAGACATCTAGATCAGCTTACATCATTCTAGCAGAATCCTCAAATGTAAGGTAGCAACAAAAGACCATCTATGATTTATGTACAAAGTTACACCTCTGAGGTTTATTTTAAACTGTTTGAACAGAGCCATCACAGCCCGATATAACAATAATAACTGTGTGCTTCCTATCAACTAAAGCAGTTAAGTTGCTAGTCAGCTGACAGAAACCAAAACCTTACTTGTTCCTTCTAAAAGGAAAAAAAAAATCACCTGGGAAGGAAAGTCCCTTTAAGCTTTAAATGCCATTGCAATCATAATTAATCTAATCCTACTTCTTTAAACATGAGACAACAGCAAAAAAGATGACACAAATTTTTGCTACTTCTCCTGCAGAGAAGCCACAGCATACGGGTATATCTGCCACCACAAGGCACAAAGCCCTGGTGAGTATTTACCCATATTCAGTTACTGCTGATCACTCTGGTCACACACGTAAACAACATTAGTCACACAGAAGGTAGTAAGGTAGGAAAGGAAAAGGGAGGTCGGGAGCAGAAATAAAATCTTACACGCCAGCTGGAAACCTAGCTAAAGAAGGCTAAGTAGGGCGGAGCATCACCAAGATCACCTCTCCCACACTTGGTGAGAAGGGGACTCTGATGACAGCCCAATGACATCAACACATGACAAGTCCTCAGGATGCAGTGCGGCAATAACAGGCTCTAATAAACTGTGCTGAACTTATTCTCCTGGACTAAGAATCCCAGAGCAGCAAGAAACCAAACACTCATCCTTTTCCCTTCTCAAGATAAGCTGAACCTTTGATTCTTCTGTTGCACTGTTCTTCTGTAAGTAATCTTCACACAGCCCTCCAAACTCAAGGGTCAGGAAGCATTATAGAGATCCCAGCAGACTTGTGATGCAAGCTAAATGTCATTAATTTTTGCATACCTTCTGTCCTCGCTTAAATGGGAAATCTGTAGAAATCTGAAAAGGCCCCTCAAATTCATATACTTTCCTTAATTTCAATTCAACTATCAGCATCTTCTAATATTTTGTATTTGGAGTTTTCTACCACACGGTCCATTTTGGGGACTATTATAAAAGAGTTACACGGTTAGTAGGATATTGCCGTATTACTTTTTGGCTAGGTCTGCACCAGCAGACAGTGCCAATACTCATTATCTTTTGCCACCAGAACACAATTAAAATAGATTACACTAACAATGCTGTCCTTCAGAAGCAGAAGAAACAGTTTTGCTGGAGGAACTGTTCAGAGTTTCTTCCAGCACAGCTGTCAGCGAGCAAGCACCTCTTTCCACGTCCCTAATCAAGTATGCAGAGGAAGAGTGTCAGCACGGCATTAGTTTACACGACGACAGCTGGAGCATCTGAGCAGCAACTTACCCACCTGTAAGAACATACAGAGGATAGCTTACAAGAAAGAACTGCAGACAACTGCCAAACCTGCTTGCAGAACTGCACTGTATAGCCAAAACTGCATCACCACGTAGGAGAGCCTACAATTAGAAACACCCCCAACCCAAATAGTGCACGGACACACGTAAAACAGGACACATGTAAAAGTAACAGGAAACGAACATCAAAAGACCACACACCTGTTGACAGAGTTGAGGTTTTCTGGGTTCAGTATACAATTCTGAACTTTTTATTCAGAACGAACAAATGAACTTTCAACTTCTGTTTAACTTTAATTTCAGAATGAACAGGTGAACTTTTTGTTCATCATTTGATGAACAAAAAAAGAATCTCGATGACACAAGTTTTCTGACTGGATTCAATCTAACTTTGTGTACAAATGGTGAAATAAGTGTAATACACACAATGCTTCAGAAACAAGAAAGCAATAGACAACAGGATAACGTATCAGATACAATACTTAAGGCTACTACATTAACACCGACTTAGTATCACTTAATACAAACTTGGGATCAACAAGTTTAGTGCGCTAAGGGCTGGGTATCCCTTCCCCTAAGATCAGGTGTCTCGGTACCGCTTTCTTGGTTCAAGGTATTAAGCACACATCCAATGAAAGGTAAGGCTCCAAAGAGCAAGAGAAACGGGTTTAAATGTTAAATAGCTTTTCTTGAGCTGTACAGTACAAAATTAAGCAGCTAATCTGACGGCTTCCGCAGTTCAGTAGCACAGCCCAAACTCACCAATTCTTCTGGTTGCTAAGAGTCTTTTATAGAAAAGGAGGAAGTTGTACACGCAACACATTACATGTTTTCTTTTTTTTCCCTCCACTGTTGATTGTTGGTGCTTTAATAACCTCATCTGTTAGCTTAAGCCTACTTGCAGCGTGTTAACAACAATCATCTCCTTAGCAACAAGGCTGGCTCCTCTCCGAAGGAAGCGTTTCTTAGACTTTCCTCCTGTTAGTTTGAGAAGTCAGCGCCACATAAGCAGATCGGGTAGAAAGTCTCACATCAGTTGAGCCGCAGCTGATGAATTTGCTCTAAGATTAAATCATGTGATTTCAAACGCTCATTTAGTAATGTACTTCTGTACAGAGCTAAGATTTGTTCTGCTACTCTAAATGAGGGTTTCGGTACAGCCCCTCTCCCTGGGAGAATAGGCTCCGTTCAAGCAAGGAGCTGCCATCCCCCCCTTCCCTCCCCACCGGCCGCACTGCAAATACCCACTGGCAAGTCAGAGCAACAAGCCCAACACAGATCAACCCTCTTTATCCTCAGGAAACTGATTCCTCCAGGCCACGCGCACGCTCTCCAGCTCATCTCCATCTGAGCTCGTCTTAATCTACTCGGAAGACTTAAGGGACACCCTGGAGCACCTGGCTAAGTATAAAAAAAACAAGCAAACCAAGCATTCAAATAAGTTCACACATTTTTCTTTTCTATACTTGTAAAATATGGCCTAAAGGTCTGGGAATTTTGTTTGTTAAAACCACAACAATTAAGCTGATGGCCTGCCCCAATTGCTCCTTCCCCCACCCAAAGGCAGCTGGAGGAGAGGGGAGACCTAGCAGGGCTATGATGTCATGATGCATTTAGGAAGTGAAACTTGACACGAGGGTGGGGAAGATATATATATATATAGATATATATATATATATTTATATATTTAATCCGGCACCGAAGTGCTTTCCTGCTTGAGACTTTGCCATTGCTGTCAACAGGTCAGGAAACAGCACGGGGGCAGGATCTGTCTTCATCTATCACTTCAGGAACCCACGGGAGAGTTCTAGTCTAGCTTCAAAAAAAACCTCTAAATCAACAACCCACATCCAAAAACCACAACCTAAACAAACAAACAAACAAAAACCCCAAACAAAAGCCACCCAACAAACCCAAAGAGCCAAGCAGGAAGAATAAGTACTATTGACAGTCAGGACACAAGTCCTGGAAGGGCACTTGCTCTAGCGGGAGGTGTCCCTGCCCACGGCAGGGGGGTCAGAACTCGATGATTTTTAAGTTCCCTTCCAACTCCAGTCGTTCTGTGACTCAGTTCCCTGCCTCCCCCCAAGGAAGTACCAGGTGCCGGACTCCAGCTCACACAGGCACAAACAGCTAGCTGCCCCGCTAATTGCCACCACAGCCCCACGCTAATTGCTGGGCTGAAGCAGGCACCCCCGACGGCGGGCGGGCGGACAGACAGACGGACGGACCGACCCCCACGGCCTGTGGCGGCTGTCACAGCCAAGCCGATGCCTCCCCCCCCCACTCCCCGCCTGGAGGGAGCGGTGACAGCCGCCCACGGGCCACGGCCACGCCGTCCCACGCCGGGGCCGCAGCCTCACCGGGGGCCGGGGCTCGCACCGGCCGCACCACCCCCTTGCGCAATTCGAGGCTGCCTGCTAAAATCCTCAGGCTGAACAGTATTATTATTTAAGCAAACGCACCGACCCGCACGTACCGAGCCGTAACACCGGTACCGGGGGGGAGGAAGGGGAAGCCGAGCTCCCACCGGTGCTACCCCCCCCCTCGTCCCCTCCCCGCCGCCCTGCCCCCGCGTCCAGCGGCCGCCGCCCGGCACAGGGACCCCGCCGCGGCTACAAGCCCCGCACAACCCCGGGGGCGGCCGGAGAGGGCGAGGCGCTGCCCGCCGAGACAAGCCCGGTACCGCCGCCCGGCCCCGACGGTACCTTGGCTCGCTGGTCCCAGCTGTACTGTGGCGGCGGCGGCGCCTTCTCCTCACCGCCCGCCGCCTCTTGGCCGTTTCCCGGTGCCGCCTGCTGCTGCTGCTGGCCGCCCTGGGCCGGCTTCCTGCGGCGGGAGAAGAGGCAGCCCATGGCGGTGCCGCCGCCCGCCCGGCCCGCGGGGAGAGAGGGGTTGGGAGGGCGGGAGCGCGCGCCGGCACCGCCCCGCCCGCGTCCGGTTCCCCCCCCCCCGCGTCTCCCGTGGAGACGGCGACACTTCCCGCACCGCCGTTTCGAAGACGTGGGGGTTTTTTTGCCCCAGATTTTTAGGGATGTGAGCCCTCCGGGGTGAGGCGGGGAGAGGGGGGTGTGTGAAGGCTGCAGAACTGCCCCCGAGGCTTTGCTGCCCGGGGGGTGGGCCCGGCCTTGGCCAGCTGCCCGCCCGGCTGCTCGCCCACCGCACCCCCCCCCCCTCCCCCT
>JAOXJM010000001.1:138911861-138923798 GCA_026413425.1 Tringa solitaria
TCCCACCCCAGAGACGGGACCGGGGGCAGAAAAGATGGAAAATCTTGGGGGTCGAGTTTAAAGCCGGGGAGATCGCTTTCCTGTTACCTTCATGTTACCTTCACGGGGAAAAAAAAAAAAAAAAAAAAGACTCGACAGGAAAAATTAATTTAATTTTTTTGCCAATTAAAAATAGAATGTGGTGGTGGGAAACAAAGCCTAAATGAAAACAAAGCCTTCCCCCCACCACCCCCCTACTGCTTTCCCTGGATCAACTTCACCCCTCCATTCCCAACTCCTCTACCCACCACCCCCCAAGCAGCGCCGAGGAGTTGCAGCCAGACCACGGCAGCTCCTCTTTCCCGCTCCTTCCTCCTCTCACTCTGCTCCAGCCTGAGTCCTTCCATGGGCTGCCGTCCTTCAACAGCTACTCTGGCATGGGCTCTCCACGGGCCACAGTTCTTCCAGGGCATGTCCACCTGCTCTGTTGTGGGGCCTTCCCCGGGTTGCAGTGTGACTGTCTCCTCCAGTGTCGGATCTTCCCTGGGTTGCACTGTGACTGTCTCCTCCAGCGTGGGATCTTCCCTGGGTTGCAGTGTGGCTGTCTCCTCCAGCGTGGGATCTTCCACGGGCTGCAGGGAAATCCCTGCCCTAGCACCTGTAGCACCTCCATCGCTTTCTTCTTCTCTCACCTTGGTGTTCACACTGCTCTTCCTCTTTCCTCGCTCCTCTCTCTGACACAGCTGTGCAGCATTTTTACCCTTTTCTTAAATATTTGTTTTCCCAGAGGTGCCACCGGTGTCGCTGAGGGCTCCACCGTGCCCTGTGGTGGATCCATTGGAGACATCTGGAAGTGGCTGTGTCAAGCACAGGGCAGGTCCTGGCCTATCCTCAAAGAGGCCACCCTGGCAGCCCCCTGCTACCAAAACCCAGCCACCTACACCTGATACATACCCAGTTACAAAATTGTAGAGACGTTTCATGTAAACTAAAGGATAGCATTCCTGCTGTAGGAGCAGAAGAAGAAGAAGAAGAGGGGAGAAGCCCTGGAAAAGTAGCTGAGGTGCTCTGCCAATTGAGCAGGCTGAAAGGCTCACCCAGCTCGGGGCCCTGGGGACAGCAGAAAGGAGGAAGCAAGACACCAGTTGGCCAGAAATGGTTGCTAAGGAAAGGGGTGACCAACACAGCATCAGCTGTGCTGTGACACCTCGCATCTGGGCAGGTGTGAAGCCCGGTCTGAGCTTTTGATGCTAAAGCCCAAGTCAGCAGCTCAGCCAGCGTTACCCATGTCAACACACGGTACAGTTTTACATCTCAGCTACCACATGGATTTACTCTCTGAGCCACTCCTCTGGGTTTCTTGGGCACTTGCTGGCTGGATCCTGGTCCCTCACCGAGTCCCCTACGCACCAGCTCATTCCACGGCGTCTCCAGCTAGGCCAGTTGGAGACAGTTTGCAAATGCAGGGAGTCTGATACACCCTCACCTATTACAGCTCGTTCTCTTGCAGTTCTAACAGTCCTGTGTAATTTATACAGATTAGCAAAGTTCTGCAGTCTTTCAGCAGCCAGGCTCCTCTTTCAGTACACCCATCAAAATCCATATAATAATTTTTGATAGAAAGAATGAAAATAATGTGTGTTACATTGTTATTAAAAGCTAAAATACCATTTAATTAATCTATGCAAAACCTAAAACCACATTACCCTAACATTGTTACCTCACACTAATGGATTATCTGTCATAACAGAGGATTTCACAGTCCATGTGCCTAAAGAGACTTCTTCCCCTACTGAAATGCAGCCTGCTCTACAATGGAAATACTTCATCACTGATGTCAGTAATACTTCACAAAGGTATTTAAATGCAAGAAAAGAAAGTAACTTTTACATTTCTAATGAGCAGATGCAAGGTAAATGCAAGTTTCTGAGTTGGGATTTTTCTATGCTGCCATGACCAACATACTTGTCTTGCAAAATCATCACCTCCATAAAAATAGAGGATTTTTATATGGCCACAGCAGATCAGGACAGGCTGTAGGTTTCATCTCTCTGTCACAACACCACCTCTCAAGCTCCAGGGTGTTTCCCGACACCAAAGCACCAGAATATTTATCCCAGACCAATTAATATCACTTGTGATTTATGAGCACATGGCTTCTTAAGAAATTGCAAATGCCTAGTTCAGTGCTTCATTCTCTGTTCATACGCCAGCCAGACCCAACCCTCTTGGCTTCTGAGATTTGATACAATCATAGCCCGAAGTGTAGTAATACAAGATTGCAATAATATCATAGTGACTACCAACCATTATTATACTTACTTTAATTTCAACAAACTGCTGTAATTAGTGATTTCCCTCACGGGCATGTTGTGAAATACATCTAATTACAGTCTAATACAGAGCTTTGTGATCCCCAGTCGGTAGTTTCTAGGTAACTGAAAAATAAAACATTTTCATTGTAGAGGTGATATTCCGAAGGATTTGGTGAAAGACACTTGCCATAACTACACCTTTTGGGCACACGCAGCTCGCAAGGAGCCTTTCAGACCTCCCCTGTCCTTCCCAGGAGGGCAGTGATTCCGTTTCAGCAGGAGAGAAGCCCCTCTCAGGCAGACGGGCAAAGGGTGTGCGTGGGCTGTGTCCCTGCACGGGCTGGCTTTTAACCTCACGTAGCTTTGCAGCGACTGCTTACCCGTAGGACAGAAGATGCTAACTCTCTTTCCCTCTTCCCCTCTTCTCTTCTCTTCCCCTCTTCTCTTCTCTTCTCTTCTCTTCTCTTCTCTTCTCTTCTCTTCTCTTCTCTTCTCTGACGCTCTTGTTCATCACCCGAAAGGCACAGGGAGGCAGGGGTGTTCCCAGTAAACACAGGGACCTGGAAATTTGCCCTGGTCTTGAGCAGGCAGCATAAGGGAGCAGGAACTGACGGTGTGCACACCCACACTTCTAACACCCGGGCAGAAACAAGTACCCTCTGTGTTGTCGGAAGCCTGCCAAATCACACAAAGCCAAACTTTCACAATCTTCTTCTTCTTCATGAGATTCGTTGTATTCTCTGCCTCCGTGTGTGCGTGTGTCTCTTAAAGCTCTTGAAATCATGCCTCTGTGGCTAAATCTGAAGAGTGTCTTGTTCAAAACAGGTTTTTAAACCTGTTGGTTACAGACAAGACCTTGAAAATATCACCTCTGAGACATGAAAATCAAGAGGATGAAACAAAAGAGCTTAAAGATTACTACTTTCTAAAAGTTTATTTCATGTTTTCTATCAGGAAATGTTATAAATCCCGTACTTGAGATCCTGGCAACTTACCTAGAATTGGCATAAAGCTTTGAAAAGGATTCCTAGTCAACATTAGATTCACCTATACTCATATGAAATCATGAATTACAGATGAGACAAATCACACCTGACAGTGACAATTCCTCACACAGCACTCAAGAGGAAGGGAGGGAAGGATACTTTACTGCTGGATTCACTCTCTGAGGCTCTGTTCTGATAGACATTTAAGACAGAACTGTTACAGAAAGCATCCCTTCCCTCCAGCTGCTTATTTAAATCCCCCACCACCTATGCAGTAGAACAGCCCAAATGTTTATACAGACATTTGGTAAATTGTGTTGAGGAATTGATGAATGTGAAAAACAACTATTTCAATTAGACATCTGTGCATTTGAGTCTCATACAAACACTCTTTTTTTGCAGAAGCAGATGACAAATATACAGAATAGTATTTTCACACAGCAGTCATCGCAGCCTCTGAGATCACACTGGCCTTTTTTTGGTCTCTCTAGGAGATTCTCTGCTGTCGGAAACTCTTGCCAGACTGAACACCAACAGAAGCTAGTCTGGAACTTGAGACCAGGTGGAACAAATACTATGGCTAATTTTAGGATAAAATATACTAGAATATATTTTGCATTGCTATTGGTGATGGTGGACTAACGTCCTCCTGTTTTTCAAGAAATATATGGTTTTTCAGCATCTCCTTTCATATAGAACTTAGCCCTGGTAACTTTGATGAACCACACTATTGCTGCTCAATAAGGCAATGCATTTTTTTTTTTGTAGCTATCCCCAGCATAGAGTCTGTTAACCGTGACATACAATCTTAATGCTGGGATTATTTAAGTGGGAACAATGGGCAGATGTGCCTGTGTCCCAGGTTACTGTGAACTTACATGCTATGATGAGGAAAAGCACAAACAGCAAAACTGTTTCACGTTTGCTAACTTGTTTGTTCAGAAATGACCTTCCACATATTCCCAACTTAAATTACCTTCCCTGTAAGAGATTACATCATGCCTACACATCTTTTTCTGTTGCTGGTGTTTGGGACAAAGACGAGCAGAGTTCTATGCAGTACGTGAGATGTGGACAGAGAGCGTACTATTCAAAATGGCACTGCACAGAGCTACAAGTCATTTCAGAAGTTTTTTACTGAAGATCTAAATAGCCAATAATTTTAAAAAGGCATAAATTAAATATTGTTGGCTAAATGAATGAAAAAATCGTTTGAAAGCAGACCATAATGTATTTTATCCTATATAGTTGGAGTATTTATCCTAATATTAGCATAATGGACAGCATAATGTATGATACAAAAGCCACATTAATTCTGAACTTTGCCACAAGCCATCTCTGTGGCAGAAGTTCTGTAGCTGAGAGGGTCACAATCTACTTAAGGGCTGCTAATGTAGTGACTGCACTTACTCAAACAGCACAATTAAGTTTTCAGCTATAAAACATATTCTTGTTTAGCAATTACAGGTTCATAGATCTTACACAAGAGTCTAGATCCCAGATCCTTTTTTGTGATATGAAGAGAGATGCCATAACCGGGGTGTTTGCCCAACATTCACTTTGCCAGAAAAGCTTGTGTTCCACCTGAGCCTCTAGCTGAGGCAGACAGACTCTTCAGTTTAATGTTAAATGAAAATGCAATGTAATGACAATAAAGTTTATGGAGTATATCTTTTGTGGTTTATGTTTAATAGGGCAGCAATTCAAATAACAAGCTACAGTGCTGATTCAGCAAGGCATGTACGCACTTGCTAAAACCTACAGATTTCTGTGGGATTTAAGCAAGAGCAAAGATTTAGGCACACAATTAAAATTCAGATGATCTTTAACAACGTGCTGTATCATAGCCCAGCAGCCCTTACTTTCTTCCCTAGGCTTACAGCACCTTTTTTTCTTCTAAAGAGGCACTCCAGTTCCCTTTGTATCCTAGTTAAGATGGACAAGAACATTTGCCAGCATCTGCCTCCAGTTACATCTCTTTTTCCCTTATCTAGAGTTCTAGCACATAACATTGGGGTCCTCAATGGAGCACTGTTCCAAAAGTGGGCTTTTAGAAAGCTTCACTCTGTCACTTCCTTCCCAGTGTGGAAAAGGAAAGCCAAAAACACACTGAGCAAGGGTTGCTTGCTCTTATCACTTAATACCTTGCCATTTTTAGAGCCTAGATAACTTTTTGACTGTAGAAGGGTAGAGGTTCTGTTTGGGGTTTTGGTTGGTTTTTTTTTTTTTTTTTGTTTTGTTTATTTGTTTGTTTGGGGTGGGTTTTTTGTTTTGTTGTTGTTTTTTTTTCCTTGCTTAGTTTCTGGCATGGCATCAACCCCCTTTCACTGTTGGTTTGAGCTGCTGCTGCGACATGGGAGAGGGATTGCTGAGGCCTAGGGTAGACACTGTCCTAATTTTGGTGCAGCAGCCCACCAAAGATGGGTAGTTGGAGGCAGCAACATGTTAATTTGCTATTGCACAATTCATCAGAATTTGTCTATCTGAAGTCTTATTTTATATTGTTGCACAGTCTATTGATGCTCTTCCAATTTTAAGCTCCCAACATTAATTTTTGTGGGGTGGTTTTGTCTGTGGTGCCAACCTGCCATGCCCATTGTCCTTGTGGGTGAGAACAGTGGCTGCCTGATGCTCCCAGGGAGACTGGCAAAAAAGTGAGAAAAGTGGGATCTCCAACAAAAATGTGGGAGATATCACTTGTATGAACCTTGGTGGAATCCTGGTAAAACATACTCAAGGGCTGCAGTAGTGCATTAAATTTAAGGAATTATACAGGAATCTGTAACCCTGAACAATCCCCACACAGGTCAAGATTTTTATCAAACTCCACCAGCATGGTAATGAGCCAGTGAATCAGATCAAAACTACACATTTAAATATTCAGTGTTAACTGTGAAAAAGTCCTGCTGTTACAGTAAACAAATACAGGATTCCATTTGTTTTGCCTTTTCTTCCCTTCCTGTCTTTCAGCAGAATGTGCAATAAACATTCTAGACGCTGTTTTTGGAAATACTGCTACGTCATTGTAAGGCTCCGAGGAATAAATTAGTTAAACTGTTGATAACACAAAATAGCAAGGGATTCTGCAGAGAGAGCAGATGGAAAGAAAATATTGAAATAATTATTATTTGGAAGAGTTTAAAGCTTGCTTGCAAGTTAGGAAGACTTGTTGCACTAAGACTGGTTTTCAAATAATGTAATTTGCACTGAAGGAGCAGAAATGTTCAGTACAGAAATCAATAAATCAAATTGGTCAGACAGAGAAGAACAGGGGTGGAATGAAAGATAAGTTCTCTTGCAAAATAGACCCATTCACCA
Organism: Tringa solitaria; assembly: GCA_026413425.1. Lineage (NCBI taxonomy): Eukaryota > Metazoa > Chordata > Aves > Charadriiformes > Scolopacidae > Tringa > Tringa solitaria. Next base: position 138,918,460 of record JAOXJM010000001.1, read on the forward strand.
GAGAGAGGTATGAATTAGACCAATCTGACATGTGGAAAGACCTTCTTCTCAGTCCAGAGATAGAAATACAGATTTTGATACTGTTAGGAGAAAACCTGAAGGAACTCTGATCATATACAGGGGTAAGTACACTCTGTGTAAACTACATATAATTTAGGTACATTTATCTTGACTTAAAGGTCAAAAGAAGTGCAGCACAGCCATGCCATGAGAACCTGGTGCAGAGCTGGCCAATAAGTAATGGGAAAATGGGAAATGTCTTCAAGGCAAATGAATTCTCTTCTCATTCAACACCCTGCTGTTTTGAGCAATTTCAGTCCCTCTCTTTCTGGGAACTCAGGAGTTATTCAAACTGCAGTAACCTCCAAAAATATTTCAGTGAGAGACGCATCAGGACAAGGCCGAATAAAAAGGAAAAAAGGAAGAACTAAAGTCCAATAAGGATGGGTCACCTTGGGACTCATACTTACTCTGCTTCAGACCTATTCAGCAGGATCTATGTCCCCAGCAAAACAGCCTATTAATTTTCTCTGGTTTTAATCAGAGAAGGAAAAATCTGTCCGTCCTCTACTTCTGTAAGTCACTGCACATCTTCAGTACAGACAAACTGTTATAAAATGCCTTTTTTTTTGAGGTCGTAGTACTCACTGGAATCCACTGCTACCAAACAAACTCGATACATGGGCAGTTTTTCTTAGCCCTAGCATAGTAGGTCTAGTAGTTAAGTCTGTAACTCTGAGTTTGTCACCCGAAGCCATTGCTTTGTAGGCAGTGGAAAAAAAACTTTGGGATGGCCATTCATCTCAGATAAGCACTTTTGGATGGTAGCTAACCCAACCTGTCTCAGCTGTCTGTTTTTCTTTGTGAACTATAAAGTCAACGAAGGGTAAGGAACACAGACATCAAAGCTTTAGCTGTCTAAAGCTGACCTTCCGAAGCTGTTTTAGGTAAATCACACTTTTTTTTTTAATGTGGAACTGTTTATCATTGATTATTTCTAACAGTTCTCTGTAAGTTGTAGGTGCTATACACTGATGAAACCACAGTCCATGCCAGAAAGGGCTTACATCTGGAAAGCAGCTACGCCAAAACAGCTCATACACACATTAAAGAGGTGTCTGCTATAACAACTCAGCTTCAAACAACTGGCTAAATTATACTCACTTGTTAATTATGAAGGTGATGTATCTGTTTAGATAAATATACAGAGTAAATAACCCTGGATCATACCCCAAAACAAATCCATTGTAAGTCTTATTCAGTCATATGAAAAGAGGTTCCAATTTAAATACTTTCGTAAGATAAGGCAAACACAATGTCAATTTTCTGTGTTGAATTGGTCTGTGGTCAATTTTGTATACTACCTATTTAAAATAGTTTCCTTTAAAAATAGTTGTCTTTGAAGTTCCCCTCTCTGTTTCACAGCTATTTACACACCAAAGGACTAAATAGCAAATAGTAGCAAACAACAAGGAAATAATTAGAAAATGTCAGGAATACAGCCAGCCTGCCATGAATGTAAAAGAAATGCACAGGAGAAAGGCCCCAAACCCCAGAACGTGAGCGAAACCAAAGGTAAGTGCAAATAAAACAAAATATGTCTTCCATAACAAGCAATTGCGCTTTGTCAAAATGCACCTCTCAGTTGTGGCAGAGCACTGAAATATTTTCCACCGCCGTGGGGACTGACTCATTGCACACTCAGCGTGGCTCAGAGGCCGCAGTCAGAATATGATGGATGAGAAGGGAAACCGTGGGAACAAGCCCTGTAACTCTAAAGAATGTAACTTGTCTGTCTCGGGGTGTCCTATAATCTGCGGGCTGTCCCGCCGGGAGACTGCCAAGAGCAAGTCCTCAAGAAGGCTGGTGTCCTCCTAGCAGTCCTGTGGGAAAGCCTGGTTTCCTAATCACGCAGTCACATTCACTGTTGTCTGTTGCCACATTTGGTGCCGTTTCCACCTCATCTCTGTGCCAGTAGCTCCTTTCTGGCAGCCCTAGTCCTACTTCCAAAGTCTGTATCCCGGGCAGCGGGTCATTCCTAGCCTCCTTCTCTTGTTGTGGGGACTTCGGACCCTCCAAGGGTCTAAGGGGGTGTCAGCGATGATGGCTTCACCTCTTCAAGGGAGTAGGACCCGCGAAAACGGTGAAATGGGATGTTATTCTTCTGCTGATGTTAAAAGAAAAAGTTACTCCTTGTTAACTTTCTGAGTCGCTGCAGAGAGGACATTGTAGATTTCACCTCCCAGTTCTCATTCCTTCTTTCACTGGTGTTGCCGGGTTCCTTATTCCTCTACATGAAGACAATAGCAGGAAAGATTAATGACCACATGTGACTAGTTGACAACGAAGGCATCGCTGCAAGGCGTTTGCTCTGCTGACTGTTTGGAATTTCTGCTGAATTGAAAACTTTTCTCAGTCTTATCCTGGTAGTGGGACAAAATCTGAGTGGGCATAAAGCTGGCAGTGCGGTGGGGTACAGCAGGACAGCACTAGCACGTATGTGATGGTGCCTCTGTAACCTTGGCTCTTCCCCAACCCTATCAGGCTGCTCTGAGTGACTTTGACAGTGCCTTGGGCTTAATACCACTAGAGGTCATGCAACGTACTTATTATCTAAGCTGCTTTTGAAAACTGCTCTAATACTCCACATCTAGTAGATGCATTTGTACTGAGTGTGTTTGCAGACCCTGCTTTGGTCTCTAGATGTCCCTGCTTTGTATGCATGTAATAACCATGCCACAATAAATCACCCCATTTAGTCTATTGCCCAAACTTGGAATTTATCTCGAACAGCACACAACTGAGGAAGGATGAGGAACTGGGAATATGAAAATAATATTAGGAAGAAAAGCCTTCTTTATAGAATGAGTTATCCTATCCACTAAAACAAGGAATAAGCGGGGAAAGCATAACATCAGATCCTTCATTACAATAGCACGAGGGGTAGCTTGTATCTGACCTGACTTGTGATGCTGATTGCTTTATTGTATCTGCCTCAGACTTTTCCTATCTTGAGGGTACAGCTTGAGATAATATTGATTGCATCTTGAAGCAGCTGACAACTGCTCTCTGTCTTTTGATTTCAGGTCTTTGAGGGTCTTTTTCCTCTTTGCCTTTGGCCAGCAGCCTAGCAGTCAACCAAATAACAAACCCCCTGTAACCATATCATCTACATCCACCTTGCATAGGTGCGGAAGCACAATTCTCCTTGATTTTTGCCACTCTGGAAAACTCTGTTGATAAGTATTGTTACTAAACTAGATATTACATTCATAATAGCATTGTCGATAATCTAATCTCTTTTTATCATACATTGATAATCTCATCAATGTATATAAATACCTGAAAGGAGGGTCTAAAGAAGATGGAGCCAGGCAATTGTCTCTAGGTGGCTCTGCTTCATCAAGGGAGTTGGACAAGATGACATCCAGAGGTGCCTTCTGAGCTCAGCCCTCCTGTGAGTACCAGCCAGGTAACTGACATTGTTACTCTCTTAGTAAGTTATTTATTATCTATGTAGAAGATTGCCTAGATTATGCAAATTGAGTGTATTATTATATTGTTAATAATTCATCCCTTTCAGCAGAAAAAGAGCCCATGGAAGTATGGGAAGCAAGTTATACCTTCTTATCAAATACTAGGCTTCTTCTAAAACTGCAGAGTGCAGTGGCTAGCATGATGGGAGCCATTTATCACTCAAGCCCACTTCTCTACGGATGTTTTAGGATCTAATATTTATAGGAGAGCTTGTTTTCCTGTAGAAGAAACTAGGAGTTTCCTGATGTTTTTCCAGAACAAGAGCAAACGTAATTACCTTCAGACATAAGTTCTCAAGATAGATCTAACCTTTTTCTTTCACATGTCTAGCCATGCCTCTGGGCTGCCTAATTCAGATGAAGCCAAGATACTTAATGTAACTGTACTTACAAAGATTCACTTTCTAGCCTATACAATGCCTACAGGCATAGCGTATTGAGCCTAGACAAGATTTAATCAAGCATAATTTAGACTTTCGGTTTCTCTATCAAGAGCAGAACAGCAGACTTTTCCAGGACAGCTTTGTCAAAAGACATAATTAGTATAATTGTACAAATAGAATAGAAATATGTTATAGAAAATTTGAATGCTGCAACACTATACCTACATTTTTCCCAGTCTTTTCTACTTTGCGCTTTAGAGCTGCATTTGAGGAAACCTTCCACAGGCACTGTGGCCAACTGACAGCTGACAGTAACAGAGCATCTATGTGCACGCTTGCAGTTTCACATGATGTTCACATAACTCCTCATAGGGCTAGACGAGATTAATTTTGTGCAGGAGGTCAAATTATAATTCGTGTGTCTCAACCGAGGCTCACTTGCTCTTTTCCAGAACTTTTCCAGACTCTTCTTGCACAAGTTGAGCCGTGGCACTAGGATATTCACTTGTTTGAATATTTACAGTGAATGTGGTGGGGAGCGATGAGTGATAAGAACAGCGTTTCACTTTGCTGCTTCTTCGAGCAATTGTTAACGTTGAAAGTCATAACCATCACTTGCTCCTGCCTTCTGAAGAATAAGAGAAAACCTGCTTTGTCCTTAGTAGAATGACACTTCCTGATATCGCATACAGCTAGAAGGCAAAAGTACTCTGTTCAGGTATGAGGGAGATGACAGAGTACCCTTCAGCAGACAAAATTTCTAGTCTTATCCCTCTCAGACACTTTGAAGGTTTACCATGACATAAAATCTGTGAGATGTGGCTGCACAACGAGTGACTTTTGCACCTTGCAAACAGCACAGAACAGCTTTTACTCTAGCTAGACTTTTGTCTACTGGAAAGGCTAATGTTGATTTCTGCATTTGCACTGATGGAAAATGACAGTTCTGACATTTTCTCAGATATACGACACCTCTGCAGAACTGGTACTAACAGAGAAATGTGTCACAATTGTTAGCACTTCCAACAAACTGGAGATTCGCAGAAATTTGTTTTCCAGTAAAAACATGCCATGTTCTTCAGAATTTAATTGCAGAACACTTAGTTGTCTTTACATTCATGTCTGTAATAGGGCATGTTTTATGGGATCCCAGGCTGTGGGGAGATCTTACATGGACCCGGGAGGGTAGCCCACAAGGTGACCCCAACTGTTGCCAGAATTTTGCTATAGGTTTAAAGTGGGTTGCTATTTTAAAGCACAGTGATGGAAGGTTTTGGCTTAAAAGGGGAGAAAGGAGAAAGAAAGGGAGGCAGTAAAGAGAGTGGCTGACTTGCTAGCTGCTCTGCAAGGTTGACCTGCCTACTTTGAGGTGATTGGAAACAGCCAACATGGCTTCACCAAGGGCAAATCGTGCCTGACA
>JAOXJM010000001.1:138941507-138957448 GCA_026413425.1 Tringa solitaria
AAGTGAAAGGTAAAGATTACCGTCTGTGGGAATATTTAAGTATAACAAGAATTAAAATAACATTATTTAACTTGCTAATAGGCCGTGCCAAAAATCAAGACCTACTTTTCAGTACTTGGACCTCCAGAGAAGGCTTAAAGTTTGACTCAAAGCAAAGTACAGACGGGTCAGCTATAAGAAGAAAACTTGGCCCTATGGTGACTATTTACTATGAAGGTTAAGTTACAGAATTTTCTTGGAATGGTGAGTGAGGAAATTAACTCAATTTGTAACATTAGACTATAATGAATTTGTGAAAAAAAAATAGTCTTTTAGTGGATTTAATCTTCTGAGACTTCCAGAACCCTGAATTGCAGAAAAGAGCAATGCTGAAGAACAAAAGTTGGCACTTTTGCAATGATGATAAAGTACCAGAATCCAAATGATGCAATATCTGCATGGTGTTTTCCAGACACTGAGGTCCTTGAACTGGTCACATTTCTGACCCACGTGTGTACACCCACATACAACATGCGTGCCTCAGAGTTGAATTGCTCACTTTCCAGAATAGCCTGTTCTTGTGTAACACTATCTGAACATGGAGACTCTTTTCTGATGCTTCACTTTATTGGAAACAGTATTTCTTTGCATTTGATTTAGTATAGAAGTATAGAAAATACATGATTTTACATGTGGAGATAGTGTATATTTTTTTCTGTGTGTGGGGGTTTTTTTTCCTGGAAAAACTTGTCAGCTGAAGAAACTTAGGTGCCTTCTTTCTATAGTCCTGAAACATAAACTGAGTGTATTTTGTATGAAGAACATTAAAGGTCTATGAATCATATATTGAAATATGGGATCAATGATAATCTGATGCACCTTAAGTAATCATTGGGTATACTCCTAAATATGAACATTCTTCCTATAGGTGATTTACCTGTTACATCGTATTTGCCTTACTGTTTGAGAAACTTGAAACAGCAGCTTGTTGATGAATATGGAGTTCTGGGAAGTTCCTGAGGAGGCAGGGGTTTTATGTGCTTCAGCTGGTGTGGTGGGCTGGTGTGACCAGGAGGGAGCTGTGGGTCTCTTAAAGTGTTGGGAAGACCTTACCGGTTCCTGTTAGCAGCTGTTTGACAGAGGTCCATTCTGTAATGCTGGGCTTCAAAGTTAAGAAAAATTAAATTGGAAACAATATCCTATTTTTAAAATGTCAGGGAAAAAGCTCACTTTTGTACTACAGCTTGAACTGACCAAGTTCCACGGACTTGGGGTTACTGCTGGGATGTCACATTGGCAGGACATGTTCTGCTAGACAAGTGGCTGTATTGACCAGGAGAACTTATCTATGACTTATGAGTTTGATGTGCTTGAGGATAGAACAGTTTTACTCTAAGCTTCAGTGAGCAGCAGATCAGGCAGAACTGAAGAAGTCACCTAACCTGTCTGGAAGAAGTTGCAGAACAAATTGCTGGAGCAACCCCAAGGAGAAATGCTTGGCTGAATTCAATCTGTGAAGATGGAAAGACAGAAGTATTCTGGGAGGATATGACTTTTTTTTTTTAAAGGGTGACAAAACAGTGGTTGAAAAACAAGAAGCTTCTCTGCAAGGAAGAAAAGTATTCCGATTACTGGTCTAGACTTTTCATAGCTATATTCCTGGGCTATTTGTCAGACCTTTCCACATAGTTTGTGGATCACAGTCCTCAAGTCTTTGAGACGACAAATGCAAAATCTTGAAAAAGAACCCTTTTTTCTCAGGAATTTAACTGGGGAGGAGGCTTCTGGCTGCGGCTAGGGTTAGGCTGTTGAGCTATGTGGCACACATTCTCAGAAGTCAGTATCAGTTGCGCCATCTCTGAACCACCACAACTATATTGCTCAGCTTGTAAAAAATGTTTTTAGTCACCTGTTTACACTGCTGCATTCGTATTCCTACTTGCTTGGCAGACCTAGCAAACCTGAAGGGATGTTGTGATAGCCTGGAGCCAGGAGAATGGTTGGGATTGCTGTGCTCATCAGCCTAAAGTTAAAACCAAGCTCTTCTCACTACCTCTTTATGCGGGATGGAAAAAAAAAAGTGTGTATGTATGTATCTATCTACAGCTCCATGAAATAACATATTAGTATCCAAGTATTGTAAAGCCTTAATTTTTGCCTCTTAAAGATGGAAAATAGTCCTGGATCTGAAGTATGCAAAGTTTGCTCAAGGCTGCTCGGGAAACTCTGATCATGAGTTGGTGATTCTGTCCTTACTCAGCGATTTCCACCAGCGTTGTCTCTTCTGCTCAGGGGAAAGCAAAACTCTCCACTCTCTGTAATGATCATACAGTGTCCCAATTAAACATGATCTGACTTTGCATACCCTAAAGTGCCTGTAACATGCCCATGACTTTTGCTTCATAGCAGCTGTGCAAAGCAGGCAGCTGCCACCTCCCTTATAGGAGAAATGCAAGCGTTAGAGAGCATGTGGGTGCTGGGGTGCCCCTTTCCCATTGCTGAGTCCTAACCTGGCATGGGGACGTGAGAGTGGCTTCTTGTGCCCCTCTTTCCAGCCAACAGTTATAAGGAGAGCTGGTTTTTGGCATTATAGTGGTGGTTTGGTTTTTTTTGTTTGGATTTTTTTTTTATTTATTTGATGAATGTCTAAGTATTGGTAAAATAGTTAACGGCGGTGGGGTGGGGGTGTTCCTTGGCTTTTTGTGGGGTTTTTGGTGTTTGCCATGAGCGTCTTAGTATTAGGACACCATATGCATTACTCATCTCATAAGATCTGCTCTGTCCTTTATTTCTGTATGATTTGGTGCAAGATTTTTATTTACTGTTGTGACAGGAAAACTGTGGCACACCTGGTTAGCTTTCAGTTGAATTTACTGATGAATATTCCAGTTAGACTGCTGGAAAAGATGATCTTTTACTCGGGGTAACTAAAGCTGGACCCAGTGCTCGAAGTGACTCTTAGTAGTGCCCAGTCATTATGCTTGTTTCTGAATATGTGGATTTTATGTGTTTAATGATATTACCTGCCAATTTTTTTGATTGCTGTGTTTGTGGTCTAAAACTTGGCTTACTGCAGTCTGAGTGTTTGCCCAATGATCTGGCAGTTCAGTCTGTCAGCATTTAGCACGAGTAACTGGGCTCACCTTTTGTCTATGTTTTGCGATTATAACAATCTAGAAGGTGGTATTTTCTCCTGCACCCTCATAACCTGAAATGTTATTGTAGCAATGATAATGCTGTACTTGTCCTCAAAGTTCTGCTGTTCCTTCTGAAACATTGCAGTTATTTATGCCAGAAGAAAATGATAGGCTAAATAGTCTATTTGCTTCCTTAAGACAATTAGCTCCGATCCCAAAGCTGTTCCCATACACCTGTGGGTCCAATAGCTAGGTAACACTTTAAGGAGCAGTTATCCAATTTGATCTCCATTTATTGTTGCTTAACCTGCTCATATTTCGTAACAAGTCCTCTTGCTTAAATTGATACAGCTTGTTAAAAGCTTTGCGGAAAAGAAATGCAATGAATGTGTATTTACTGGGTTGCATTATCTATTGTGTGATCTGTTTTTAGAATCTGAGACATAATTTTGTATTCACAATGGGTTATAGCAAAAGCACGGTGCAGCTGGTTTGCCTGCTACTGAGGGAAGGCTCGCTGAAGCGGTAATTCTCTCAAGGTCCTTGGCATGAATAGGCATCACAGCAGTAATTTTTCTTTTCTCAAGAACTACTTTAATTGCTACAGCTTCAGAATGTATCATTGTCAAGAGGTGACATGAACATGCTTTTTGTACAGAAGCAGCAGAATGCTCCACGGTGCCCATAACAGCATTTTAGCATATCTGTAAACTTTTTTTTTTTTTAAATTCCTGCTTTATGCGAATTATTGATCCCTACACAAAGGAGTGGGGAAAGGTAGCCTTTCTGTGTATTTGGGAGGGAGGGTACTGTGAAACAACTTTATTAATACAGAAACACTTTGCAGCTTTTGAAATACAGCATCTGAATGATGCAGTGCTTCATAAACCCTTTTTCACTCAATTTCCACCATTTTCCTGTTATGTTTTGAAGAGTGTATATGTTTTCTAGCTGACCGTTGTACAGATCAGCAAATCTTCAGTGCACGCTCTGAAAGCTTGGATTTTCTTTGGATGGATTTGCATTATGGCCCTATTGCCGTTCTTTACAATTTGAAGAAAGCCTGCATTCATAAGGCTTACTGCATCTGCAAAGGATGAAGAATAAGTAGGAATGATGAACTCCAGTGGTCATGAATGGACGGATTGTCCGCAGCGTTTGCTCAGTTCTCAGTATATTGTGAAGTATTTGGGCTGGTAAAAAATGTTAGCTTTGGGTACCACACTCATTTTATTAAAAGCACAGTAGAGTACTCGGAGACAGTTTATTCCAAGATAGCATGTGATGTACTAGTGTATCTCTCTTCTTAAGTGTGATTGATTTGTTTATTTCTCACTAAAAGCTTGTAACATTAGATTTTTAATTGTGCTTTCCATCGCTAGCAGCACTTGTCTTATCAGACAAGCCTTATCAAAAAGGTACCAGCAATTCTGAATGGGATGCTGTGTTGTGTTATGCCAAGAGCACTGAAGAAAGAAGACCTTGCTGTACTGGCTGAAGATCAGAGTAGTTTCTGGAGTCTGAAATGTTCCCTGTGATCACAAATATAAATAGTACTGTGACCAAGAGTTACGTACATTTGGATTCCACTTTGCCTCTGTGGTGGTGGGTGGTACTAAATGGAAGTTTTTCTCATGGTGTTCTGATAAAGCACTTTAGCGGTTCTCTCCTCAGTGATACTAGTCTTTTCTAAAGATGGTGTTAATTAAGAGTAAATGGTCACTGGGCAGTTGCTGTACCATTATGTAGCATGCAGCACTTTGCAGTGCTGCAGTACCAGAGCAACTAAATAACATCTCACGTTACCGGTTTGCTCTTGATAGAACTATCTGGTTGAACTACCAGATGGACCAACACTTTAAATAGATAAAACATCAGAAATCTATTACAAAGTCATTTAAAATAAAGAACCAGAATGCAATTGTTTGGTAAAGCATTTTGCAGTGTATGGGTACCTAGTGTGCCTGGCACTGACTGCAGATCAGAACAGATGAGGCTCTTTAGCCTGACTGGGGCTTCCAATTCCAGTGACACTACTTGGTTTAGCAGCTGCACAAACCAAATATAACACCTGTTAATATTTTATATAAATATAACACTTATGTGAGTGTTATTTATTGCACACAGTATTAATATACTGATCTGAAGAAGGTTTTCTTCCCTGTGAGCTTTCAGTATGGAATCTGTTTTGGTTGAGTCAACAAGAAAACCTGGAGATTTTCATACAGCTACTGAAATGACAAATGCTAGCGGTGCTTTTTGAAGGCATCTAGAGTTAAAGAGAGAACTTTTCCTGAACAGTATTTTCTTAGTGACAGTTCATTACTAACTACATATCTTGCATAAAGAGCCTTTGAATAGCAAACTAAGAGCTTGAATCAGTAATTTGAGATACATAATTAGAGGAAGAGAACCAAGGGAGAAGAGATTTTTTTCCCTGATGAAGACATGGTGCTATATAAGCCATCTAGGTGCATATTTTGAATATTGTTTTCTTCAGATTTTCAGTGAAATAATTTTGCACACAGTTCCCATCTTTAGAATCTTTGCTAGTAGTAGACTTGAGCACACAGTGATGTTGCTTTTTTGCAGATCTCTGCTAATGTATATATGTTCCCTGGTTTGACAGGAATTGGTGTGACTGCATTCCCTGACATTAGGACATGTGTGATTACTGCTGATAGTTGTTAATTGAATATTTGCACTTCTGTAGGCATCAGTTGCCCAGCTGTTATGCCTCAGGCTGGATTTGCATTACTATAGTCATGTCACAGATATTTTTTTTTTTCATGTTCCTGTCTGATAACTTTGAGAGGTTGTGCTGAAGGAACTGGCCTGTATAGTAAATTTTATGAACCAGCTCCCATACTACTTCTGGCACAAAAAATCGAATAACAATGTCCAATATTACTATATCCCATGGTCATGTGGACTCCTATATAAAGACATTTGAGCAGGTCTTTTGGAAGCTGCAAAAGCAATGACTGTCGTGTTCCTAAAGTGTACTAAACCAATAAGTTCTCTGCTTGTATCCACGCAAAGAAAATGCATCATCACATCCGTGTCAGTGTACCTGACCCATGCTTGGCTTTAGCTACGCTAGCCCAACTTATGCTTTACCTTGAGTGCGAGGATAAAGGGTTTCCAGCAGCGATAAAGGACAGTTCCTAGATATTGTTGGAGACAGAGGGTGTCCGAAACAGCAAATGACCTTGTACAGTTGACTTGAAAGGTCTATTTTATCACAGTGTTAACTCTTCTTTCTTACTAGAAGAGAGCTTGTATGTGGTATATGGAGCTGTCATCACTTTAACACATCTCTGTAAAGTTTTCTTCCTTCCTTCTCCTATTATTTCAGAATATGATTGCTACTCTCTGGGGGTTCACACAACCATTAAATCCCGTGATGTGTTTGCAGGGGAGTGCTATTACTCCATCTTCCAGGTAAGGATCTGTGGCAAGGAACAAGATCAAAAGCATTCACTGAGTTTCTTTTAGTTGTCCCTTTTTGATGCCTGCAATTGGGATTTTTCTTCTCTTTATGCTCCCAGATACGCTCTTCTGTATCAGTGAAGCCCACTGCTCTTGCAACCCAGACCTCTAAATACTTATTTGTTCAAGAATGCCAAGTCATGACCCCTTGTGAAAAGGGCTTGTGGTTGGTTGCATCGCCCAGAACCTTTTATAGACTCAAGCCTGGAATCCAGCCCTGCAGACAGCATGGCTTTGCTTTAAAGCTTTGTCACTCTTGGAAGAGACCCACCTTGCTGATATCATTTCCAAATTTTAACAAACCAACATGGTCCTAGTGCACAGCAGCCTCCTGTGAATTATAACTCCAATCTTAGAGTAATCCAAGATGTGTGTTGGAATGAGGCTGGATTTCATGTTCGAGCTGCCTAACCCCGTGCAATGTTCTCACGTTCTGCCTGCTGATTGCTGGGAATGAAGAGCAATTTTCTAAAGCAAACTGAAATTTATGGAGTTTATTGTGCTGCATATGCAGAGTGGGAGACTTCAGTTTGCTTTAGAAAATCGTGTTTTGCACAAAAATGCTGTTGGAGTTAAGATAAAGTAACGGTAGCAGTAATGGAAGGAAAAGACAGTGGATTCGTGTCTGTGCAGTTTTGCTTATAGCTTCTTTACGCTTTGCTCTTGGTGGGCATTTTTGCCTTCGCTTCTACAGCCCATCATCACCCAGCCTCCTTCCTCTCTGAGCAATGTCATGGTGCACTCCCCACTCCAAGATCTGCGGGTTTTCTTGTGTCCTGTGAGTTTGTGCTGTAGTTTTGATCAAAGTAAATGTGGAAGCCTAGGTAGATACCCAGAACTGTTTCTAATCTTTCATAACCAATGGCAGAACTGTGATGGAAGCCTCTTTGGAGATACTTGTAAACTAATTTGGATTTTTCTTTCGAGTGTAGTGGTTGTCTTAACAGCTACAATACAGAGTCTTTTCTCACTATTTTAACTTTTAACTTCCTTTTTTTCTTTTCTTCCCCCCAGAACTCTTGACTTTCCTTTTTGAATCCCTTTTAAAGAAACTTTTATGGAGGTCTTTAGTTAATCTTTTACAGGAAATTTATTTTAAAGCATAGGCGTTAATAAGGAGATGACTTAAGCCCAGCAAAATAACTCATACATATTTTATTTGACAGAATTTGCCTTGTTCTTATGAGAGGTTTCCTCAGAAACTGGAACTGTGAAATATCCTTCTGACAAAAATATTTTTTGTTCCTTGTCTGCAAAAAATCAAGCTACTTCCATGCAAGCACACTTCTGCAAAATCTGCGGCAACGTTACATGAGGATACCACGGAGACCACACAGTCTGTCAGTGTTGGATTGCAAAGTCTTGAGTCTTGTTGACATCTCTGCAATTTGTCTGTTCTTAATATTTAATAACCCTGATACTTCGCAGTCTCCGGAGTTAGAGCATTTCTTTTAAAAACTGCCTTGTGCCTTTGGAGTTCTTGCCAGGCTCTTTAAATTCAGAGGTGGGCTTGCACCTCCATGTCTGGAGGGTAAAGCAATAGTCATCAACTATGTAGCTCCATGCTTTTGTATTAAACTTTTAAGGAGTTTGCAGGAAAAAATACTTTATATAGCACAGCAGGACCTTGAGTTTGTGCCTGATCGGTGGGAACAACTGAAAGTCTCAGGTTGCCTTTTCAGGAGGGTAAGTGACTTGACTGAGGCTACTTGTGCAGGCAATGGTACCTCCTGTGTGTTCTGGTTGTCCACTTGATGTCGAGTGGCTCACTGGGACCTAGACTTTTTCAGAGGGAGCTGGTCATTGAATGTGCAGGAGATGCATGAAAGGTGCAACCTGCATCCATCAGTGAAATAGCAACAGTAAAAGCTGTGGGTAAAGGTCTGCTGATGTGCTGGAAAACAGCAGATGGGGCTGCCCTGTGAAGACAAACAGGGTTGTTTGTTTTTTTTTTTTGTCTCCTGCCAAAAGCCATGGGGAATCTCAGGGAAATACAGTCTGAGTAAACTGGTTTAAACAGCATCTCTGAACATAAGGGCTCTTTCATTTCTAAACTTCTGATTTGAACTCTGTTTTTGTCTTTGGATACACAAGAGTCGATTTTCAGGATTGCTAACTGTGCAGGTTTCCGCCAGTTGGACTTATTTATGGTAGCAGAAAGTTTTCATTCTCTGCACCTTATATCCCTAATTTGCTAGCTTGAGTTGGAGGGTTCTGTTGAAACACTTGTATTTTATTGGTTTTGGGCAGCCTAAGCAAAGAAGCTGACTTCTTTCTGCAAACCCTTAGCCAGTAGAAAGTCACACACAAATTACAAAAAGTATTTGTCATTCCATTAGTATATTTCACTAAGAAAAACCATGATAAACATGATAACACTTTGAATTATTTTTGTGTATGAAGCTGCATAGCTGAAATTGAAAAGCACTGCTCTAAGTTATGTGGCTTGAGAGTTTTCTAGAACTCCTCCCAAAAATTCTTCAGTTTTTAAACCCACAGAAGTAGCTTTTTTTTTTTAGGTTTCAAAAGTGGTTTTAGCAAGTAACTTTGAGCTGACATCTAAAGGAAAAAACATTTTTTTTTTTCTCCCCTGGAGCCTTGAGACAAATTTTGATTTTCTTTTTCTTTCGTTCTGTATGTCAGTTGCAAATGCTTTGTAAGAACATCTCATTTTTCTCCTAATATGTCTTTATTAAAGTTCAAGCTCAAGTTCAAAATCTAGATTTGTTTGTCAGACTTAAGTCAGTGCTTACACGTCAACACTGTAATTTGTTTGCAGTTAGCTACTGTTCTCTGGTTGGTTTGGCCTTCTTTCGTGATGAAAAAAAGGATAAATGTGTGGGAGCTCTTGCAAACTGCTAATGACTTTCAAAAGGCAAATCATTAAGTCAGAACTCTCAAGTGCAGCAAGGACTTTTGAGTGTCCACAAAAGCCTAACTTCATTTTTAGCACTTCTGGGGCTTTTTTGAACATGAATTGCACAAAGATCTGGTGTCTGCCTATTGGGGGGTTGTAAATGAACTCAACTCTAATAGCGTGAGACATACTAAGACATGGCTTCTGGCATGCAGGAAGTATCATGTGTGGCTGAAAAAGCTCTGCTGGGCTGGAAGCTTCAAACAGTGGGATTAAAGGAAAAGTTATTGAACTTCTAACTTGCAGTTTGGAGCAGTAATAGGAGAAACAGGCAAGCCTAGGCTCTGACTGTTTTATCTTCTTGGCTTGTGAGCTTGGCTGCTCAGAAGGGGTCAAGATGACAGCTGTGTTTCCTGCTGGCTCTGGGCAAGAGCTATTTGCTTGTCCTAATGGCTTCTCAAAGTGTCAAAGTATACAGAGTGTTGGTACCAAAACTAAGCCCAGTGGAGGCAACATAGAAGCTTGCAATTGGTTGCCCTAGGTCATTTACCTCTGCTGAAGTGAATCTGCGGTCTTTAAGTATTGGCTACAGATTCAGTTGTGTGCTGTGAGGTTACTAATAAGTGTACACACACTGCTATTTAGTCTGAGATTTGTTACCATAGGAATTTGCAGGTTAAGTACCTCTTAAATTTTCAAGAGGTGTTTTTCCAAGCATTTAGATAATCATCCATTTCTTAACCACATTCTCCAAAAGCAATAGTACTAGCGTTTAACTTTTAAAAAAGTTAAAGCTTGTTGTAAAGACTTGTGTGTTCTCCAAGGGTAGCTCTCTCTTGATGAGCAATGTTGACAGATGTAGATTGTCTCAGCACTTAAGTGCAGGGTGGTGTAACCCGTTATCTACACAAACCAATCTTTTTGGGTCTTTGTGTTGGCTTAAGATACTTATCTAATACCAGAGCCCTAACAGCCACATTGCTATTAAATGAGGTACTTTTTTGTGCTCTGGGGTGGCAGCTAAAAGCTAGACAAATTGCATTATATTATACTGCTTGTTGTCGCTGGCACTTGTATTATTCTGTCGAGCATTTTCTTAGTCTAAGGAAAGAGTATCTTTGGAGAAGTGCAAGTGAAGTGAAGCTAGAATTAGCTGATGCAGTGCTTCACTTGAAAAATCTAAATGGAAAAGTAAAAACAAAAGGCCATGAAGGTTACACCTGAGTAGTGTGGCTGATTGCTTAAACTTGCATAGGCAAAAATGGTAAAGGACGTACATGGTGAGCAGCAGTGCTTGGTTTCATGGCCTGCTTACTCTCTGTGCTTCCTCGTGTGTGGGTGTGAGCCTGTCCTCTCGTGTAAAGGGAAGTGGGAGTTCAAGTTTCTGATGCAAATGTATAAGTTCCCAGGTTTTTGTACATACCTGGTTAGACATAATTAACCCCTGTGTAGCTAGACACAGTTAACCCCTTGAATTAATAAAAATCACGTCACGAGAAACAACTAAGGAAGTTTGGAGGGTATTTTGGTGACGCTTATCTGAAGCAGCCCTGTAAGTGCAGTAGTGTGAAGAGAGTGAAACAGAAAGAGCCTTCTTTTGGCTTGGTGCCTTCCTGAAAGGGTACCCGCCCATCTCAGGGTGCAAGAATTGGTTTATAGTGATTATTTTGCATATGTCCAAAGTCAAGACTTTAATGTGGGGCTGGCAGTTGCTGTGGTGAAACAGTTTGTGGGGGAAAACCTGCTTGTTCAATCTGAGAATCTCTCATGTTTGTTTTTGGGGTTGTGTTTGTTTGAAATGGACAAAAGACATCATAAATAAATAGTTTCATGCACTTGAAATGGCTAGGATAAGAGCAAGCCCATGGGGTGCGCAGTGGTTCTGCTCATGTAAGTGAGATCAGCCTTTGGAAAGACATTTTACTCCTGACTTTTTTCTGCCCTGTCAAGGGGTTTTGCACCAAGCCCTTGTGGTGTCAGTGGGTCGGATTTTTCCATGTAGCAGAGACTGACTGCTCTTTATCTCTAATAAATCTGTAGTTACTAGAACTCAGTGGGCACCTTTCAATTAGGAGGGGATGTGAAATCATAGATTCCCAACCACATGTGTGGCACTAGTGAGACATGCTGGGATTAGAGTTTAGGTGGGATGTAGAGGAGGGCTGGAGTGGATATGATTGCTCGGGCACTGTGCTGGCACCACTGATCCTAAAAAGGCTGGAAAGGATGGCAAAAATGTCAGGCCAGAGCAGCACCTGAGATCTGTCAGGAGCAGACAAGGAGGCATCAGTCTGTAGCAGGGGCAGAGCAAGAAGGTCGTGACTGGGAACTGTAGGGTGAGTAAAGCTTGTACCTTTAGTTTAGGAGGGAAGAAGCAAGAGGGTGGTGACAGGCTGTGTAGGAGGTTGGGAATTGCAGCTGTGGGACCTCTGGACAATGTGCTGCTTGTGAGGAGGCTGAGATTTTGGCTGACTTTCCTTGTTGCAGCTTGAAGTGCAGTCTGTCGTCTTCCTCTCTAGCTCATGGGAATCGGACAGGAAGATACAAGCATCACTGCTCACGCACCCCAGGCTGTGGCAGCAGTCATTTTCCTGGCTTCTATAGTTAATACTAAAACAACTGCTTAAATTTCACACTGCATATGAAAGCAGAAAAAGCAGTCTTGGGCAAGCAATTGTCGATTTCTTTGATCCTCTGTTCAGCTGCCGGTAAGGTCCTAGAAGAGTATTTCCTGGCTCTTTTTGGTTCCTAGCATGTAAAGTGGGATGGATGTCAGAGTAGCTGGGTCAGCAGGCTGAACAGCTGTAGAGTGGGCTTGAGAATTGTGGTGTGTTTGTGGGAAGGCCATGGCCACCAATGTGTCAGTGCTCAGACCAGACACCCAGAAAGGTGAAACAGAAGGAACATGTAGCTTCTCAGCTCTGCTTTGGGAGACCTCTGTAAGCCACAGGTTGTTCCTATAGATGGGCTAGATCTTCTGTCAAGCCTTTGTGTTTGGCTGTTGCAGTAACAAGACTGCTGTGGTCAGACATAATGATCACAGAAAGCCAGAGTTGTCATCTTGCTGCTATTTCTGTCTTTTGGGTTGATGCATTTCCCTGTAAGCCACAAACTGTCTTGTTTACAAGTGTTGGTTGGTCTTCTGCCTGCAGCTACAGAGCATGGGGCTTGCCTCAGAAAAAGATTTCCTTGAAAATTCAGTCATCTTGAAACCTTTACCTGTCCTTACAGGTAGGAGGTCGTGGTGTTAGCAAATAGTTGGGGGTTGGCTCAAAAAGACCTTTGGGAAGAGAGAAGTAGTGGGAAGTTCTACTTGAGACAACTGAAAACCTTTCTGATGCAGATTTCAGTTCATTAACCTTGCTCAAACTTCTTCCTGTTTTTCCTAACACTTTGCTTGTGCCCCTGTCCTAATCAGAAGCTCCCAGAAATATTTTTGAGGATGAAGTCCTCCATGTGCCTCCATCACTTTAAATATCCCTCAAACAAGTGAAGGCCTGAGGCTGGGATGCAGAGCTCCTCATAGCAGGAGAAGAGACTTACCTATAGTCAACATAGTCAACAGGTCTCCTTGAAGCTATTGTGGGGTCTTTGAACCCAAAGCCATGCTGAGTTGGATGTATTTCCTGCCCCTTCCCCCTTCATGCTTTCCTTATGTCAAACCTTCAAAATTAAATGACAGTGTCAGCAAAGAGATTGCTGCTGCTTAATGAGTTTCAATTGGGATGCAGATTGAAGCCTAACTCCTTGCAATGACAGATTAATAACTCCTTCTGCTGAAGCTTTGCAGCACATTTTGGGGGGTGGGGAATAATTACTGTCTGGATTTTTTTCTTTTAAACTGGGAAGCTTCATTTCTTGCTGGTGCCTGAGCCAGATGATATTACTGCAGCTCAATGTTATTCTTTTTTTCTTGGACTCTGAGGGGCTTGTGGCCTCCTGTTTGAGATGTGCTGAGTTTCTAGCATGCATATACAAATGGGGAGAAAACCAGTAGCAAAATGCAACAATTAAATAGGAAGTATTCTTTTATATACATCAAAGAGCTGCTGCTGCTCCTGCCACTTGTTCTTCTCAAGTGCCTGTCAGTGTGATTACCAATGTTCCTGCGGGAAAGAATTTCAGTGTTTGGGGTTTTTTTCCTCATCTGGTTTAGAAGTCTGTTTTGAAAGAAATGCTTCACCTCTGCTCCTGCTGCAAGGGACTGGGACAAATTGCAAACCTCTTAGGGAGTCGTTTCTGTATGGGGCAAGGAGAGGGAGCCACAGTGGGGCAGAGGGTAGTAGTGTCTTTGTGGTTGCCCACTGCTGCTCAATGCCTCTAGGAACGTGTGTGGCATTAGTATGCGTGTGGCTTACACTGCTTTGGGTTTTGTAGCTAAGGAGGAATACTTACATTTTTGAAAGCATAAAGAATGTTTTATAAATGTTACTTATAAAATATTTAACAGCAAATGCTTTGTTAAATCTGTGTTGCATGAAACAATGGTTATGTGGTAGGTGACCTTGAAAACACGTGAGCAAGGAGAGTTGAGATTAGCTGCAGACTGTGAGCTTCATCGTAATCTCTGACAAATACCTGTGCCTCTTATAACTCTAGTATCTGATTTCTAAGTTGAGAGTGTTTCTTTAAATTGTCTTCTGTGGCTCTCTGAGCTCTTCCACTGAGTCACTGCTAAAGTTGGGAATTGGGTCAGGAGCTTTGACTCACAATCCTGTGCTTGGACCAGAGGCCACGTGCTCTCACCGCAGGACAGCAGCTTCTTCCAGGGCTGAGCCTTCACTTTAGGCTGTTCAATACATGATGTGGGCTTGTGGTTTGTTGTGGGTTTTTAGTTTTTTCTTTTTTTAACTCTCTCTGTTCTGGACTGTTAGATTCTAGGGGAGAATATAGGGAGCAACTTTTCTTACTGGTTATCATTTTTGCCACATTTTTATGATCGTGTTTCTGTGGTTGCCACTTCGGAACAAACTAATTTTTCTGTAGTTGTAACTCTCCTATGCAAATGTGAAGCTATAAGTAAAACTTAATAATTCTTCAGAAATTAACTATTGAAATTCTACAGCAGTCTTCTGTTTAAATCTCTCAATATGTGTATTTTTAAACTACTTTTTTTCTACCTTAAACCTGTTCTTTAAACCCCATCATCAGTAAGAATGTGGATTACAGAATAAAGCATAACTGCTTCTAAAGCTCAGTGGTTTTTTTTACCATTTCACTGTACATATGAATATGTATTACACTAACACGGTGTAACCTGAAAAAGAATTAGTTCCCCTAGGAAAAAAACAGAGCAACAGTTAGTCAGAAGGCATTTTTGACCATTGCAGAGACTATTGTGGGTTTTTTGGAACCCAAGGCTCACGAGCAGGCAAGGGTGTGTCTGGTACACACGTATCCAGCAGCACAGAGCCAGCATGTTACTTTGACATTTGGTTCTGCACAATGTCCCAGTAACTTTTTTTTTTTTTTAAAGTAATCTGTTGATTTAAATTCAAAAACATGCTTAGTTTGGCTTGTTTAAAAAGTGAAGAAAATCCTTATTGCAAAGATACCATTGATATCATACTGCTACGTTTGCCTTCACGGAAGAATTACCAGTTTATTAACTCTTTTTAACTTCCTTATCTAAAATAGCCCTAAGGCAATGACAAAGCATGACCTTGAATCTGTTATTCACCATTTCAGGTTTTGGATATCCCCAAAATTTCCTTCAGACTTCAAGAACCGGCATCACGTGTCCTGTTGCACAAGCAACAAGAGGAAATGGCCTCAAGTTGTGCCAGGGGAGGTTTAGATTGGATATTAGGAAAAACATTTACACTGAAACGTTATTAAGCATTGGAACAGGCTGTCCAGGGAAGTGGTGGTTATCACCATCCCTGGAGGTATTTAAAAGACAGGTAGATGTAGTGCATAGCGATATGGTTTGTGGTGGTTTTTGTCAGTGTTGATGGTTGGACTCAATGATCTGAAGGGTCCCTTCCAGCCTAGACAATTCTGTGATTCTACCCGCCTCCATTCTTTGTTGAAAAATGCCTCTTTTTTTCTTTACTGAAATGCAGTGAGGACTTGTCTTATATTTGCACTGCTGAACATAAACTGCCAAAGATGAGGATTAATTTCAAAACAGGCTTCTCATTTTTCAAGTCTTTCATCTTCTGCAGCAAGGTGACAGGCTGATGAATACCATGTTGGCAGTGTTGTGCCATTAGGAAAGCAGCTAATAGATTAGTGATGCTGAGTTGGAGACCCTAAGCGAGATCTGGAGCGCTGCAGTCACTTGCCTAACACTTCTCCAGGGGGTTGTATGGCGGTGTTCCATGCACTCCTGTATGGGACAGCACAGTGAATGGCAAGCAAATGGTATAGGGAGTGCATTGTTAGCGTTGCTGAAGATGGTATATAATGTTTGATCCTAGGAAGTGTTTAAGGCCAGGCTGGATGGGGCTTTGAGCAACTTGCTGTAGTGGGAG
>JAOXJM010000001.1:138964064-138976241 GCA_026413425.1 Tringa solitaria
CAACAGGTCCATGTCCTTCTTGTGCTGAGGACTCCAAAGCTGGATGCAGTACTCCAGGTGGGGTATCATCAGAATGGAGTAGAGGGGCAGAATCACCTCCCTTGACCTGCTGGTCACGATGCTTTTGATGCAGCCCAGGATGCAGTTGGCTTTTTGGGCTGCCAGCGTACACTGTAGGCTCCTGTCCAGCTCTTCATCCACCAGTAACCCAAGTCCCTCTCAGCAGGGCTGCTCTCAATCCCTTCATCCCCCTGCCTGTGTTGATACAAGGGATTGCCCTGACCCAGGTGCAGGACCTTACACTTGACCTTATTGAACCTCATGAAGCACAATAAGAGATATCTTCTCCAGCATCACTTGCATTAGAATCTTTTAAATGAAAATAGGGGGCTGTGTTTGGGACTGCTGCAAGGTTATCACTGGTGATGGATGCAATGCCTGTTTTTTCTAGATGCTGTTTAACAAGAAGAGCTGCAGCTTTTTGCTGCTGCATGAGTATAGAGCTGGCTAGTATTTGGAGGGTCAACTTAGCTGTTTCAACAACTAAAAATGGTTGTTGTCAGAAAATGAAAAAGGAAAAAGACCTAACAATTTGTGTATGTCTGTTTCTAATTGAAGTTTCATATTTTATTTTTTAGGTAACATTTGACCCCGAAGTTTTTTTCAACATTCTGTTGCCTCCTATTATTTTTCATGCTGGTTATAGCCTGAAGAAAGTAAGTGTAATCATTTCTGAGGAGAATAACCTTTTTTCTTAATGTGACACTGCTGATTTGTTCAGGAGTACAGTCTCCATTTCAAGCATTTTTTTTTTTTATGGCATTAAGAAAAAAATCTCTTTTCCTCTGTAGATAGTTAGATCATATTGTTTTAAGAGAAAGTACATATGCTTTTTACTATAAACATATTAAGCTCTATTTAATCTTGCTGATTTGTTTCTCTTGAACTTTGCCAGAGGTTAATGTCAGTATCATTTAAAGTAGAAGATGTCCTGCTAAGAATTTGTTCTGGTCCATCTCAAATATCCAAAATGCAGTAAAATGTGCTGAGAAGTGGACCCAAACCTGAACCCCAATGGGGATATGCCAGACCTTGAATGGCAGAAGGGCGCAGATTCTGCTCTCACTTGAAGATACCATGAAATGATACAGATTTTCAGTTTTGCAGCGAACTTTTAGATCTCATATGAAGAAGAGATGTGAAAATTTGTGTAGAAAGCTTCCTGTCAATAAGCTCCATGTAGGATTTTATACATGGTTCAGATTTGGTTTCTTTAATTTATTGAAGCTGGATAGAATTTACATTGGAGTAATGGAAGCATTTCTCTGAAATGGAGGGATGTTTCTGTGTATTAATGCAAGTATATTATTGAACTGTATGTTTTTGAACAGGTGATGTAACTTGTTTTAAATAAATATATTTAACTTTTTTCCTATGCAGAGGCACTTTTTCAGGAATTTGGGGTCCATTTTGGCTTATGCCTTTTTAGGAACAGCAGTCTCTTGTTTTATTATTGGGTAAGTGAACTCTGGTATCAGTTCTTTTCTGTACTGAAGTTTAAGTTGATAAAGTATATGTTGAGTCTTCCAGATTGGCTCAGTTAAGTAATTTGTTTGTTAGAGGATTTTATTTGTGTATCCTCCAGACAAAATGCAAATGTAACTTTTGCTGAGATTTATCCCACTTCTAAACAATATTGTCCCTTGAAATGATTTTGTCAAGTTTGAATCACTTGGCAAGCCTGCAGTGCTAAAGAGCAGCATTGAGTTTTTGGTGTAACAGTGCAATCCAAAATAAAACCTTGTTAGACTTAATGGAATTGATTTTAACTTGAATTGTGGACACTACTTGCAATAGGATTGTAGCGATCAAACTTTGAGCTGTCCCTTTGAGTGCCCACATGCATGCATGTTCTCTCTATCTCTCTGCATATGTGTGTTATATATGTAATTTTACATGGATATGTATACTCACATTTAGTTTGAGATAGCTAGTCACGTTGGTTTACTTGCGTACAATCTCTTGCTAATGCTGCTAATATTACTGTGTCTGGTGTATGGATATTCTGAAATACAGAAATCCTGAATTGCATAGGTGACCTTGGTTTGTCTCTCAAAGGATTTCACTTGAGAAATACTTTGAAGGCTCTTAGCTTGGAGCTTTTTGGCCCGTGTACTGTGTTGGGGAAAAGCAGTATTGAGGGGGAATTTTGAACAGGAAAATGTTCCCTTCGGTGGAAGAAGGAAATAACCTGCAGATTCTGTGTACTAGTTTTGTGAACAATTTTCATGCTTTGCTTACCGGTTTTAAATGATATATTCTGGATCATATATTACTTGACTCAGCTCGTAAGGAAAAGGGGAAAATTAAGTTTGAGAGTTTAGTGTTAAACTGTGACAGTGTTCCACAGAGCTGTAGCATAACCAAGCCCACCTGAAATATTGTTGCTTATGCTTTTCCCTTGCCTGTCTGAAATGCACCTCCTTGTTTGACTTGGATTGTTTTATCCTCTTTCTCTTCAGGAATCTCATGTATGGGGTTGTGAAACTAATGAAGTTGGTGGGTCAGCTCTCTGATAAATTCTATTATACAGACTGCCTCCTCTTTGGAGCGATAATATCTGCCACTGATCCAGGTAGCTTGCTGAACATTTTTTAATAACCTTCTAAAATAATCCTATTGCTAGGATTGTTGGCTGCATAGCACGGAGGTATTAACAACACTTCACTTTCGGTTATGTTATGCTGGTATCTCTGATCTTCTCTGAAACGCATGCAAATTCTGAGTGTTGCAAAAGCCATTCTCTGTTGGTTTGGCGCTGGACTGGTATGATGTGATGGCCTGTTTGGAGAAAAAAATGTAATTTTCCTGTTCAAATACTTTAAATATTTTTTTCTGCCCAGTAGGCTTTTTGTTTAGTGTACACCAAGTTGAAGACTGCAAATAGATGAAATGATTACGTTGTCTGGATAGCAGGACTTCCTCCTTTAGCTATATTGCTTGGGACGCTGGATAATTTAAAAGCAATATTTGAGGCTTTTAGGCTCTTTGGGTGTGGGGATATTTTTTTTCCTCTTTCAAATCAACTTCATGTTTTGCAAGTTTAAGCAGAAGAATGCTCTTCTGGCAAAGTAATTTGAGCTTTTGCCAAAATAATGTAGTCATCCTTCAAATTCCAGCAGGCTCATATAGGTGTTTCTGCTTGACAGGTCAGTCGGGAGACCTGGTGTGTGTCAGGGGCCAGGGTAGGGAGTGGTGAAGTATGAAGCTTGACATTTAAAACAGCTAATTTGAAGTGCTTAGTGGTGATTTGTGTGAAAATGGGAAGTAGCTCCTGTGATTGAGCTGAACTCTGAACAGCTGGTGGTTGCACGTGATTTATGTGAAAAAATCACCATGTGATTTTTTTTTTTTTTTTTTGAAGCTCATATATGGGAACATCTTGAAGATCATGGTCTTTCATCTCGGAGGTGGTTATGAATATTTAGCAGTCTTGCCCTTTTCAAATTCTGTGCAAATGCACACTCCAGTGGCGTGGTGTATGCTTTGGGGAACACTTAAGATTATTAGCACCATTTTATGATGGCTGAAATAATAAAGCTATGTCAACAACCCATACAATCTTTAAAAGTAGCAAGAACTGCACAACCTTTTGTTGATTATCTTATACGGAACATGTTCTACAAAAAATTACCAGGGCTTTAGTAGAAGTGCTTTGTCTGCCCCATGCCCCTCAGTCATGGGGGCTTTCCTGTAAACCAACTGTGCAGATGGGAGGACAGCCAACCACCTCCTAATGGAGCTACCCTAAAACTGATGGTTGAATTCCTTACCTATAGAAACATGACTAGTCTGTTCCCCAGTTTAATTTCGATCCTGTACTTAAATTCCTGGGTTTTGTTGCTTTAGGCAAACAGGAAAGTATGCTCTGTCAGCTCAGGGAGTCATTCCTGAAGTCAGCCAGTGTGGTTTTTCTCTTTTCTTTCTGTAGTTACCGTGCTAGCAATATTTAACGAGCTGCATGCTGATGTCGATCTCTATGCCCTTCTGTTTGGGGAAAGCGTGTTGAATGACGCTGTTGCCATTGTATTATCTTCGTAAGTAACTACCCGAATTTCTACTTAATTGCTTTTGGGATTTGTCCAAAATAAATGTTTGGGGCTTTTTTTTCTGGAAATGTTATTTTAAATTTAAATGGATTGTCTTGAACTGGATTAATAAACGTTGCAAACATTTGACAAGGTCCCTCATGCATACCTACACCAGAAAGGCAAATTTGCCTTCAGTATGGGATTTTCCCCTCTATTGCTCAGGTGTTACTGTTACGGAATAAACTTTCTGATGCCACTTCTAATTTCTCATTGTGTTACTCTTTTTTCTTGTCTAGGTCTATAGTTGCCTACCAGCCAACAGGTGAAAATACCCATGCTTTTGATGCAGCAGCGTTTTTCAAGTCTGTTGGTGTGTTCCTGGGAATATTCAGTGGTTCTTTCATGATGGGAGCAGTGACGGGGGTTGTGACAGCTCTGATATCCTTTTTCACATTGAGCTCTTCCAGACTAGGTGCTACATTCAGGTACTAACAGGGCTCACCTGTTTTCTACTATAGCAACATTGGCACTAGCTTTTTTTAATCTGAGTGTGAAGATGTGATCAGTATTCACATAACCTTTGCCTATAGAAAGGCATACAGGTACACACAGAAATCACCTTTTTCCAATATAACTGTGGCCACACTAAAAAATTTAGTGATGTTGCTGCATACTGCAAGCTAAGGGGAAAGCCCATAATGGTCATGTCCTAATGTTCCATTTCTTTTTAGGAAATTAAAAAAAATAGGTTTTATTATTAGGCTTGAAAGACATCGGAAAACCGGTGTTTGATTCTGTTGTCAGCAAAATCATTAATAACAGTTTCTGACCCCACAGGCCTCTTTCTGAGAGTCCTGCGTTTAACCTTTCAGCTAGAAATCTGATGTCCTCTGTCTTGGTTAAGACTGTTTTTCTACCAGAGTTAACATTATAACATGACCTTGCCTGCTCTCTGGAAGCCTGTGTGAGTTTTGTTTTAAACTCAGGTAGTAGACCTTATTAAGCCTTTCATGTTCCAGAAATTGTGATGCTTCTTCAGGAAAAAAATTCAAAATATTTGCTTTTAGACTAGCTAGTATATTTGTACACATCCCAGATTGCTTTGATCTGCCTAGGTTTCTGAAAACTGATCTAAAAGGGGTAGAATGTGGTATTTTATAGAATAATAATGAACCTGTGATTCTTCATATTAAGTAATGATGTTTCAACTGTGTCTTGTTATATACACACTGTGCAGAATTTGTCTGATACATGTCTGCATAATGGTAACCTTTCAGGTATAAGGGTAGGATGCACTGTGAGGCTTTAATGTTTGGTCTTCCAGTTCCACTGTTCTGCAGTCAATGTGACCCAGAACCATGATTCTTCAACTGGCTTTTAGGCTACCAGCCATCCATACCTCTAGCCTATCAAATACTGTTGCTGTGGATTTTGGTGCTTGCTGGTTGTCTACTAATTGCAGCTGAAATGTATTCAGATCCTTCTTGTAAAATCATGCTTCTGAAGCAACAATTGGTTCTTGCAGTTTGTAATGTTTGTGCTCAGGAGGGTGTATGAGGCTGGGGGTGGGAGGGCAGTTCAGAAGGCAGCCTCTGTGGGTAGTTTGGGGGTGGTTTTGGTTATTGTTTGGTTGTTTAAGAACTTAAACAACAAACAAACAGACAAAATCCTTAAATTGTTACTCAGTTAAACAATTTTAACTATTTTCTTTTGGAAAAATAGTTAATGTCATGCAATACTGTAGAAGCAAACTGTAAATTTGCATTTGACTCTTCATAGCTGATTAAAACCCATAATTTCTGTCATGAATGAAGTGAATAGACTGTTATTCCTGTAGCTGTGAAGTACCTATAATTGTATATATAACCTTTATATAGCCCATAACTCTAGCTCTCTATGAGTGCGGGGTTTCATGCAGTCATGCATTGTCTTTTGAAAACAGACAGAATACTTGGTTTCTAAATATGCAGATAATGTATGTGGACTTGTTCTGGCTTTCAGCAAGTTGCCTTGGCCTCACTGTCTGTGGTTATTTTTATAACAGTTAAGGTACTCTACCACTTCACATTTTCTTTCTGAATTGCAGACTCTGCATGGTTGAAATGAAGCAAAGCAGAAGGCCGTGACAAAGGGATAAAGAAAGTTGTCTTAAGCATTTAAGAATGCTTAAACTAAGAAAACAGAAATAATAATTTCATTTGAATTAACACTTGAATTTGGTCAATTATTCTAGGAAATAAGATTAGTTTTTATTTACCTTTATTCCACCCTCCTTTTCCTCCAGAATGATAAGCACAGGTTTTCATTTCAGATTTAATGAAATGTTTTGGTGTGGTTACTTACAGTAACAGCAGAGGGAATAAAGAGTTTGATTCACAAAGCTGCCAGAAAAGAGTGGAAACGAGGAATCTGTTCTGACAAGGGCTCTTGCCGAACTTCAGGGGAACAAGGTTCGACTTCTTCCTCGCCTATGGAGTGACTGTGGCTATCCAGTTTCCCAAGCATCCACGAAAGCATCTTGAGCCAGGCACTGGGATAAACTTCCAGTGGAATCGTCCGAGTGCTCTGTGGAAAGATGGGTTCTAGTTGTTGCTCTGGTGGATGTTGCTGCTTCAGAAGCATGATGTTACAAAATGTGTCTGTTTAGGAGGGGGAAAAATAATCTAGATCGGTGTGACAATACCTCCTCAAAAGTTTTAGAGAGATGGTTTATATGGAGAAGCGACTGGGTGGAGAATAACAGCTATTTAAAAAAAAGGCTGGGTCTTGTATTTAGTGTAACATCAACTGTCATGGAGCTATAGATGGTTTGGGCTTTTGTTTAGAGTGCAGCCTTATGACAAAGCAGGGTTGCAACCCAAGGTGTGGCTGGAGGATGTGTTTCGGTACCCTCGCCCTCCTCCAAGTTAGCAGAGAACGCCAACAAGTGTGGGTGGGGAGCGGGTGGCTGGCCTCGGGATTGCTTCCTCCAAACTGGGCTCCCACTGAAATGCTGCCAGCTGTTTGCCTCTCTAATCAGTTATGGCTTGTTGTGGACAGCATATTCTGTGATACAGCCCATAGGAGACTGTTTCCACTGAGTCTTCTTGGCTACCTGACTGCTGTGAGCCCCAGACCTCCTGCGACCTGTGAGTTTCCTTGTGAAATGTGGTGCTGCTTATTGCTTCTAACATCCCTGTCCCAAATTGAGCTGTGGCTCCCCAAGCAGCAGTGCTGCTGTTAGCTCTAGATTGGGTAGTGCTGCAGAGAGCCCAGGGTGTAGCTGTGTTATGTGTGGTGGATGATAGTGCAGCCTTGACGTGTCTATTGAGGTACCGATTGCCTTCATGTGAGCAGGGGAGAGAGTGCTACCACCTTACTGTTTCAAGTTCCCCTCCTGTGCTCTTGCTGTCCTCCCCCTTGGATTTCAGAGAAGGTTGTGATAGTTGTCAGCTTTCAGAAAAAACAAGGATCTCTTTACCACCCCTCTTAGTGCATGGTTTCTTTCTGTGTTTTCTGGTAGAGCTTTGTACAGCTGCCTGCACCTTAGGGACAGTGAGCTCTTCAGTGTTTACATGCTGCCGAAGTAGTGATGAAGAAGAAGACTCCTCCAAAAAAATCTATAAATACGTAAACAACCCTTTTGTAGTATATAATACTACTGTAATCTGTTCCACTCCAGTAGCTGTATAAACTGTTAATTCAGTATGTATTTGACGTTCAAGTTTTGCTGTCCTCTGGAAGATGAACTTATTTTTTCTTCCCATTGAAAGACTGAGCTGCTCTGAGTTGGCTTTTAGTCTATAACACATTGACACAAGGAGAGGAAATATATTTTGTTGTATGTGGGTTTTTTGTTTTGCCTCAGAAGTAGGCACACTTGCAGATAAAGACTTGTCAACAAATCTGAGCAGAAAAATTCTGATAAATCTACTTCATCTGAGGGATGCTGTAGTTGAGAACAGCCCTTTGAATGAAATGCTTCTGAATATATTTTATGCTTTATTTAAAGATGGGGTGGGACACCAAACCCAAAATAAAATAAAACCCCCCAAAAGGAAAAAAGCAAGACATACAATCTGAAGAACTGCCAGGTATATATCCTTTCCCTGCTGGAACTTTGTACAAAAACGTGGCATTGAGTAAGATACTACCTCAAAGAGGTGGGGACATGGTTATGCCATGGGTTTGCAGCAAAAGTATCCAAAACTGATTGTTGCAAGGGGAGGCCTTGTTTCCGAAATTTGTCTCTATGTGATAAAGTTGATGTTTTTCAGCACTAAAAGTGTTTTGTTTTCCACTGAGCGTTGGTTGTTAGCACATAAAAGTGTTTCTCTTCAATACTGGGTACAGAGAAGCCAAAGGATTTCTATATTTTTTTGATCCCTTAACAACTGACTTAACGTGACGAAGTTTACGAAGTTGCACTGCTTCCCCCTGCTGGAAACGGCTCTCTTCTTCTTGATGTCCTGGAGCAC
Source organism: Tringa solitaria (assembly GCA_026413425.1). NCBI lineage: Eukaryota > Metazoa > Chordata > Aves > Charadriiformes > Scolopacidae > Tringa > Tringa solitaria. The sequence continues at coordinate 138,972,613 of JAOXJM010000001.1, forward strand.
TTTCTTGCTTGCAGAAGCTTGTGGATTTACTGGTGAGTTTCTGGGGTTCAAGCATATGGAGATGGAATCCCTATGTGTCATAGCAGCCTCTTTTCCTCTTTCTTGTTTAAACCTTCTGATAAGAAACAAGATGTTGGCGCTTTAAGGTTTTCTATGTTCTGTACAATCCCATTGAAGGTGCAGCTCATTGTGTGGCTTTTAGAAATACTGCTTTGGTTCACACACCCAGCTCCCCCCCGATTCCAACCCGGAATCTAACTCAGTTGAAAATAAGGTTCATAAAGTCTCAAGGTTAAGGATGATGTATAAATTTACTAGAACTTGAGAAGCATAAATATGTTGAGCTCACGCTGCAAACAGGCTGATTTTCACATGTGGTTCTGTTCACAGGTGTGGTGGCTGTCCTCTTCTGTGGAATTACCCAGGCACATTATACATACAATAACTTGTCAGTTGAATCCAGAAGTCGCACTAAGCAGGCAAGACTCTTTCACCTTTTGTACATTGTATTTCTGTAGTATTCTGTGCGCTATTGTTTTTGAAAAGCAGCTTTATTGCTTGGCTGTTAACATGTGACTGTGTTTTCCCTAGCTCTTTGAGGTATTGCACTTCCTGGCGGAGAACTTCATATTTTCTTATATGGGGTTGGCACTGTTTACTTTCCAGAAACACATATTCAGCCCAGTTTTCATCATTGGAGCTTTTGTATCCTTTTTTGCTTTGTGTAACATTTCTCCTTATTAAGTGCTTGAAAACTTCTGGTGTCTGTTGGCTTTACCAAATAGAGGATAGTGGCTGACCTAGGTTTCCCTCATGTCTTGCAGGCACAAGAATTTTGAGAACAATCTGTTGTGGTTACCCTTCACACCAAATCTCTAAGGCCTCTGTGCACACAGTGATTGTCTCTGCACCTGGGCAAGTGTTAGAAGTAATATAATTTTAACAGATAAATAAATATGCTTTACTGTGTGACCGTGTGACAGCCAGCAGTGCTTGTGTTGCTCTTGTATTTGAACTTTGGAGGCCTAGAAAGGATTTGGTTTTTTTCCTCTTCACTTCTAATGGTCCCTTGAAGTAAACAAACAAACAAACTTGAAGTAAATAAAAAGGATCATGGGCAAACAGAATATCTTTGAGCAATGCCCCAAAGGCAGAGGTCAAGTTCTTACATGATGGGAGGAGGAAGGAACTGAGCTGTGGTGCAGACCATGACATGAAGGGTACACAGTGCTGAAAGGTGTTGGCTATCCAGTTCCCATTCTCCCTGGCTCTTGAATTCCCCTGAACTTTCGTAGCAGTCACACTTGTGTAAGCTGGGAATCACTACATTCCTCTCTGCACTCTGCCCCTGTTGAAATAGCTTATGTACCTATTTTTTTATTCCTGGCAATTAAGGAATTAAAAGTGTGCATAAAGCAGTAGGAACTAGTGTTCTAGTCTTGACTTTCCTCTGCCTGCTGCAATACAGCTATCAGCAATGAGAATAAAACACAGTGAAAAGACATACAGATGGCCTAACCCAGAATGTTTTTATATTCTCTCCTTCTTTCCACTTTTTCTCTCATCTCTGTGCTGCTTCTAGGAGTTTATCACATTTGTCTTTATTTTCCTTTGGCCACTTACATCTTTTTCTGAAACAGGAATAAATTTTCTCCGGTGTCTCCTCACGTCCATTCTTCTGACCTAAAAAATGCTTCAGAGCCCTGTAGTCATTGGATAAAGACAGGAATGGAATAGTTGCATCTGGTATACTAAACATTGCATTTTTTTGTCTTTGCTGTGGCATTCTGTCCTGTCTCAGGCAATGCTATCTGTCTTGGGTTTGTTTTCAGTATTTATTTTGTTCCTTTCTCTTCGTACCCATCTATCTCTTATTACATTTTTCACCTCTTTTTCCTACCACTGCACTTAACCTCTGTTAACTCTTAAGTGTTTTTCTACCTTTGTGAGGAAAAGAGCTAGTATTAGCACCCACGTTTTGCCTCAACAGCTACTGCCCCCCTTGAGTCAACACCTTGCAGGAGCAAAATGTTAGCTGTTGAAAGAGGAAGGAGGGACTGCAAAGGTAAAGCTAAAGCCTCAGTGTCATTGACAAAATCCTAGCCATTATTTCTATGTACGTTGGGTCATGATCGCTTCTGATTTCTGCAGTCCTCACAAGGACTGCTATAAAAAGTTATTTGGAATAATTACATGAAGCTTTTTGTACAAAGTAATAATAGAAATCTTATTTTCTTAGAGACATAGTTTTCTGCAGAGGGTATTGCTTTACTTTAGCTACTGACGACAACCCAGTGGTGTCTTGAGATCTTACATAGTTTTATTTCTTTTCCATGAGAGCTGTTTCATTCTTCTAATGCTATTATGCCAGCAGCAAATGATCAGTGTTTGGTGGTCTTTTGGTTGTGATGGTGTTTATAGGACTTCAGCACATCACTCTAGTTTGCCCCAAAATGTTCCTTAGATGGTGGAGGGTGTATTCAGCTTTCTGCTTTTTCACTGGAACCACTGGATGTTTTACATCACAGTAAGGAAGGGAAGGAGCTTACCACCTACTGTCATGAATTTCCGCAATGCTCTTCTACTACTCTTTTTGAACTTCATTCTAGTGCTGACAAGTGTCTTTTGGATTTATAATCTCAGTAACTCTCTACTCTTAAGTGCTTGCCAGCCAGTAGGAGATTTTTGCCTTTGCAGCAGTTGTAACAGAGTGGCCACTTGCTGGTCTTGTTTTGGTTTTCCTTCTGTTCATAGCACTGTATTTCTTTTGGTCTGAAACACATAATTGAATGGTGGTGGTGATAGTTGTTTAAAGTGGGAACTTTTAAAGTAAAGTCTTCACTTGTACAACTGCTAATTTTAATACTAGGTATAATTTCACTGTGCATTAAAAAAAACTTGGCTAAAACTTGGTTATATTGGTTAAAATTTGCATTCTGTGCAGTGAGTTCTCTATGCACATAATTGGTGAAAGTCTGTTATATATAGACAGAGATAACAAAAGCACTTGATATTGTGATGTAAATCTCTCAGTAAAAGAGAAGCTTCATGTTAGAGCCAGGTACTCATGTGTCCGTACCTCAGAAAAATGAAATCCTTAACCCTCAGCTTTGAATAGATTGCAATCTTTTTGGGCAGAGCTGCACACATCTACCCCCTCTCCTTCTTGTTGAATCTGGGCAGGAGGCATAAGATCAGCTGGAACTTTCAGCACATGATGATGTTTTCAGGTAAAACCAAAAATGTTTGGTAAAGTAAAAAATCTTATTTTTAACTCATAAGCAATTTATAGTACTACCTTCTGCTTTTATAATCCACATCCATGCATCCTGAATAGAAGACTTAATTGTTGTTGCAGCATGCCATCGTGCATCTTTCAACATTTACAGAAAGCGTCCTCTGTCTGGGAAGAGTGACATCTTGAAATGCCAGCTGCTGGCAGCAAGCAGTCACCTCACATTGGGAATGGACTATTTTCATTTGACGTGCATCTGAAGGGGATGGGGGAATTGGGGTATCTCTTCCAGAAGGTTATTTCTAGCTGAGATGCTGTATATATACATTATGCTGTATATATACATTATGCACAGACATCTGAGAAAATCGAGGTGCGTTTATGGGTGCCCTCT
>JAOXJM010000001.1:138976341-138997554 GCA_026413425.1 Tringa solitaria
TGGGGGAATTGGGGTATCTCTTCCAGAAGGTTATTTCTAGCTGAGATGCTGTATACATTATGCACAGACATCTGAGAAAATCGAGGTGCGTTTATGGGTGCCCTCTCCCACTTAGTTGGAGAAAGGAAAGTATTTGATTTAAGCTCTCTTAAAATTTCTGTCGCACAGATAACTGTTCAAGTTTGTCACTTAAAGCAAATTATGGAGTGTGTGTCTGAACATGTGTGTACCCAAGAAGTGCCACTGATGCCTCTGTACACAAGAAGGTGTAAACAAGAAGGAGACAGGCTATTTCCAGGGATGCCCATTAACAGGGCACAAACTGAAACACAGGAGGTTCCCTCTAAACATCCGGAAATACTTTTTATTGTGTCCAAGCAGAAGCACGGGCTTCCCAGAGAGGCTGTGGCATCTCCATCCTTGGAGACATTCGAAAGTCATCTGGATGTGGTCCTGGGCAACCTACGCCAGGTGACCCTGATTGAGCAGGGGAGTTGGACCAGATGACCTCTAGAGGTCCCCTGTGTTTCCCCTACTAAAGTCTGCAGATGGCCAAATGCCATGACTTGTCCTTGCCAGTGGAGTTTTGTAATTGGGGGGGAGGAATATAGTCTGCTTATGAATATGTTATTAACTAAAATATTTTTGCGGCTGATAACAATTTCTTACCAAGAACTCGCATCTCAGTTATGGAATCAACTGAAAAATTGCATTTTTATTTGGATTCAGGGAGCTGCTTGATTTGTTTGTTAATGTTTTGCTGTTTGTTTCTGCGTTTTTTTCCTGTTAGTTTCTGGAAATATTTACACCTTTTCTTAGCACTTGTGGATTCTGTAAGTTAGAGAAAACTACCAGGGTAAATTGTGTTCCAACGCATCCCAGGGCATAATTATTTGGGACACTGATGGAATTAAAACTTGATGGAGTCCACTGTCTTCTGCCTGTCACTTTGTGCCTGTGTGGCAGGGAGGGAGCAAGGAAAGATGCTGTGTTTATAAATAGGCACGATTGTACTTCTGAAGCTCTGTTATTTCGTTCTTTCGCACAGGTCTCAGGGGAGCCATGGCGTTTGCTCTGGCTATACGAGATACTGCTACTTACTCGCATCAAATGATGTTCTCAACAACTCTCCTCATTGTCTTTTTCACTGTGTGGATTGTCGGTGGAGGCACAACTCCCATGCTCTCGTGGCTGAACATCAGGTCAGTGTGCAGCTGTGTGTTGCGGAAACTTCACTTTTCAAGTGGCAACTGTACCAATCGGGCATAGTCCTACAGACCTTGTTTGATGGTTGCCAGAGGTGTTCTAGGTATTTAGAACATTCTTGTTTTTAGAGAAAGGTGCTAGTGCAGGCTGGTGAAGAAAATGTACTGATGCTGCTTGAGTGAATCCACTTGAGTGGATTCCAAAGCATCTTCTGGTCAACAGAGCTGACTCTAACGGCTCTCACTGTAGGTGCTGGCATCCTGAGCCTTCTGCCCTGCTGCCTGCACCTCTTCTGTTGAGGGAGCATAGCTGGGTATTTCTTTCAAACCCTGTCACCCAGCAAGGGATGTGATGCACTGCTGAAAAACTAAGTTAAGAGGAATTGTGCACTTAACTCCTTTAGCAGAACTAATCTGGCTCAGTAATGAGACTCCATAAGCATGGCTGATGAGTTGCTCCTGAAGGGAGAATGGGCTAACACCACACAACCTTTCCAGGCTTGCCCTTTGAGTAGACTATACTTGCAAAAATCATTGATGTGGCCAACAAGGCAAAACAGCTGGAAAGGCTGTGATACCATTCCTAGAGGAGTAGCTGCCAAAAGGCAGTTGGCCAAACCATAGTTTTGAGTGTTTAGCCGTAGTTTGTTGGGAGATTTACCCATCCTTGCTAGTAAGCAGTAATTGGAACTGGCATTCGTTTGGCAGTGGGGTGACAGAAAATAAACGGTTAACTTCCATTTTAAGGGAAGGACATCATGTAAAAAAGGGAACTCTACATAGGAAGTATTCTAGAGAACTGCATGGGTCTGCCTACAGCTGCCTTGATAGGCGCTGCTCTAGTGATGAGGGAAGCTTCACTTCTTGAGACCTTGTAAAATCAGATTTGTGCCAGGAGGTGGCAGCCATGTGCAGCTGATGGAGAATTAGAAACTTGGTGCTGGTGAAGTACCCTCTATGATAGAGCCCTTTCTGCTGGAAAACAAGAAGTCCTGTCTGACCTTACAGTCTTCAGAAAGAGACAAATTAGTTTCCAGCTGATTTTTAGAAATATGCTGCTTTTCTGTTTTCCATCCCTTTCTACCCAGTGGTAGAGGGAGGCAGAAGGAGATGAAGATGAGATGCTGTCCCAGTGCCTCACTCAGCACAGTTATATAGTGCTGATGCATTTCTGAGGCTGTATAGTAGGTGACTTGTCCCTGGAGTGGCCTGAGATGCTTTCTGAGCCTTGGCACTTGCCATTAGGTTAGAATGCAAGAGGCTGGAAATAAGTAGTTCTTCCATGCAGGATTATATAGCAGAAAAGAGGTTAAAAGTTAAAAGGTGGTTTGCTTCCTAGATTAAGGGGAGAAACACAGGAAACCAGTGCCATTTGTGTGTTGGACTTCAGTGTCAGGATTTGTGTGGACTTCCAGAAATCCAGCTCTAGTGTGAAGTTTGTACCAGTTGTATCCTGGTTGACTTTGGCCTTTGTGGAAGGGAAGGTGGAAAGCCAGTCAGCCTCTACAAAGTCCTCATGAAGTAGCTGGCCTTTCTGTAGTGTGGAGGTGAGGAGAAGGGCCTGCTTTAATGAGGAGTCAACCAAGCTGACAGACTCTCTAGGCTGGCGTAGCTTGCCTGGTCACTGTGTGGCAGTGTGGCGTTACTTTAATCCTGTGGATACTGGTCTGCCCATCAGTGGGGTTTCTGGGTGGTCCCTTCAATAGTTCCTGTGGGCTGCGATGGGCTGACCTTCTTCCCTAGGAACTGCAGGTGCATGTCTACTGGCCAAGTCAGAGGAGTGAAGACAGATGTCAATACCAAAGGGCCTTATTTAAGGCTCTACCCGCATGATTTAAGTAGAACAGTACCAGAGAGCTGACTCCAGCCAAGACTCTCAGCCAGGTTTGATACCATTACATTCGTGGGGAGGCAGTTGCGTCCACACGCGGGGTGATCCTACACAAGGGTCCAGAACTGCTTTGCTGTCGCTTGGAGGCAGAGGCACACGCAATCCCATAGCAATTGGGATGCACGCTTTGTTGCTTACTTCTGGTGGTCCCTTCTCTCCCATGATGTGAAATGTATTAAAAGTAGGTGAGGGATGGAGAGGGTAACGTGAAAATTTAAGTTCTGGTAAAGTACAAGACAGTATAAGGAGGAAAATAGGCAAAAATACACTCTGCCTCCCCTTGCTCTGTTCTGAATGTCTCAAGTGATCAGAAGAGCTGGGATCTTTCCAGATAGGGTATGTTAGCAGTGTACCAGGGTCCACTGATCAGGCTTAAATGTACAGCTAAGCAGAGGACCTATGGTTTGTAGCAGAGACTTAACTCTAGTTTACTGCTTAACTGGTTGGGAAAGGGAGGTCGTGACAGCAAAATTGGAGTAAAAAATAATGGGGTCTTTAGATACCTTTGATTTCTGCCACTTGATGCTAAGCAACTTAAAAATTAACACCAGAAACTGGAGTTAAAACTATGGTGTCATCTGTTTTAATTTCTTGGCTGTCTATCAGCGAGGCGTATCCAAGCATATGAATGGTAAACAGTTACGCTTTTCTAGCAGTAGATTTTTTTTTTTCTTAGAAACTAAAGCATGACTTCAATATTAAAATTATAGTTTCATCCTTTGAGACTAAAACAAAGAAACAATTTCCTGTCTTAAGTTTTAACAACTTCAGCAAACTCAAGAGCCTTGTAAAGCAAACCCACTGGCAAAGTTCCTCTTTTCAGAAAAGAAGCTGACTTATTGTTTCATTTATCTGTCGCAGGAAAAAAGGGTAGTCCTAGCATTTGTAATGCAAAATACTGTTTTCCATTTTACATCTGAGGTTATTGACCTGGTTCTTTTCATGTTGAATAAAGCAACATGTAGATTAATGCTTTCCTCTCCTTCATAATCTGCTTCAAATGAGGAATTTTGTGTTTATTTTAATGGAGTAATTTCAGGTATACTTAGCAACACTTTTCTAAATCTTAAAGCATTATATCTGTCAATTTAAAATATTTTAGGTATCTTTCTACCATAAAAGTTAAAGGTTGCACAGACAATGTCAACTTAGATATTTACTGCCTTATGTCTGACTTTGCAAATACAATCCTTTTACGTGATTTCTATTTAGTGATTTTTTTTTAAATATTATTTTTCTTTAAATGAAAAAACTGAAAAAGAAATCTGGAAACACTAACTCTCACATAGCTGTTATGTGACCTACCTAACTATCTGGGATAGTGGTAAAACTGACAGCTTGGTGGCAGTCTCAGGTTATATTCTGTTTTCTTACCCAGGGTGGTCCAACGATAAAATGTGCATTTCCTAAATACCCTGCCTCGGCATGCTGCGATGACAGGAGGCGAGTGTTGATGCTGGGGTCTAGCCCTGTGTTATGTTTCAGACTGGAATGGGGGATTTCTGATAGGAAGTTACATCCTTCTGTTTTGCAGCCCGTTTCCTTTACAACTTAGATCCTTCACTGCCTTCTAGCTGCTCTCTGCTGCCCTTGAAGAGTAGATGCACAGACACAGGCGCTACCCGTTACCTTCTGTTTCCTTTAGCATATCTTTTTCTGCACTGTTTTCTCCAGTCATCTTTCCCCATCTAGTTTCACCAGTCTTCCTCCTTTCCCAGTCTCTAGTTGAGAGTCTCCAACCTCATCAGTCTTGAATCTCTCTTAATGGAGGTGCAGTGCAGCCTCCAAAACTCTGGCCTCACCCCTCTGGGTTTTTCACTTGGCAGGAAAGAGATTGCCTCCTCTTTTGCATGACTGGAAGTAAGCCTGGGAGATGCTTCCTTTTCTCTGTTCCTGTGCTCTGAAACAGCTTTTCACACCAGAGAGAAAAATTGTGGGGAAGGCCCAGACCCTGTAGGAGCTGGGTTAAGATATATCTAGAGCACATGGCCAGTATGGGTTTAACTGCCAACCTCTGGCAAGTCTTGGCAGGCAGTTTGAGCAGTCATTATTTTGGTTAGGTCAAGTAAAAGAATACCTAAAGGTACCCTAAAACCAACCTGAAACAACTTTTCCTAATTCCAGGGTTTTTGTAGTTATTGGGTTTTATTTATTTTTTAATATGGTGGTGGGAATTATCTTCTTCTGAGATACAGTTGAACTCTTCCAAAATAGCTAAAATTTTCCAAAAATGCTACACTCATTATAGACATCTGGGAAAACTTTGGTATACGATCTTGGCAAAGATACAGCAAAGAGAAAGAAGTCCTAGAAGGGAAGTTATTGAGCAGTTTTTAATTTTAGTTTTTGCTGCACATGCAGAGCTGTCTCAGTGTTGGCCTTTGGGAGCAGAGTGCTCTGAGCTGGAGTGTATGTTGGTATGGGAGAAGAGCTTTTGAACCAGGAATCCGAAACAGATCCATCCAAAGTTTGGTATTTGCCTCAGCCTTCAAGGATTAGATGAGTGCACGCTCTTCACAGAGCAAGCTGTGGCCTTAAATATTTGGGTTGTCATGATTTCAGCCTGCAATTGGGGTGTGTACACCTGCTCTTTGTAAAGTGAGGGGGAACAACCCACAACCTGCTAAGGAATTTACATGGAAAATATTAGAAACCAAACATGCTTTCACTTGTGGTTTGTTTTTTTTAAAGTACAATTGAAAAAGGCAAAGCAAGGAGTAAAAACATTCTGTGCTATGATTGGAGACTAATTATATTAAAGATTGTTAGTTATTTGTTAGTTAAACCAACAGAGTGATGTAGTATGCATTACCAGTTGTTTTGGACTGCCCTGAGACTAGGCAGTAGTGATGACCTCTTTCATATATCCATAGCTTCCTGAGATTACTTTCTCTAATGACGTTTTCTCTTTTAGACTATGTGCAGGTCTGAAGTGTAAAAACGGTCTCAGATCAGCTGTCTCTGTCTCTGTGTGGCAGCTCTTTTAAGAGCTATTGAGTTGAATTTTCTCGGGGAGGTGACCTGTCACAAATACAGGTGTTTTAGCCAGCCTGAATCTGAACAAATGAAGAATATTGCTGGACGTCTCAATCATGAAGTGCTGATATTGTTAATTTTCATTATTTTTGTCACGTTGTCATTGTTCTGCCATTCTTATGCTTGTATGCTTTGTCTTTTTTGATGGGATAGGGGTTTTTTCGTTGGTTTGCTTTGTTTTGCAAGGGAGCTCTGTAAAGCTGCCATCTCATGAGCATTTTGTTACTCACATTACATTCTTGTACTGTACCAGAGTTGGTGACCATGTTCCATCGGTGGAAGAGATGAATGAAAGCCGTGGGCTGTATTTCAGGTGACACCGTGCTTTCCTTGATACCAAATTAACCTGGTGCTTGGCTTTCTTCATCTTCGTAACACTAAGTGTGTGCTCTTTTTCTGTACTATGGCATGCTGCTGCTGCTTCTCTTCTGCAGAGTGCTGTAGATGTTCCTCAGTTCTGAGTCTTATTCTCTTCTGAGCTGGGAAGAGTGTCAGTCACACATCATGTCTTTTGCTTAAAAAATACCCTCCACAAAACACTACCATCCTTTAACTCTGTGTATGGGTAATTAATGAAGCATAACCAGCATCTCTGACCTGGGAAGACTTGAAAGCTGAGAAATCATGGGTGCGATCCTATGATCCTTGATCACACAGGTATTCTTAAGCATTCCTTGGGGTTATTTTATACAACTGTTCAGGTTAGAAGGGACATCACAGGTGATTTAACCCAGTCTCTTTGGGGATGTATTTTAAAAACTGAGGGTTATCACATTGTTTATAGGAAGATGTTAATAAGAGTAGAGATAAACCAGAATCGTAGTATTCGCCAGTTGATGGCTTCTAGAACTGGTACATGGATAGAGAGAGAAGAAAAAATAAAATAAATCTCTAACTGGTATCTGTAGGGGAATGTGTGTACGTGTGTGTATGTATATATGTAAAAATAAATATATACTCTTTGGGATGGGGCAATGCTAAGTTTCTCATGTATATTGTCTCACATGAAGATTCCCAGCCAACTACTGAGTTTGCCAGAGATGCAGTGCATTCTCAGTGCAACTCGCACAGAGAATCTGAGAACTAGTATCTATTACAGTCATTCTTGGCCATTGCCACAGTAATTACATGTGCTAAAATGTAATAAAGCCTCTGTTTTGGTAAGTTGTCATATGTGTTGCAGGGCCTTGGAAAGGTTTTTGAAGCATCAGGAAGAAATGGTTCCACCCATTTAAAAATGACATAGTGGAGAACTTGAAGTAGTTCTATCTGCTTGTTTTACCATTCCTTTCCATACATTTAGTTTCCACTGTATGTCATTTTGTATGTCAACCACTCCCTACCATGCTGTTTAAATTACTGAATTATACACAGAATTCCATTTGTATCAAATCTGAGTAACTGCTCTCCTACCTGTGATGCTGGAGTTGTAGCTGTAGAATAAGGACCAAGAAGGTCAGGAGTCAGTTAAGAGCAGAAAACCAGTGCTTTGGTAGGGAGTGTTAGGAGCTCAATGATAGTCCCTTTGCTATTACAGAGCTCTTAAAGCGTGAAAAGCCTTTTATGCCTTAAAAACAAAAAAATACTTTAATTGGAGGGGAGTGAAGCAATATACTTACGTTGGATTAATTTTTCCTGTAGCATGGTCGTGTCTACAGATTCCAGTAAACTTCCCAAGGCAGAAATAAAGATGGCTGAACTTTATGCACTGGTAACTAAGTACTGAAGTACTAAGTTATCTATAAAATACCAAGTGGATGCCAATGAGTGAACTAGATGGATTTTTTTCAACAGTTTTGGGATATATATGCATTGTTACAGCTGAAAGACTGCTCACATTCTTCATCTGACATCTGCTTTTTAGGAGTCACGTATGTAAATTGCTACTGTATGCCCTCAGGGAATCCACACACAACTGCTGCAATGGGCTTTCAGAAAGGAGGGAGTGGAAAACAAAGATGCTTGCTGGCATCTTGCACTGCCCTGGTCTTGACTGTCCTGCAGCTGATGTGCCCCTTAATCCCCTTGACGTAGACTATACCTCTTCAAGAAAACACTGTTTTCAGCCCAAGCTTGCTCACCTGCCTTTCTGCTAGAGGGCTTGAGCAAAACACCAGAGTCATTAGCAAGGCTACCCTCTCTGTGCCCCTAATCTCTGAGAGGAGAGCTGAGTAAATCAATCCAGTAACAATTCTTCTTAATTTAAATAAATGAGAACTGACATTAGCCTTTACAGCACATTTAAATTATGGGAAGCTTTTTTTAAATGTACTTAAGGATGTGAGATGGATTTTTTTTTTTAAATTTTAACCACCAGAAAAAAAATTGTTGAAGGCATGCATGCATCCGTTTTACTTATACTTTAAATTATGGCAGTAGTTAAGTAAGGATGAAATAACTAAATGTCTTCTGTGCTTCTCTTCACTGTAAAGAAGGTTGGGAGAGACTTGACTGGTTTTTGGTATTGTTTTGTTTCAGCTGATAAAGATGAGACTTTCTTTGAAATTTGAGGGCAGGGCCTGCAAAAATGTGATGGTTGTCTTAAGACCAGGGTGTATATACCCTGAAAACAGAGGGACTTGCTACAAAAAAATCAAGCTTCCTTTACAATTCATGCTAGAGTAAAGAATAAGAGGTACAGTATGTTGGTTGAAAGGTACAAAAAATAGTCGTGAATTCAAAATAGTAGTGTATTTTATGTTAATTTGTGGACTGAAGAACACGCTTTGAAACCTGAATGTAAAAAAAAAAAGTGATTCATAGAAAAGAAGTAATTAGAAATGCTCAAAATATAACTTCACCTGCAGAATAACTTTGAAAAAAAATTTAAAAAGGACAAGCCTGTGTCAATGTACTATTTCAATATTGAAAGAAACGTCTGTAGTAAGAATTTTTTTTCCTAAAAGTTGAACCATTTTAATATAGAAAAGCTTTCTTTTCCTCTTCAGCACAACAGTGAACCCAAACACCAGGCCTGTGATATACTATGACTTTTCACTGAACAGTATGGTCATCCTGCTTTGGTCCTTCACTAAGCCCCCTTCCCCTGCCTAAGGGCAGTTAAAATCCCCAAAACAAACGCACAACCTTGTAAGTCAAGTGAAAGCTGAGACATTCTGAACTGTTTGTTTTTTCTTATGTACTGTGAAATGAATGTGTGAGTTAAAACTATTTAGGGAATGCAAGCTATGTTCATCTTTTGGAATGAGCTCCTTGAATTCCCCGTTTGTATTGCCAGCTGCACAGCTAACGTGAGCATGGTTGCTGTGCACAGTGTGTTGAACCCCCCCCAGTGTGCAGCTTTGGAAAACCACAAATCTTTTTTTTTCTTTAATTTTTATGTGTATTTTTAAATGAATGTGCATTATGATATATATATTGCCATATTGAGTGGGTTTCCTGGCATTGCTTGTCAGCGTTCTGTATGAGGTTTCATTAGGTAACTAGTTTGTCTGCAGAAAACCCTTCTTCTGTCTTCACTGTTTAGTGACAGCGTAAGCAGTGATGTCTAAGCCCTTGTAACCTTTCAGAGCTCTTGTGTGTGGCATTTTATTTTAGCGTGTGTTATAATTCAGTACCCGGTCTGTCCACTGTTCCCTTAAACTGGTGAAGCTTTTTTAGTCTTGAAGCCGGTCAGTGCCAATGAATTCCCAGGCCAAATGTGCCTAAGGGTTAAGATGACTCTGTATGTGGAAACAGGAAGGGATGAGAAAAGAAAACAGACCCAGGAAAAAAATCCAAGCAGAGGACCGGGTCAGCACTCGCCCTATATGAGGCTGCTGCAGGCTGTCTTAAAGCCTTCTGCATTTTTCCCTGATTTGAAGCCTTAGATTGGCCATGAGTCCACAAAAGATGACTTAAAGCTTTTACTTCAATGGCTGCTTTTCTTCTAATGTTCTATTAGAAAGTGCTGCTCTGCAAGTTATTTGAAGCTTTTAGTTTGATCTGTGCCATCTTCTGTGCTGAAAAGTAGATCATGTTTGGATCACTGCTCGTCTTTCACAGGTGCTGTCCTGGGGACACACAAATGATATGGCCTCATCACCAAGGTTCTGTTGGTTACTGGTGATCCTCAGGGCTGTTGCGTAAACACTGTGGCTAAAAATAGCTGACACAAACTCTACATAAAGAAATCACACTAAACTAGCCCAGTCCCTTCCAAGAGAGGGGAAATGAAGAAGTTAGCCATTTCAGACAACATGTTTTTGTTATTGCATGCACTTTCCTATGCTTATTATGCAACGTGGTAGGACTGAAACACAATGCATTTGAGACTGACAATCTTACTTAACACTTGAGGTTGGAGGTCTACAGGAGAGCACAGAGATTACGGCATGAAGAGGATTTAAAATTAGAAAGGTCTAATTTAACAAATAGCTACCCCCAAAACAGAGCAGAAAAACCTGAAGATAATTACAAGGATTAAATACCCATCTTGGATAGGAGCACTATGTGAAAGGATGGTTCAGTAATAAGATGCTCCCTAACTATGCAAAAGCAAGTAGATGGTTTCTTATTAACATATTATTCTGTAATCATCCACCATCTCATGGTGCAGACTCTCCCTCACTCAGGTGGGAAGCTGGACTAGACGGACTTCTTGTTCATACACTGTGGCTGTGTTGTGTTAGGTAATGAAACGAAACTTGCAGCAAATCAATATTATGAGCCTTTATAAGGTATTTTTGTTGCTTCAAGCTGTGAATTAAAACTTGGGGAGGGGTGTGTGGCTTTTTAAAATCATATATTTGAGCCATTCTGAGGCCTATCTGGCAGCTAAGTTATTTGCTGTATCAAATATTTAGGCTGGGCTTATCCTTAGTCTGTGGTTTCTTGCTGCATCGTCAGGGATGATGATGAACATCAGGGGTGTTCTCCACTGAAGAGGATGTCACCCACAGTTCACCTTTTAAACCAAAAATAGTATTTGCCAGTGTCCTAAAAGAATTGGCAACGAAGGTAAGCAGTTAAAGTTGATGTCGGAACGGAGTTAAAGCTGTTACTTACAGGTAGTTGCTGCTTGAGTGAAGAAGTTTCTTATCTATATCTATATAACATATAACTGCAGGGGAATAAGGGACAGCTCTTCCTCAAACTATTATAACCTCTCTGAATGCAGCTTTGCTGGGTGCTTAAAGTGCTTTTAAAATACATTCTGCCAAACTTACAGCATTTGTAACCCTCAGTAACACCACTTGCTTTGTTTTCCTAATGTTTCTGTAGGGTTGGGGTTGACCCAGATCAGGATCCTCCACCTACTAATGACAGCTTTCAAGTCTTACAAGGAGTAAGTAATGACATAACTTCTCTATTAGGCTCATCTTATTTTATAACTAAGATAAGGAATTGCAGAGGCTATGTGCATGGATAAAACCTCTCTCTCTTAGCTGTCAAGTCAGTAATGCATTTATAATACTCAAGCAATGCCCACCAAAAAGCATTCTGTGGCATTGGCTGTTATGCTGCAGTGTTTGTTTTTGTGTATATGCGTACATATATAAGGCATCAGAAACCTTGCCAAATCTACTAATATGTTCTATTTAACAATGTGCTTTCCTTTCCCCCCACCCACTCAACGTGCTGGCTTTTAACACGCTACAGGATGAACAGTCCTCCCCAAGACCAACCCAGAGATAATGCTCTTGGCGTCTGTGTTCAATAATCGATACCAAATTTTGGCCCTTGGACTTGCTTAGAATCAAAGATTAAGTTTGCTAATCTGATGTCAACTCCTGTTTCCTGTACCACAACCCAGCTGGATCTTGTCTGTACTACCTACCACCTGTATGAGGGGAAAAGGAGTGCTGGCAATTTGTCATTTATATTTGCAAACCGTTGCTGTGAATATTTAGTGCAACTTTCTATGCATCAGTACCAACCCAAGAGTTGACATTTTTCTCTGAAATATGCTACTGGCAAACAAGGCTATTAAAAGAATGTTGTTCATAACAGAAATTTCAGTTTTCCTCATCTATAAACTGAGTGAATGCACAGGAGGAGTGAAAGGTCTGGGGAAAAAACCAAACCACCCAACGCTTCCAGAGGCTTAACTGGGAGCTTCATCTGTCCAGACCTTAGTTTACGCTCTCCCAGAGTACTGCTTGACACTAATTCTTCAGTAGCACAACCGGTTGCTATGTAGGAACCTGCTAGAGGAAACTGGATGACAGGAAAGACAGACGACTTCGGACCCAGAGGATGCTTAGGGTGAAAGAGTGTGAATTCTGTGTTGTAAACCCTGGGTTGTATGATGCTGGTGTTCAGGCTGGTCAGATACATGCACGGGATACCTGCTGTATTTGGGATCACCTTTCCTATTAGTGGTTTATGTCATCTGGTTGTGCGTGTGTGTGGGTCACAGGATGTTACTTGGCTCAGGAATCATCTTTTTCATTGCAGAAACTGCATTAAGCATCTCTGCGTTCTTTGCAGAAGCCTGTGTCCAGCACACAAAATAGATTCTGAAATGGTGGGTGTGGGTACCAAAAAGGGGTGAACTTGGTTTTGTGTCTGGGAACAACCAGAGGGCCAGGCCTTAAAAACACCTTTTACAATGAAGGCCACAGCTACTGCATAAAGCCAAGGTTAGGAAGTGGTATCGTGGTGAGGTGGCTTTGGCCAGTTCAGGCTGAGCACGTCAGTATTTGAGGAATTGCTTTAGCAGGAAACAGGGCAAGGGTATTCTGTTCTCATTCAGTGTCTGGGTGGAAATATCTTGTTTGCTTTTTTCCCATGTAAACATAAAGCACTTACCCATTTGTTTCCTTCTTTAGCTGTGCATTGCATTCCTAATGGAGTCCATTAGTCAGTTCCCTTTGGATTCCTCTTTCTTTCACTAAGCCAAGATTAGCAACATGTCACAGTTAAAGAAAATATATCATTTGGGATGGGGAGGGAGTGAAAGTGTACTGAGCTTTAACTCTTGGTGGATCACGGATTATTTTTTCTGCAGATCAGAATTACACAGGGCGATCCTGTCTTGTTCTTTTCCAGTAGTTTAGAGGATGATTCATATGAGGCATTCTCACTTCATCTGTTTTGCTGTGTTTAACTTTGGCCTCTGGCCAAAAGAAAAAACAAAACCAAAACACCCATAAAACCCAAACAGTTACAAAAGTAAAAACAAATGCAGCTGCAGACCAGCTGGTGGGGTGACTTAGCAGCACAGCTAGTAAAGGCATTATATTTAACACTGTTAGCACTTATGAAATTTGCATGACTTTCTTCAGTTGTGATTTTTATATGGGTTAAGCATGCTTCTTTTAAGTGTGATATATTTCGTCACATTTGTGAGAGTTTATCAGGTATGGTAAATTCCCTTGTTCTTCCAAGGAAGCAATAGGCTTAAGGAAAGAACATTAAATAGACCTAGAGTTAAGGAAGCCAACAAAGCAATGAATAGGGATCAGTCTGGATTATTCCAGTTCATTTATTTGGGGAGGAGGATGGGGACAAGATATCAGTGAGGCTTACTTGTCACTTTTATACTTATTTCTGTATCCATTACCACATTGACTGTGTAATAAGCTTTTGGACTCAAGGGAACCTGGTGATAGAGGGCTCGTTAAGGCAACTTGAGGGCAATGCAGAGAGAGCTTGCTGCTTCTCTGCAATCATTTCTGGTCTTTCTAGGGAAAGTAACTTCAGCTTTCTTCTGCAGTCCAACTAGACTATTGAAGTATTTTGGCTTTTTTTTTTTTTTGGACAGGACACTGTATTCTGAATGATTGGAATATGTGATTTGTTTGGGGTTTTTTTCCTGCCTGAAATAATCAAATATGTTTTTATCTTATTTTCAGGATGGCCCAGATTCTGAAAGAAGGAACAGGACAAAGCAGGAAAGTGCTTGGCTTTTCAGGCTATGGTATAGCTTTGACCATAAGTATCCTTTTGAAAAGAAGAAAGGGATGAAATGTTTGCCTTTTCCTTTCCATGTAGCCTTAAGCACTTGAGTCAAACAAGAGAAAGATCAAGTATTTGACAGGTTCAAGGAGTAGAACTGAAACTTGAATTTGCTGACTCGAAGATGGGCCTTTCCTTTCTCTAATGCATGGTATGTCACCCTTGATGGAGAACAGAAACCAGTCAGTTCTAGGAGCTGAAGTTCCTTCCTAAACAGTAAGACAGCCAACTAACTGTTTCAGATCCTCTGCTCTGTTCCACTAATCTGTTATCTTCACTGATGCTCACAGCATAAACTAGTTTTCTAGTTCATTGTATACGTCTATGCCCTGACTCATTGCTCTGAAGAGTCATCTGTTTCTGTGATGAAGTCCTGTGTCAGTGATGGGTCCAAAGAGGAAGTTCTGGAAGTAAAAATTTTCTTGTGATTCAGCTTATTCCCTTCAGTATATCCAGAACTTCCTATGGGTGTCATGGCAGAGAGTGTCCTTGTCTCTATATAGTACTGCATAAACTTTCTGAAACTGCTATTATACTACTTAGAAAGCGTTATTTAAGCTTTTGAACAATTTTTGTGTAGCTGTCCTGTCTTTCATGGCTGTGTTTTTTATATCTATTTAGCATATTCTTACTCAGTATATTATAGAGGTGCCTCCCTCCTTAAGAGCTTATACTCACTTAGTGGAAAATGGCAAAGATAATCTTGTGGCCATGGCAAGTCACTTATACCCAGAAATTCAAAGAAGTTTCACTTCTTTATTCCTAGTAATTTCTAAGGCAGTTAAATATATGTAAATACCTGTGACAGGGCCTTAATCTTGTTGAAGCTTGTGTCTGAGAAGTGGGTTGTCTCACTGGGGTCTTGACCCTTGATTGATGAGAGGTCGTTGGCCTGGTTGGAGCACAGTAGTTTCCTTCCGTGCCTTGTGCAGCAAGATTTCCCACCCAGGGATAGTGTCGGAAATAATTCACGTCCTAATAGCACCTGGATGTTCAGGATAAAATCTGTTTGTGACTGATGCTTTCAGATGCAGTAGTATTGGGCCTAAGCCCAGATGGGAGCGTATGTGCTAGTTTAAAAAACCATAAATCTTAGTAATTTCAAGTTAACCCTTTTTGAGTTGTAGTGGCTGGTGTCAAAGTGTACGGAGGTCAGTTTTCATTATTTAAAAAAATAAACAACAAACAAGTTGAGGGGTAAGAGCGCAGAAGGATCTGGCTGTGGCTGACTGCTTCTTTTTTGCCTTTTTAAGAAGGAAACAGAGCTATTCTCTTCCCCTGCCTTTACAAAAGGGATGTGCCTGATGAAAAAAAGGAGTAGCTGGCAATGCTGACTTCCCCCTTGGCTGATGCTGGCACAAGTGCAGTTCCCAGCAGCTGCAGCAAGGGTGGGGGGGGAGTGCTAGGTGAAAATTACAGCTTAATTAGCCATTCCACAGAAACTTAAAGGATGCTGATAATGCATTTGCTTTTTCAGTGGTGACTAGCAATCTTTAGGGAAGGTTTCTGTGAAGTTTGTGCCAAGGAGACTGATACCCAGAGGCAGAACTTTCTTATTGTATCTTAGAAGTAAAATTTTGCTCCTTTTGTTGGAATTGAGGTATTTAGATAAACATTGGCTGGGTGGGCTTAAATTGCACGGAAAGAATGATCTTTAGAATTGTCACCTCTATAGCCGTGGCAATGTCCAAATGTTTTTTTGCTGATGTGCTCACTTGGTTTGTGGGCAGAAAGGCGGATTGTCTCAAAATTCACCCTTTGCAATGGAACTGAACTTGGAAAAGATGCAAGTAGGATGCATTTGGCAGTGCGCTCCAACGCTGGCTGTTGCCTGCCGAGCTCTGCGTGGATGGAAAACTGGGAACTTCATTCCTGCGGAACGCAGAGTTCATTTAGTGTCATGGGCTGTTCCCTGGGTTCACCCACAATTGTTAAACATGAAGAAAACTGCAACTTTGAAGTACCAGATGTCTCTTACTGGGTTGGTTTGTTATGACCCGAGACTGTGGGCCTGTCTGCCACAGGGCACCAGAGAGGCTGGTAAGTTAGTGTAAGGAGGAAGAGTTTCTCTCTTTCCAGGACTGGGTGTAGCCACACTGCGAGTGGGAAGGAGGAAATGTAACTCTGTGGTGGCATAATCACATCATTATATGTGCAAGTAAACATGCTATGCTAGGCTCTGCTAAAAGGGAGGGATACATCTTTGCTAAAACAGTCCTTTATTTTTAACTCGCTCTTTCCTTCAAGCACCTGATCTGTTGAGAGCAACAGGGAGTGTTATATTTCACAAAAGGACTTGATTCTCTCTCTGATTAGAGGCCTGAGAAAGTAACTAGAATACCCACAATATATATTTACGTGTAATCACACTGACTGAAAAAAAAATAAAATCAACCACCAAAACAAAAGCACAAATAAACCAAAAAACCTTCTGGTCCTGATTTCAGACAATCTTTGGAAGTCTTAGTGCCTTCCTGCTGAGCTCTGTTCTTGTGCCAGTCAGGATGGGTATGCTGCTCTGTAGCAGGGACACCTTTTTTGACTCCTGAGCGTTTCCTCAGGCTTGTCATCGCTCTGGAGTATTAGCCTGAACAAATATGGATTTACCTGGGGGCAGATCTATGAGGAGAGATGTAAAGGCAACTTCCCACCCATGATCCCCCTTAATGTAATCCTGGTAGCATTGCCCAGGCAGATGCTTTCCTTCAATGCTGTGTTAATGTGGCTCTTGCCTTTCTGAGGCTCTGTGTGGTATATGTATATGCACTCCAGAGGCATCTTTGAGCCTTACCAGAGTAAGATCTCTTGTTCCATCTCTGTGGCTTAGTCACCAGCTAGCAGTGGACCAATTCAGGCGGCTGCATTGCTTGGAGGATGTTGGATGGTACAGTATTTCTTTATTTCTCTGTGATAAACCACATAGGCATGTCACCTTGTTACCTCTAACTTGCAACCTCAACACCTTGCTCCCATCTGCAGAGCAGAAACACCCTTGGACCTCTGCTTGCTGCTTTTGGCTCCAGAGAGCCCAAAAGCTGGAAACTTTGCAACTGCTTGAAACTTTGGGAGGTAGCTAGTTCCCTGTGCAGTAAAAAAATGCATGGGTAAAGAAACTGTCCTCAAAAGGATCAACGCAAAAATGTTGGGGGGAGATGTTTTTCTTTTATTTGTTTACAAATGCAGATTTTTTTTCAATGGATGTTAATATGCAATTATTAAGCAGCACGTAAAGGCAGAACAACATTTATGCACAATTGTCTTTTTATTTTCAATAGTGGTTTTCAAGCACTAATGTGTTTTCCTTAACTACTTAAGTTATTTAAAACCAATTCTCACTCACAGTGGCCCTCCGTTAACCACAACTCTACCCAGCTGGTGTGGCCTGATAGCCCACTGCCTGACAAGTCCCCAGGTTTATGATGTAAGTAGAATAACTCAATACTTCTGTGGTTTTTTTTTTTTAAATGAATTTATTTTTCAGCAAACCATTTTTTCTCTATTTAGGAAAAAAGGTATGTATGATGCTCATACTACAAGAAAGTCTTGGTTTTCCTGGGCAGAGAAGATTTAAAGATACTCTCCTCTGAGGCAACAGCGTCTGTTAGGAGAAATTGGAGATGATCTTATTGTCAAATAAGTTTATTAAAAACAAAAAACAAACAAACAAAAACATTTAAGGATGTTGGAAAACTACAGGCCTTGTCAATAAACAAGTTCAGTGAATCACTTCAAAATATTCAGTCCCTTCCCAACACTCTTGGACAAGATTCTTTTCCTGTTACTGCTAACATCGTGTCTCCTTCAGAGAAGACCTTGACACATTAACCCATGCCAGTAAGAAATCTGGTAGAGCTTCCCTTCATTGTTTCCACTGTGAAATTTGAGATCACAATTCAGAAACCGCTAATCAGTTACTTATCTCAGTGCAGCAGGTCACTATGCTGTCTTCACAGCTATGTCTTGCAATAATTAATGCTTCATTCTCCTATTACTCTTGCAGGATCCTGGTATGTGTCATTCCTATCTGTACAGTGCTTCTGAAATCTACAACTTTTTATGAACCATTTATAAATAAAACTGTAGTGCTTATGTGGGATCACTCAAATTTGCAGGTTCTCTGGAATGGTAACACCCCTGCTATGCTCAAGTAGTATCAGACCAGATTTCTGTTAATCTTTTCCTAGAAAGTTATGAATTCCGCTTGCAACTTTGAAATGCTTCCCTGCATTTCTTTCTGGTATCATCAGCATCTTACTTTTACCTGATAGTAACGTTTCAAAGAAATGTGAAAAGTCTGCTTGCCTATTTGGAGCTATTAGTAATGCAAGAAATTGGCCTTGTTCCCATCTTTGCAATGCCACTTGGAGATCTTAAAACAGATCTAGGCTTGGGAGGCATCCATCAGACCAATTAGCCTACTTGTGTGTTGCCTGTGTGTCTATCTATGTATGATCTTACAAGATTAGTTATCCAGTAACTGAGAATCTAACCAGAATGAACATGGGAGCTTTGGCTTTCATTTTCTCTAACGGCTGGGCTCTTATTTTCTCTTTACTCCTCATTCTTAGTTACTACCACATGTGGATACTTATTCTTTAATTGGATTGATTCTGTGGCACGCACACCCACTCTCCCTCTTGGGATGTTAACTTCATCATTAAAAGTGCTTAAAAGGCTGCACACTTTGTTAAGGTGTATCGTGCAGAACTTTCACGTTCTGTTGTCTCTTCTTGTTCCTGTTTCAGCACATTGCTCTGTTAGTCTTGGGAAAGAATATAATTTTAAGATTTTAAGTTTCTTTTCCAGATTTCTGAACTCTGCAGTTGCTTTATTGCTTTTCATTTCTTTGCATGGCTGGCTTTGCTACTGGCTGGCTTGACTACCTGATTTTTATTACTGGCTAAAAAGCTGTGGATTCTTTTTACATTCCTGTTATGTTCAGGTGAAGCAACTGGGAGAGCCACGTCTTTGAGGGGACAGAAACTGCTTGGAATAGTTGTACTTTTGGGAGGTATTTCCAGGAAAATTGAATGGTACATCTGAGAGAATTAAAGACTGAGGTCTTTGAATTAAACAAGCAAAAATGTCTGTAAATACTCAACAGAATGCAATATAGCTGGAAAAAACGTTTCAAAAAGTAGTAGTAAATTCTAGATCTCATTCAGGTGCATGTCTGAGCAGTTATGACATCTACATAGAGAAGAAAGCATGCAAATATGTGGCTATACTAACTGTGTATTTGTGTATTGTTTTCAGCGCTTTTTTCTCCTCTGGCTTTATTACAACCTTATTTAGAATTCATTTTCACTTCCATGAGTGGGAATACATATCTTTGATTAGATGCCAAAGGGGGGTTTTAAATTTTGAAAGTCAAATAATCTTATTACATAGTCCACCTACAACCCATTCCCAAGTATGAGATCATGTCCTCTAAGCTTGAATTTGCATGGCGTACATGTAAGGTTCTGAGTCGGCACGCAGGGGAGAGGTACAGTGGATTTTTTCCAGAGCTGTCGTTCCTCTTCCTTGCTGATGTTCTCCCATTGACTGTGCCACCAGGCTCGCCATTTAGCCTTTACCACCCAAAAAGAGTCCAAGTTGGAACTTAAAAGCATGACAGGCTGCTGTAGGTAGTGTTCAAAATTATACTTTGCACAAATTCACTGCTGGTTTTCTCTCCTGGTGTTATCTTCAGTGCATAACCATTTGGCAGGGCTTTCCAATTTATCCCTAACTAATGTAGGTCACTTTTTTTTTTCCTTCCTTTTTGACATGTCTTTTGAAACTTTTAGTAATTCTCTGTTTCGTCAACTCTTTTATCCCATTTGGAAGAAGCATCTTTGTTATCACCTGCTTTTCCTGATGAAGCAAGCACTCCTGGGGATTTCTTTTTTTATTTTGCTTGTTTGTTCGGGGGTGTATCTTGTCCTACACACTATCCTGCCCATTATTTTTCTTTTTATTTGAAAGTTTAGTTCTTGCACCATATACAGTGTGACAACTTGGTATGAAAGTAGACAGAATTGAGTTATTTTTCTAAATATGCAAACCCAGTAAAGAAACTTCATTTGCAGTTTATAAGTCTTGGAGGAGGTAACTCCCACAATTGGTAAGAAAAGTGTTCAGCCGTGCTTCCTCCCTCCCCTTTCTTACTGGTTCCAGCTTCATAGCAAAAATTAGATTCCTTGATGAATTTGAACTCAGCTGAGAAACAGAGAAACTCCAAGAAGAGCATCAGATTTAATTGGTAACATATTTTGCAGGCATACTACTGGATGGCTTTTGTGTTGGAGCCACAAGATAAGTAACTCCTGATGCGAGTTTTGTCATCCACGACGCCTGCGCTGTCTCTGGCCCCAGCAGCGCCCGTGGTGACTCCCGGCGGTGTCACCGGGTGTTTTGCATGTGCTTCTTTCTGCACTGCCTTAGGAGGCAAAAAAGACTGGCTTTGTCAGCAGTAACTAAGGCTTTGTAAGCTTTAGCCGTTTTAACATCTCCAAGCACGCGTTCTTAGGAGCATGAATGGATTTTACCACAAAAGGGGACTGTGAGGTCCCTCGGGGTTATGGTCAGGCAGCACATCAAAGCAAAATTCAGTCTTTGGTAGGGTTCTGGATTTAGGTACGTAGCCACGCTAGTTTGTCATTTTAAGTAGTGAAGTTCAGACCTATGTTTTGAGTGAATCGAAGCTACTCCCGCAGAACTGTAGGGGATTGCAGAGGCCAGTTTAGGGTTATTCTTGGAAGAATTTCAAGTCTCTAGGGATCTACTTGGATACATTTCCTGTCTTTCTTGAAAGAATTGTTCGTGCTGCATGAAGCACAGTAGGTTTATTCACCCATCCTCCTTGCTTGCAAACATAGCAAAACCGTATACCACATGGGATTGTTCATGGATGTTCTGGGGAAATATATGAAATAAATTGCCTGCTACTTGCAGTGCTACTCAGAAGTAAAATAAATAAGTGGAACTTGGCTTGTACAAGGCAATGTTTGTTCACAACATTGAGAGAAAGCTCAATGTTTTCTCTGGAACTGATCATGTTTACGTACATGTAAATATAGCTTGCAACAAACCAGCAAGGACTGAGTTAGGACTTGCCATAGAGTATACAACCCATGGCCGAATCATAGAATCATTTAGGTTGGAAGAGACCCTTGGGATCATCAAGTCCAACCA
>JAOXJM010000001.1:139003243-139023239 GCA_026413425.1 Tringa solitaria
GAACTAGATGATCTTTAAGGTCCCTTCCAACTCTAACCATTCTATGATTCTATAGAAGCGAATACTGACAATAAGGTGAGACTGCTCTACAGCTGCTCAAAATCCCACGCAACCAAATCTTTCCAATTTACTTGTGTTAAAGGCCACAGCAACCCTCAAGCAGTACACGAACGTAATATTTAAACAGATTAAGAAGTTATCTAACCACTCCTGTGATTCACCTTTGCTGTTTAGGGAGGAAATTCCATTTTAATTTACAGAATTTGGAAGAACATAAAAAATTAATAATCTTTGCTTGCTAGTCTGTTCAGTGTGTGTGAGAAATGATTGTGTTTTGAGTCACCTGTACAACACCGCACGTGTTTTTTGCAAAAGAGCAAATTCTCTGAATTTCCCTGGGATTACAGGCGGTTTATCAGCTAAAGCTGAGTAGCTATGAACAGATCCCGTGGCTGTTGAGAGCTGCCTCACTACAAACATGGGCGTAACACTGGATTTTTCAGGGTGCTTTTTGTGAGCGGTGTTCAAGGCGCTGCTTCCCTTGGCTTCAGCACGAGCTCTCCTGTTCTTACCTCAAGTTATCAGGAAGGAGGAACGCTATGACAAGTGTGTTTATGCTGCCTGTTAACGTGCCTGCTATGCAGAGGAAGGGAAGACTGTAAGGTACCTTTTCTGATAAAGACTGAACAAGCGTAAAGTATCGCATACTTGGTACTTGACCAAGTCTGGCCCTATTCCAAGGATGCAAATTTTTTGACCTATGACAGGACCAGTGAAAAAAATTTTTAGAAAATTTATTTTTTTTTATACTGAAGGAATTGCCTTTGGGAAAAGGACTGCAAAAAGTTTAACTGGAGCGGAAAAACATCTAAGATTTTTTGGGCTGAAATTCCAAAGAGCTGATCTGAAGCAAGTGCATAGCAAAGGTTAAAATGGTCTTGTCTATTACTAATATTATAACTACGTTTCACTCCCAAGGGAAGGGAAGGAGGGAACGTCCTCACAGTAGGAAGTCTAGCAACCTCAGTAGATAGCATGAGCAGCTTCTAATAACTTGGAGGCCAGATCCTGTGACTTTTAATCTTTATAATCAGTGAGATAATTTGTAGATTGGTGTGGAAAGCATGGTCCTTCTTGTCTTATGTTCAATTTAATTTGAATTGCAACTTTCTTCTGACAGTATTGGTCAGAGGACCTTCTTTGATTCTGATTCTGAACAGTAAAACCCTGGATACTAATATGCTTCACATGCTTTTCAAAGAAAGGTTCAGTGTTTCTTTTAACTCTGTTTGAAGTAGCTCAGAGGAATAACACGCTTGACCTCAGCCTTGGCAGGCATGGTCTCTGTTCCTGCACAAGTGTGGGAATGGAATTTGAGTAACCAGAAGCCTCAACTTCATGTGCTTTTCTTTAAGATGCGGGTGAGGGGAGGTACCTTTTTGGGGGGGAGAAACCAGAGAACTTACAGATGCATCAGCAGGGAGTATTCCTCTCCAAAATACTGAACTCATGGCCTGCTGAAACATAGAAGCAGGAGAGGATAAACCACGACCAGGAGGCACAGACCATCCAGCAGGAAAGCTGTCCACACGTAGCCAGTTTGGGGTATATAATATCTCAGTCTTAATCAGAGTCACAGAAAGTAGGGCAGAGCTGTGAAGTATCCTGAACACATTCCTGAGAGAAAAACGTGTAAAATAACAATTTCAAATGTCCCTAGATTAAAAAACGCTCTTTGGAAGAAGCAGCCCGTGCAAACCTTACTTGCAGTGCAGGAGAAGGGCGTCGCTTCCCAAGTTTGGGGAGGAGAGTTTAATACTGCACAGTGAGAAACCACAGATGCTTCTTGGCCTGGGATTCTTGGGAGTGCCCTTCTAAAAAATAACTTCCAGTAGAAAGAAAGAGCCTCCAAAGTGAAAGAGAAGGAAAGTGGGGAGGAAACAGTGAATTACAAAGCCAGGAAATGGCTTAAACAGGCAGCTTTACTGTGGGAACAGCACTGTAAACAACTCCTACTCTTAATCTTGCAGTCCTAAATGCTGAAAAGTTATGTGGACTTCTGCATACCCCATCCTAAAACAAGGGCAATGGGATAATGCAAAAGTAATTAAACTACCCGTATCCTAATTGATCACAAAATCAAAGTCTTTCACAGAGAAGCGCTGGCTTGCTTCTGCTCCAGAGCAAGGCAAGTAACTTTGAACAATTTTTAAAAAATGTAATCTCACATGATTACTATGGTTTCTTGAATCTAAAAAGCCTTTGAAAGTAGTTCTAGGGTAATGTTAGTCTGATAAATATGGAGGTGCCTTACATCACGTGCATATATACATATAGGCTGTAAGTGTTTGGCCAATCATATTTGAATCTTGTGTTGCAGACGAATAAAATTCCATATCTTAATTTGATACCTTCTTTTATACAAGCTTTTGGTACGGAGATGAAGCAGTTGTGATAAAGTACTAGAATCAGTTCGGATTTTCAGGTAATAAAATGATCTGTCTGGTTTGGATACTTTTATTTAGCTGCTTAAAGGTTTGGACACCTTTATCCTATGCTACCTTCTTGATCAGAATCTATTTTGCTCCACCCTACGTGTACTTGCAGACCTCCAAAATGCCATCGGGTTTGAAGCTTTATCTAGGGACTGAAACTTCAATGAGAAAGAAAGCTCCTCATAATTTATACCAGAATAAAGGACTTCGTTGTTTGTCTGCACTGTCTACAGCAGGGAACTTAGTGGTGTAGAAAGGTGACAGCAGGGACGGAGAGAAGCCCTGGCTTTTTTAATACCTGGTTATGCTGGTGTGGATAAAGCCAGTGCCCCTCCTAGGCTCAAGTACAGTAGTACAGAGCCAGAAAGGATTTATACTGGTGCACATAAAGGAGCAGCAGTCTTTGTCCTAGGGAAATTAAACACATTTGGGTTAGTTAGCTTTTGTTAGAAGAATGTTTTTTTGCTTCATTTTCCGATGTCCCTAGTTTCCTGCATTTTTTTAACATTTTGGAGCTTGAAAGCATCCCATATAAACATATGTATTTTACAAAGGGAGAGGGGTGGGGACAGAACAGTCAGACTGAATTTTTATGCCTGAGCACAGTGTCAAAGCTATGCTACGTTGCTAGTTTATGCAAATTTGGTGAATTAGATAGTAATAATTTGAAGTACAGCACTGAAAGGTCACTTTTCCACTTTCATTTGGAAAAAACAGATTTGCATTCCCTCAGAGAAAGTGAACGCTCAACTTAAAAGGGTTTTGCTGCAATATTAAAAAACTTAACTTTAGGCTATAAGAAATAGATTGGATTCATTTTTTTAACTAGTGAAGTCTCTGAAGTTGTTATTAGAGAGGCAGGGAGAAATAGGTCGCGCGGTTCCCTGTTATAACATATTCATGAATTTTATTGCCAGGTTTTAGTTTAATCAAGGAGGTTATCATCTACTGTCTGATTCTAAATTTCAGTCCTAAATTGCCTGGCTGAATGCCTTGATGTTGACACAGATTCATACCAGAAAGCAGAACACCAGAAGATACTCTTCTGGATCGTAACTAGTAATAGTCATTGTGAAATAACAGGTGCCAGCAGGCAGGGTCACTTGAGGTAAGTTTGTCTGATTTTACTTTGGGATATCGGAAATAAAAAAAAGGGATATGACCCATAGCTGGTTTCGGTGGAGCAGGGAATGTCGGAATGTCTCAGATTTGCTTCCTTCCCTTAAGGAAGACAAGCTGCTGTGCCTTTCCTTTGCAGCTATAGGATGCGTGCGACAGGTTTTCTGTGTATTAGTTCTGATCTGTTCATAAAGCACAAAATAAGAGGCAGCATTTTACCTGATTTCCATCAGTCTGCCATCCTCAGAGCTCTTACCCTCTTGTCATTTAAGACAGGAACACATCAGTAAGGTTGCAGGAGATATCTCAATGTTACTTCAAGCATAAAAACACACTAGGCATCCAAAGCTTATCGCACTGTGCTGACTAAGACTGCTACGGTAGATAGCAAAGGTCTGTCCAGAACTGTTGGTAACTTCTGTTCCCTTGTTATCAAAGCACCTAAAGCCTGTGTGGTGTGATAGGTTCAAGCTGGTGGTGGGCCACAACGTGTATTAAAAGTCCTATCCTTGCTAGAGATAGTGTTTATGTCGTGTGTGCAAGGAATTGGGTGTTACTGTACCAAATGTCTTTAACAATGCTGAAGTAATTACCAGAAGCAGAGGTTCAGTAGAACTGGAATATGCTGTTGTATCCTCTTCATAGCATTGATAGCTACAGCAACAACCACCCTTCCAATATTTGCAGTTTAAGGTGTGAGGATTTAAGAAGGAGAACAACTTTCTGCAGTGTCAGGGCTTGGGTTTTTGGTCTCAAGCAGCAAGTGCAAGGATGTTGTGCAGGTCCTCTGAGCTCTTGTTGGAGAGATCAGTGTCCTAATGAGGTTAAATGGCAAGGGATTATTGTTTAACTACAACAGTGGGTGGGGAAGAAAGAAAAAGCAAAATATTGTGAAAGGTCTCCATGTTGTGTGAGTAGTAATAGGGGAGGAGAGGGGATAGAAACACCTACTGGGCTTTCTGCCACTGGCTGATTTGTGTACATATTTAGCTAAACATTCAATGATGTGGACAAGATACTGCAGTAATTTCAGCTTCGTTTCAGCCTGTTGATTAAGGCTTTATCCACGCTTTCCTTTCTCAACTGAAGAAATGCTAGTGCTGCTTGGAGCTCCTGCTCTGTCAACAAGTTGCAGGTTAGGTATGAAGACGGTGTCGCTGTTCTAGGTCTAAAAAGTACTTCATCTTTCCATTTCTTCTTAGTGCTCCCTTCTTCACATAGACCTTGGAGCCACTGGGAAGTGGGAAGCATGCGGTGTTGTTTGTTAGCTTTTGTGGAGTTTGTTGTTTTACATGGAAATATACCGTTAGCCGCACTAGAACAAATAATTATATTTGTCATCTGTGGTCAAGACAGAAAAACTTCATCTCTTCTTATTTGATTAACAGTAGTGCAAGACTTACTGTGGTTTGACATATAAGCTCTGTATTTCAGCTCAGAAGTGAAAAGGGCTGACACAGGCAGGTCTTTCCTCAAGGTAAAGTTAGCAACTCAGCCCTCTTCTCACAGTACAGAACTGATTTGGGGTTCCCTTCCTTACAATGTAATTAATGATTCCCAGCTGGGAGCATCCAACAGTTGCTCAAATATCCTTTTATTTCTAGAGGGGCTGCAAGCTACAACTAAAAATAAACTTTATTATATGGAGAAATAAAATATAGATTTACATCAATATGGCGGTGATAGGTGTTATAACTTCTAAATATGTTCCTAGAAAGAGTAAATGGTCATGCAGACAAAGGATGCCTGGATGATATACTTCATTTTATAAGATGATATTTGGAAAGTTGCAAGAAGCCTTGGTTTATGCGGTCTTCGTCACTGTAGGAAAAGGAATCTATCAGGATTATTAACTGAGCATTTATTCTTGGTTCTGTTTCTTATCTTTTTACCAGTTTTCATAATAGACGGAAGTTGCTAGCAATGTCATCCAGAGGTTTGTGCTGCTGGATCTGGAGAAGGGAGTGAGTAGGAAAGTGGAAAAATGTGGGATATTCACTTACACAGGATTATGGAACCCAAGGTTGACTGTAAAATGTGGGGTAACACTTAGTGAAAAGCACCTCCAGCTAGAGAAGTGGAACAGCCTATAAAATAGCTGTTCCCTTGTAAGAAAGAGCTTGGAATTATTCTGGTTAGTGGTCAGAAGACAGCAGGGACAATTAAAAAGACAAACAATGTTGGGAACTGAAGTCAAAATCACAAACCTTCTGTTGCTCTATAAACCCCCCATGTGTCCCTGCTATCAGCATCCCATGTAGCTTTGGTCATCTTTGAAAGGACATTAAAAAAACCTGAAAAGGCAGAGAGCAGGGCAAAGAGGTAGCCAGAAGTACAGTGCAATTTTCATGTGATGAGTAAACACCTGTGTTGTTTCAGCTGGGCAGAAGAGACGGCAAAGGAAGATCTGACACAGTTTTGTAAAACTAAAAATGGTATGGCAAAGGAGAACAAGGGATGATGATTCACCCGTTACTAAAACAAATGAGAGGGTACGGCTGACATCAAGCAGCAAATCAAAACCAGAGGCAATGTCGTTACCCTAAGCAAATAGTGAAACTTGCTGTTCAAAAACATATCAACAGGTTCAAAAGTCAGCCTTTCGGCTCGGCCCAGGGGCATGGATAGCAGTTCCACACAATCCAAACCTGACTTCTGCCTCAGGCACTCCCTGAGCAACTTCTGGAGGGTCTGGGGGAGGATTAAAGAGATGTGTTTACTGCTTCCCCTCAGTGTGGCCTGAGGCAGGTACCACTGCTGTGAGGAGCTGGGGTTTTTTCCTCAAGTATGCACACAGAGTGAGTCAATCTGAGCTCTTCAATAAGAGATAAATGCTGGAAACGGATGCCTTGTGTTAACCCCTCTGCTGTACCAGTACAGACCCCGGGCTGGGGAGCTGAGGGTTCGGTGCAGAAGCTGCTCATTAGTATTGTCCAAAGCAGCAATGAGTGGATGGCTTTGAGAGGTGGAGTCTACGCAGAATGGCAATTCCAGTGTAAGATACTAGTGCACAGTCTTATTTATCTTGCATTATCTTATTTTACACCAAAACCACACTAGTTGCATACAAATTGATGGGTTTGTTACTGCAGTGACCAGTTAGCACTGGGATTCGTTTTAAGCATAATGAAAACTCAGACCTCAGGATAAATATTTCCCTCACACCTTGCACTTTTTCCGTAAGAATACTGAAGAAATGGACACTTCTTGGTAGCTTATAAAATCCTTGGCAAGGCTTCTGCTCACAGTGTGACCTTTTCTGAGCAGGGACGGTCTTTCTCTTCCCAGTGATGCAATCAGAGGGTTTTGCTGTACTTTGCATGCAGTGAGTCACTTCTTCATTTTTTGACGGCAGTGTCATCCACAGAGTCAGCAAATCCTGAAATATTACAGTTCCAGTTGAAGGAGATGAAACCCATCTTACGCTATTCTTCTTCCACTTCCTTACGAGTAACTGGAAGCAGTGTCTCCAGTCCGTTAAGAGCTGCAGCATTTTGACTGTACCTGTTGTCCGTTCTAGTCAACAATGAGGTTTTAAAGAGACTGGAAGTTGTTTCAGGAAGAAGTAGTTCTTGATCCTTTCCAGATGGAAAGTTTGGCTGAAGAGCACGGCTGCTCTGCATTTGGGAGTGTGACTTTGATAGTTCGCTGTCGTTACCGTAGATGCAAAGCGTGTGCTTGCTGAGAAGGCAGCGCCGGTGCCTCCGTCTGCTTTTGGTGGCACTAAACTGTCCCCTGCGCTGAAGTTTGTCCTGTGGTGGAGAAGGGAAGCTCTGCAGTCAGCCTGCGAGGGAGAAGCTCTTGGGTTTTACAGCAATGAGTAGGTTTTAGCATCCACGGGAAGATGTGAAAGCTTGTAATCAGGTAAGTCGTGAAGTTCAGAACTGTTATTTAGTGTGAAAGGGACACTTCAACGTTACCAAGTGCTATCTTGGAAAACTAAGATCTAAGGAAATTACAGCCACTTCCTGCCCGCAGCTACAGAACCCATTTTTTTGGGGAGGCCCAAGAATTGATGCTTTTAAGCCTACTTGTTTTCAACTTGTTGTTGTTCAATCCAAATAAACCACTCTCCTTTTGCTTTTGCAATGTTCTCCTCGAATATGTGGGAGCTTCTTCCTTCTAAAAATAAGCTTTTTAAGGGTACACAGTAAATTTTGAGTATGCTAACAGCTGAATATTTGAACTGGATCAAACAACAGAGGAGGGGAAATAATAATAGGAGATGGTGATCAGAATTAAACTACAGAGCTACTTGAAGAGCTACAGACTTTCTCCACACTGTCTTTCCTTCCCCCAGCCATTCTGTGTATTCTTAAATATAATCAATAAAGGATGTTTAAGTGTTTATCAATCTAACATAGCTTCTGTTCCAAGATTAACACACCTGTGATACGACTGAGTTCAATATTCTCAAAGCAACTGAATGTTGTTAATCCATTTACCTCCTCTTTTCCCTAATCAAGAGTGGGTTCACAAAATAAAAATTATTCCTGCTAAATTAATCCACCCTCCAAGACAAGTGATTTCTGCAAAGCACTTAAAGTAACATAAGCCATGTGTGTTTTTGAAGTTAGGAACTGTTTTCTTTACTTTTTTTTTTTTTAAAAATTAAAAAAAAAAAAAGTGACAGTTTACATTCAGTTTTATGTAGTGTAATGCTTGAAAATGTGACTTTGTCTATCTACACTACATGTTCTGAGCCATCTGATCCATGGAATAAAATTATAAAATTCATCTCTATTAAAAATCTTAAACAAAACCAAGTCTGCTCTCTTGTTATGGGACAAAAAATAATATTTAAATACTAAATTATTACATACAATCTGAAAAAGGGAAGCATAATCTGAGGTAAGAATACAGCTATCTTGCTTTATTCCAGAAAGGATGAATAATTAAATACATGCCCCAACTGTAGACAGAAACTTGGGTTATGGCATGACATTTTCAACACCAGCCTCAGCACTGAACCGTGCTTGTCTTTCTCTAGAAACTCCAACCTCATCTTTCTGGCAGCGCTTTTCATCTCTATAGTAAAAAGAAGAGAGATCTCTTCTCCGTGCTCAGTCACTCCCCACCTCTCACCGTGCTACGCTGCACATGAAAATTGCTTCTGTCCTATTTATACCAGTGAGTTTGTCTCGCTCCCACCAGGGTCCCTCGCTACCCAAACCTTGAGAAGCACCGCGCTGGCTGAGTTTTCTGAAGAGTGGGATTTCAACTGTATGTATCTGTGGGTCAGGCTTCTCAGCCAACAGGAGGAATTTGGGTTTTGACCTCAGAGAAGTGGCAGCATTGAGCATTTCAAGGCAATGAAAGGGAGGGGAGCCCAGGTTGCAGGTGCAGTTTAGTCAAACAGACTGTGGGAGAAAGTCTCCTCAGGCGTGAATAACGCCCACGTGGGTAAAAACCTACTGCAAAAATAAACGGGACAAAACATGATTTACCCAGGTGATTGGTATTTAGGAATGGAGGCGAAAGGAATACCATCGAATGGAAACAAATCTACCCTCCAGTAACTAAAAGCTGTCAATAGCTGCATGCTTCAACAAAGATGCCATAGCTGTGTAGGGCAGAGGCAGCAGTAAGGAAAAAGAAAAGGTTCTAAAAAGAAAGGTGGTCCATCCTAGGCCTTTACCCAAGAAAATTTGCAAAGATGGATGTGCATTTTTTTTTTCTTGTAGAAGTTGACACTTTCTTTGGACAGTGATACCATGCATGTATGAAAGCACTTCATTACAATGATCAATCTAATTTTACCTTTTGGCAGTTACTACAAAACCTGACTGTCCTAAGGATGTAAACTTTGCTGTGTAGTAATTGCACTTATGCTATTCCAGGTATTCAAATTACTACTGACAGTTAGATGCTTCTAGTACTACAGCTGATTTAGTTTAAGGAGTAGGTATCACCTTCCCTAGATAGTTTTTACCTTTACTGATTTAAAACCCCTCAATATTGGAATGAACATTTAATGGGCAGAGCAGTGATGAAGCCCTGCAGACATTCAGAAATAAGTCTGGGGAATTATTCTGTAGGGCCCTATACTGCTGCTGCATTCCCCAGATCAAAGCATCCTTAGAAGATGAAAAAGTTGTATTAATTAAATGTCTACCTCGAAATTATTCTAGCTGTTCTGTAACAGATCACAAGAGACTTCTCTCCCCTTTATCTTGGACCTTCTGCTCCCATGCAATAGTCATGATTTTTAAAAGAAACTTAATATTAAAGGCACAGCCTAACTCTTCAGGAGGGTGGGATTTTTTACCATGAGGATGGGGTATCACCCACCTGCTCTGTAGCCAGTAAAGGGGTTTCACTCTCTGCCTCCACCCGCTGAGGAGTGCTCCAGGGCCAGCCCTGGAGAGCTCGGTGTCTTGGAGCTGGAATTTCTCCTGCAAGAATCTGTGGAGCCGTAGGTATGAGCATAACCAGACATGATTTGCCAGCTCCAAGTAACCTGAAAGTCAGTTTAGAAATAAACTGAGTTAGTCTTAGAACTGCTGATTAGCTGTTACCTTCAAGGTCAACATTACCAGTTTACAAGCAGCATGTTAACCTACAGTGGAGAGCAAGAAGCAGCAGGATGGCCATTCTCCGGTGCAGAAGTATCAAGGCAGCTGCATGTAGCCTATGTCACCCGTCAAGATTTTATTTCCTTTCCCATTAACAAGCCAAGTTTCAGAAATAATGGCTAGTCACCTCCAACCTCAATTAGTTCTTAGAAGAGCCAACACACACAAATATTTTACTAAGAATTTACTGCGAATCAATGGGAAGATAGGGTTTCCACCTCACAATTTAAGGTGCAAAATGAAATTCATGCTAAAGTGACTCCTCATTTGATGCAGAGTAGTTATACTGGTTACAGCGCTCACTCCATCAGAGAGCAGCAGCTCTGCTGGGTCTGATACTTTCTATCAGTTCCCACATCTCAGAAATAAACCCCTTTGCCAACAGCCAAGACCAAGTTTCAGGCACGCAGCAGCACCTCTTCGTGCAAGAAACTGAGGCTATATAAATGACTGAAATATTTATCTGGTGATCTGAGCTGGTGGCATTAAGGCAGAACCGGGAATAGTTTTGGGGCTTGAGTCAGGTGGAGCGTGGAAGTTGCTCAATATGACCGACTTTACCTAAACGAAATGCTTTATCAAAACAAGAATTGTATAATTGAGACCCAAATAGGAAACTAATAGGCTTGAAAGCTGATTAGAGGGGGTTTTATGTGGTGGTTTTGCGTAAAAAAAGAATCATATAATTACATGCTTGTGGTAAGACCAAGTTAGCACAGAGAAATGGCAGCAGGTGGTTTTCTGCATCCAGTAAGAGAAGCGACAGGCTTGAACTGAATAGATGATTCAAACAGATGGTAGAGAGGTAGAGAGCGCTTTGTATCAGTGGATGTACTGATGTACTGGAGTAAATGACCACTGGAGGACAAAGTCTCCATCCTTAACCATTGGGGCAGGTGACAAACCCCCTACTCTCTTTAAATCCATTGGAGATAAAGCTAGGTATCACTAATTGTTCTTAAACTGATTTTAGATAATAAACACACAACAATTCACCCAAGTCATCCCTTCTCAAGCAGCTGCTGCAGTGACTGAGAAAAACCGAGGAAAGATTTCCAAAACTTCCATCAGAGAGGCCTCTGCTGCACTTGGCCTGATCTCCTACAGCCCTTTCTCATTATTTTATCAAATGCACTTACATCTTTGCTGCACTTCAAGTGCTATCCAGAGCACACCTGAAATTAATCCTGTTTCATGCCTGGGCATAAATAAACAAGGTGATAATCACTTCACAGATCTATGGCAAAACATTAAAGACAGCTCATCCAGAGGTAGGGTAGTGCTCGGGCTGTGCGGCCCCACACCCTACGTGTGCCTACACAGCTGGGATTTCTACCCACTGCAAGCGAACAGCCACGCAGCTTTTGCTTACACAAACACGTCCCACCTTTCCTTTCCCCTCAGCTCCCGTCTTCTCAAAAAAAAAAAAAAAAACCAGGGCAAAAATTATGGACTTAATGGTGTGGGGTTTGTTCTCTTCTTGATTTATTGTATGGCTCCAATATGTTTTCTTCAAATCCTGGCAAAGACAAAATAACCAGATTTCCTCCTAGGAAATGTTATGAGACATTAACTTATTGCAGAGTACTCCAGAACAAATTATTTAACAACATTTCCATGAAGCTCAGCATTGCTTCCCTTTCTCAGAGCACAAAACAAAATATACAAAGCATCTTTAAACAGGGGCTCAGGCCTTTTCATACATTAAAGCTCATTTTTTCAGGAGACTTCAGTAAACGGATCACAGGGCTCGTGGACCACACAGCTTCATATCTTGCCATTACATGGTTGTCTACCATATCACTTCCTTTCTATTTCTAAATTAATGGAGCTGTCTTTTAAAATGAGTTGTCTTTTTTTTCCCCCCTCCCTTCCTGCCACGCTGTTCTCATAGATAAAAAAAACAACCAACAACCTCCTTCCAACTTCCAGGCTGAAGTGATTCATTGCTCATGTACAAAATCTGTTCTTTTGCCAGTATTGTCCATAGCTTGATTACCTCTCTCCCACACTGCTGCTCACGTTGCTGTGCACCACTGTCCTCCTTCAACCTTGACTTTGAGGCTAAACAAAAACCCCACAGCTTGGTCTTCTCCAGGACAGAGGGCTTTATTTCACTTGACATTTCTCTGTATCTATGAAAAACGTGAATTCACCTCCCTGGCACTTGGGCAACTAGGAGAAAGGACATGTTAATGCCACTATATACTTGCCCTTTCCACAATGAGCTCACTCAGGGGGTCGGAGTCACCCCGTGAGCCACCGGTGCTCCCCAACCAGGCACACCCACACGCTGACTGCTGCTGCTACAGCAGCTCTGCACAGCCAACTCCAGCACACCATGTCACTCAGCTGCTGGCAGCCCGATACAGACTTGGCCTCTTCAGAAAAACGAACTTATTTGTCTAACATCTCACAGATAGTCTGGCGCCAGGGACTGAGTCCAGTTCTTCTGAGAGCTTTTGAATACCTCAACCATGAGGCGCTGCTCCCATCCTTTCTCCTCCTTCAGGCTCCTACTGGATTCCTGTGCACTTTCTAACTTTTGCCACGGACCAGGCAGTGCCAGACGCGTTGCATTGTCCGTTCCTGCCCTCAATGGGTCTAACCTTGGGCATTGACCAAGTGCTGCAGAGGAGAAAAAGCAACCACCTGTGACAGATGACCATCAAGGAAGCATGAAAGGGGAGGCAGCAGATTTCCTTCAGTGCTTGACCTTGCACCACCGAAGTTTATGTCGAGTTTAAGAGGCAGGATTGTCTCTATTTACAGAATAGTTATTCTAAATAGGTATCAGTATTTTAATGTTTCAAAGCACTTCAAAGCTTGTAATATTTTCATATAGAACTGTACATAATTAGGTTAGTTGATCCTATATTAATTTTTTTTCACTGTAGGATACTAAATCTGAACTGAACAGACATTGAACTTCTCTGTTACAGTGTGTGCATACAAGAGGTTTCCTGGCATTTTTAATAAAAGCTCATACCGAAAACTATAGATGTCAGTGATACACATGTGATTCACTGCTAGAACTGGGACTTTTAAGTCCAGTGGGCAAACATCTGCCACTTGAAGCAAGGACACAGACAAGGACCTCCTCCACACCCCTCTGTTCTGGCGGCCAGTGGTAACGCCTATTGCAGGAGGGACTGCAAAGGCACTCCCCAATGCACCTCAAGCAAAGGCAGCTGGATGGGGCTGCTCTCACATCATCCCTTGTACACGCAAGCTGAGCTTTTTAGCAGGGGAAGACTCTATTCTTACAAGCCTAAGCTTTATAACTTCAGTTTTGCAGGAGAGCAGCACTTCTTCCCATACCTCCCACCCTGGCACCGCTAGGAGAGCGGTGGGACAGTTAATAAATTCCTTATGCAGCGGGGAAGAGAGGAGTCTGGTTTGCAGGAGAAACGTGTTTGTATGGGCTGAGAAAGGGATAGTGAAAGGCAAGTCACCATTGCCCTGTAGACTAGCACTCCACCGGAGGGGCTGGTCCATTGCCAGTTGTCCACACAGCCCTTCAAACAGAAAGGTGGAAAGACCTGACTTTGCAGAGCTACCAGTTTTCCCTCTACAATTTGGATTTGGCCTCACCTTGCTTTCCTTCCCCTTGAGCTCTTCCCTTCCATTTCTTCCCAACAATGCTCTTGGAGCAATCATCTGCAGTGCCTCACTGCAGCCCAGCTCTTGGTTCTTATTTCTCCTCCCAGCTTTCCGTCTCCATGTCCCTTCCCTCCCTCCCACCTTCCTTTTCCAATTAAACCAGTCACAGCTTCCAGCTGCCCCTCCTCATCAAATCCCAGCCCTTCATCCCTCTCACACCCAAGCCCTTGGCCCAACAAATGCCACTCTCTGCAACTCAAAGGCAATTCCTCTCCCCTGCCCCCTCGTGTCTACCCCATCCCTCATCAACGTCTTTTCCCTCTCACCTATATCCTTTCCACTACTAAGCACTGGAAGGCTGAACGCTGGATTTGAAAGTCTTCCTTGGGATTACCAGCAAGAGGGAAAGAGGGGCAACAGGAGAAGACATCAGTGGGAGTGTGGGAATGGCAGCTCAGCCACGTAGTTATGTGGTTTTGACTCCCACTGCTGTATGTCCTGTACCACACTGAGCTTTTCTACGGGAAAGAAAGAGGTGTGAGCATGCTCACTGAAGAGAAAACCAACACAGATTTATTTTATTTGGTATAAAATAGAGATACACACACATACCAAAAACCACTTTTACTAAGCATATGCTATCTGTTTGGTTTTTTTTCACAAACATTAGTATATTTGGCCAAATCAGAATAGAAGGCAGAGGTAAAAGCAAAAAGTTGGGGGGAGTCCTTGACACAGAGGTCATTTCCCCTACCCAAACTGGAGTCCCTGTCCCAAAGCACTGAAGTGACAAATGATTTCCAAGAAACGTCTTTGAGACTATTTGAACAATAGGCAAAAGACCACCACAGCCCAACCCTGAGTTCACAAGAGCATGCGCTGTGTTGACTGGAGCTCCCCAAAGACATTTGAACTTTGAACCCAAGATGAAAAGTTTCAGCCTATGTACAGCTGAAGTTTGGCAATGTTGGATGACTGGAAACACGGTGACAAAGTTGGAAGCGCCAGAGGAAGACCCGATTCCCATTTACCAGCTCCAAGAAACAGTGCTGCAGGTGCCGTGGGTCAGCAGCAGACCTTAATGCTGGAAGCAAAAATTTCCCTGGAGTCAACACCCAGAAAAAAAGTTAATCAGCTTCCAGCCGTTTGCCCTGCCGAGACTGCCAGAGGTGAGCCTCAGCAACAGCTCCCTCAGCTGCTGAAACCACCATCTTAACAAGTTTGGATTTAACATTCACCTCTTTAAATAGCAGTCAAGAGAAGGACAATCCAGATCCCAGCCCCTCCCTCACACACACACGCAGCCAACGGGGCGTTCAAAACTTCTACGAGTGCAAGATTTGCTTTGACAATTGTCTTTTCCCATATCCTTCTCCACGGTGGTAGGTGTCACGTCAAGTTAAATAGGAACGGCCAAGTAACACCTAAGATAGTCCCAGTGCTGCATGGACTGCAGATGGGATGATTCTGAGAAGTGACATGCACCGTTCTTACTGTCCCGGTGCTCCACATACCAACAGAGAGTCTGAGCTGCAACTCTTCGTGTTCAAGGAAGGAAGAGGAGGTGCTGTCAGGTTTGTTGGCACTCACAGTCTTTCAGAAGCTCAGTTCTTTACTGAAATGGCGATGAATAGCATTACCACAACAACCCCAGAAACTCAGATTTACTGAAAGCGGTGATATTGAGAACGTAATGTAGAAACTGAGAACTTTTTTTGATGCACAGACCAATAGGGTGGGGCAGGGGAGAACTAAAATGACCCGAGCGATACTGAAGTTCTTAAATATGTAACTTCATGACCATTTAATACTTCTTGGAGGATAGTGCAACCAGGAGAGCTACTAAACTATTTCTATTGCATCTGAAGAATGCGGGTACATACCGTGGGTATCTGCAAGGACTCCATCAGTAACGTTCCAGGGAGCTCAAGTAATGCAGGGGCTAAGTATTTCTTGACCCCAGACTTTAAGCATTTCTCACAAGTACGTCGCTACAGTTGTCTCACCAAAAGCAACAATTTAAACACAGATAGAATGTTGTAAGAGAGCAATTAACAAATCCGGTGTGGAAAGATCACAGCCTTTTATATGCAATTATACCGCTCAAGTTTCTACCTCCCTTAAGGCAAACACATGACCAAAAGTTAAGTAAAAACAGATGACAGAAATGTCTTGTGAGCATTTGTCAGTTGTCTTCCAGTTTCCCACTTTGACTTTTTAATATATGAAAGTTGTTAATTCATTATATGTAACGTAGCACAAGTAGGTATTTTTTCCAAATCGCAGTCTGAACTACTAAAACTCTGTGGCTCGATCCTACTCTCCGATTCTAAGCCTGCCAAGTTCAGCTCGGCTATAAAAAGTGTTTATTGTTCCCTTGCTTATCATGGCATCCTCTGCTCTAAAAGATGCAGTTACGGTTCGTTTTTCTACATCGTTCAGCAGAACTGAGACTTCAGTTCAAAAATCTCCATTGAGCCCAGTAACAGTAGAAAAGCTGGTGACCGTAAATGCCCAGCTGCTCTCAAAATGTGGTTTAAGTAGGGGTGTCCTGCTTTCAGCAAGTTCTACTTGCTTCCAAAGACCTCTGCTGGTGACACTCCCTCCTCACTGGTTGTCCTAATCAGACCTGTTTCAGTCTTTTCAGGTAAGTACCAACACTGACATTTGACAGGGTATATTTTTTTTCTTACAAGGCCAACAAGGATATGCTGCAAGCATCCTGAACGATGCTTTCTGACACCATCAAAACACCCTGAAGAGAGAAACGGG
The DNA here is from genome assembly GCA_026413425.1 of Tringa solitaria. Taxonomy (NCBI): domain Eukaryota; kingdom Metazoa; phylum Chordata; class Aves; order Charadriiformes; family Scolopacidae; genus Tringa; species Tringa solitaria. The sequence continues at coordinate 139,019,808 of JAOXJM010000001.1, forward strand.
ATGCATTTGTGGTAAGCCTTAGCTCTCCTCCTCAGGCAGGAGAATTTTAGAAAGCTTTCTAGTGACTGAAGGGCACACGTCGCAACATCAGTCATTAAGCAACTGTCATCCAGTATTAGGTGCTCTTGCACGTCCTGCTCAAAGATCCCACCTCTGGGTTACTTACTCCTTTTTCAGTTTTGGATATTCCCTGTAGGTTGTTTTAGAGTCTTCTAATGCACTCAGGTGACCTGAATGGAAACCAGTAATTGCACTTGCTATATTTTGTACACTTTGCCAAAGAGAGCCCTTTTCACAGTATACAAAAAAAAAAAAACCCAACCAAAACTACAAAAGAACATTGAATTCATCACTAATAAAGAGCAATTGTGTTAGTGAACAACTTCCACTGACAGAACTAAGTCCTGACACAGAAAATGCATCGATGTCAAGCATGGAAACTGCTTCAGAAAATGCTAAATAATTTGCAAGTAGTGGATTTCTTCCCAGTTATAAGCACAGAGTTAAGCTAGATGGCAACACTTCTTTCTTCATCACGATGAACCAGTGTGAGTGAAACTAAGCATGGATTTCTAAAAACTTCTTATGAAAGACATTTACCACCTGAAACAGCAAGATGACACTGCCTGTCATGGTGGAGCAAATGTGTAACAATTGCAGCGTACAAATCTGTGACTGTTAAACCTGCTAAAAATAAACGAACAAGATATACTAGATTTTAATCTCCCATCTGACATGAGAAAATAAGTACTGTATCATCTTTCGGCATGCAAGAAAATCTTATTTTCTTCCCAAACCTGCCAGTACAAGCCAGGCTGGGTGTATTCTCAGAAAAGCTTTCCAAATTAGGTTACACAACCCAGGTTATCAAAGCTTTAATACAGGTATTGTCCATCTATACAAATGATATTATTAAATGTTGCTAGAATGCCCAGAGACAAATTTTGCTGTAATGGTACCTGTGACAGAACACAGAAACATCCCTTAGGTAATACGACAGGTTATTCCAGCACAAAACGAGCCCCTGTAATTTCAGTTCAAGCAGAAACCAAAGGATGCAGAATTGTATGAAGCATGCTACCGTGAAATGGATAGATTTACTCAAAAACATTTTTATGACTGCATTTTCCTATCAGATAATGAAAGAAACCTGCTTCTTGTGCAAATGTACTCTCAGGTGGGAGGATTAAGGAAGAAAAAGAGCCAAAATAAACAAAGGTTCATCCTAACTCACTGACATGTTTCATGGCACAATATTCAGAGCACGAAAACCTACAATGCAGCTCAAATGTTTCCTCCAAGGTAATATAACATTTTTGAACTGCCTTTATTTCCAGCACTTTATATAAATACAGCTTTCTTCCTGATCCTGGGTTATCCTCAATTTGATGTTCATGTTCTCAGTTTGTATTTGAGCACTGCAGGTAAACATCCCTATAACCCTGTATAGTCTCATGGGGCCATTTAAACGCTGCCAGACTGTAATGGACTCAAAAGCAGTCTCTAAGAACTTACACTACTGAGTCTCTAAAATGCAACTGAACCTTCTATCCCCACATTAAGAAATAAACAAAAAAAAAAGGTACACATACACACACACATGCACACCCTCTTCATACAAGTGGCAGGATGTCTACAGGAAAATGTCATTTTAAAATCCCAAATGAAACTTAAGTTTTTCATTATTTTTTTTTTCAAATACAAGCTTTTATTTGGGAACTTCATGATTAATTTGCCTTAGCCTTGTCAGGAAACATTTGCTTTTGTTCAGGAGTTGCCAGCTGAGAGGAAGTTATTGTTCAAAAGGGATGTGACCAGGAGGACCCTGTGCACGGCACAATGTGTCAGCCCGGAAGCCAGGGAAGAAAAGTGATTCTCTCATCTGGCTGAGAAAACAAAATGGAAATACCGAGTGTTCGCCTTCCAGTTACAGTCACCTCTACGCGTGTCCCCGAGAAACATGTTAGTCACCTGCACCTCACATCCGTTATCACCACCTAACTATATCAATATATTAAAAAAAAATAATTTCCTACTTTTAAAAGAATTACAGCTTTCTTTAAAAAAAAGCAAAGATTTCTGCCACAAACATCTTTGAAACACGTAAGCAGGTGAATGCTACCCCGCCCCCCCTGGCTATGACTGCTTACCCCCTCTGCTCCAAGCAATGGAGAGAGTTGGACATGGTTCCCCTTCCCTCGGCCGGTGCCCCCTTCCCCAAGAGCATCACCGGCCCCGCAGGGCCGCCTGGCCAGCAGCAGGAGAGCTGAGCCCTCCCAGCAGCGGGCACCCTCTGGCCCCTCCAGGCCTGCCCTGACCTCGTCAACCAGCTTCACAGAAGCCCCTTGATGGCATTTCGGTAGCGATACAACAAAGCCCAACGTCCTTCAGTGCTCGGGACAGGCGATGCTCTCACAGCAACACCCTTCAAGCCCTCTAGTTCGTTGCCGAGAGTCTTCATTTGGGGGATTTTTAAGTTTCGATGCAGTTTGGATTGTTTTTTTGGTTTTTTTTTTATGAAGAATGCCCGATGTTTTGCAGGTGGATGCAGTTTCATGCTGAAGGGGCTCCGACGTCAATGCCATCCCTAGAGGACACCTCTTACCTAACCTTTCTCTTCAGTATGATGCCCTCTCCACCCACTCCAGCGCAGGGTGGCCGCCGTCCCCAGAGGGAACACAGCCCCACCAAAGCCAACGGTGGGAAGGGGGGCTCTGGACCCTGCTGTGCTGCCTGTACCTGAGGGTGAGGCACCTTTGCTTCTGCCAGGGCTGCCCGTACCCAGAGGCCAGCGCCCAGTGGCCGCCATGCCAGGGGCGAACCCTCACGCTTGGCTTTGCCAATCGGGCTGCAATGCCAGGCCGCCATGCCGGGGCCAGGCCCTGCTGTCCGTCCGCCCACCCCTCGGGCCTGTCCTCGGCGCACTCCCCGCCGGTCCCGATCCCGGTCCCGGCCCTCACCTGGCGGCGGGCTCTCCCCGCCGGCCGCGGGGCGGGAGCGCTACCGGGCGTCGCCGCCGCTGAGGGGGTAGGCGAGGAGGCTCATGGCCTCGCCGCAGGCGGCCTCCACCTGCCGCACCTGCTGCCGGCTGAGGCGCTCCCGCCAGGCGTGGATGGCCTCCCGCGCGTCGCGGGGGGAGATGAGGAAGGGCCGGTCCGAGGAGTAGGCGGCGCCGCGGGTCATGTTGAGGACGAAGGCCTCCAGGGCGGGCGGCACCGGCAGCCCGGCGAAGCGGAGCAGGCGGCGCAGCTGGTCGCGGGGCTCCCGCACCAAGTCCTCGTAGCGCAGCTGCGTGTACCGGCGGCGGAGCCAGGCCGGGGCGCGGCGGGCCAGGAGCAGGTCGCGGAGCCAGGCCTGGCAGATGACCTCCAGGGCGCCGCCGAGGAAGAACTCGGCGCGGTGCTGCGGGGGGGCCGCCCGCCCGCCGGGCAG
>JAOXJM010000001.1:139023686-139081027 GCA_026413425.1 Tringa solitaria
CCGATCTGCCAGCGGGTCGCGGGGGCCGGGCGGGGCGGCGTAGAGGCGCAGGACGGAGAAGTCGCATCGGAAGAGGGCGCGCAGCATGTCGCGCAGGGCGCCCTGCAGGCTGAGCGCGTCCCCCGGGTAGAGGGCCTGCCACAGGTGCCACATGGGCTCGTAGAGGTAGAAGACGTCGGGGTGCTGGTTGAAGAGCTCCCCCAGGAAGGAGGAGCCCGTCCGCCAGGTAGCGTGCAGGTAGATGTGCCGCTTCCCCGCCGCCGCGCTGCCGTTACCCGCCGCGCCGCCCTCCTCATCTTCGTCCTCCTCCTCGTCCAGCGGCGGCTGCCGCTGCTCCCAGCCCCACTCGCTCAGCGCCTCCTCCAGGCTGGGGCAGCGCCGCAGCAGCGGCTCCTCGTCCGCTCGCCCCCGCCGGGCCCCGTAGTCCAGCGCGTAGGGCACCAGCAGCAGCAGCAGCAGCGTGTACAGCACCAGCACGACGGCGAACCGCCGGTGCTCCCCCCGCCACCGCCACCGCCGGCGGCCCTTCATGGCGGGGGTGGGGGGGGGGGGGGGGAGCGGCTCACGGGCAGCCGGGGCTCCGCCGACCCTCTGGGTGCCGGAGAGCGGCTCTTGGCCGAGAGGCAAAGTTAACGGCGCCGGCGGCGGGGGGGGTGTGGGCTGCCGGCGGCCCTCCCCGCCGGGGAGCACGCCCACGGGCACGCCGGACAGGCTCGGGGCTGCCCGCCCGCCTTCGCCCCCGCCTCCTCCTCCTCCTCCTCCTCCTTCTCCTCCTCCTCCTCGCAGCGCGACGCGGAAGCTCCCGCACCTGCCCCCGCCGCTGGCGGGGTGCGGGCTGCCGCCGGTGCTGCCGCTGTGCGGGGAGCCGAGCCGCCCTTCGCCCGGCCTCCCTCCCTCCCGTCCTCCCTCCCTCCCTCTTTCCTTCCCTCCCCCGGACAGGGCCGGAGGGGCGGGCTCGGCACCTCGGGAGTCACCCCCGCCCGGGAAAGGAGGCACGTTGTCAGCCGGGACAGGGACCGGGCAGCTGGGACTGCTTGACCCGAGGAGGAGCGTTTGGTCCCGTCGTCTACTGGGTCTCCAGAGAAAGACCCCGGCACAGTAGCGAAAAGGAGGTGCAGATGTATTTTTAGGAGGGATGACAGCTCTTCAAATCTGCAGCGGGTTTCTGAAACGCTGCAGTTCGGTTTCTGAAACGCTGCGGGGTTTCTCAGCCACGCTTTTGTCTGTGTGTGCCTGCCGATGGGATACGGACATCTCGTTCGTGACTCATTGCTCCGGTTTATGCATCTAAAAGTTTTGTTTCTCTCTGAGCTGGTCACCCTTTGCGGCTGGTAGGAAGAAATGGGCACCCACAGTGGGACATCCAGCCTGTCTTGGGTGTCTGATAGCCTTCTGATAACCCTTCTTTTTATTAGGAGCATAACGTTACCAGCTCCCACTTAGACTTCTAGTTCTCTTAGACATCTAAGATTAGCTTAAATAAATCTCTTGTGGGATGGAAAGTCAACAAGAGGTTGACTTCAGGATTTTAAATTCATATATACAACCTCGAAAGACCTTGAACAGTACAGACCTTGGAAGATGCTCACATAAAGCAATGGACCCTGAATCCCATGTTCCTGGTTAAGACATGCACCTGGCAGGAAAGCAATGTACCTGTCCTGCTGACTGTAGCAGGGGGTGCTGACTGTCCTAACCTCTAGGCAATGGATGCCCTCCTCTGTAAAACACTACTAATATTAAAGTACGGCATGCAGAATGAAAATTCAGGAAGGATAACACAATTCTCACCCTCTGCGTATGATGTTTTGACTCCTGGACCAGTCTATGGGGTACCTATTTGCTTGTAGTAAGGCACACTACACAACCTTAGTCAACAATATCACCTACAATGGGGCACAGAAATGACTCGCAAGTTACAGAGGTTCTAAAAATGTTCCTTCTGTAGCAAAAATATATAGATAGAGTCTGCAACTGCCGCACGTTTTTCTGTCTGAATGTCTACACACTAAACAACAATCTCATTTTACATTTATTGGGCAACGTATGAGGAACACAAAGCAATGAGAGAGAAAAAGCACACTTCTGTCCAGGTGGCGAGCCAGCAGCCTGCCTGCTAACACTTTACTTGACCTCTGTAAAGTAAGTGTTAAAGACTGGGCTTCCTGCAGTTTATGGTGTGCTGAGTGAGGAGATGGTGCCAAACAAGACTTGTAGGCTCCTGGGCATGTAGAAGAATGTAGAAATGATGGCATTGGAAAAGAAATTCTGCCTTAACATACATATTCTTCGTGGATTTGGGCTTTTAAACAGCAAGATACACCAACCTGAGTTTCAGCTCTGTCTCTGTAAAGACCAGGATTTCATCCAGACCCTTAAGCAAGTAAAGGAGGATGACAGAATAAAACCACACTTGCCAAAACCCCTTCACCTATTCAAAGAACACGCACGTTTAGTATTTTGAAGAGGTATCCCCAGGGTAGTTGACCAGTGATACAACATGAGGAAATGGACTGAGGCTGCATCAGGGGAAGTTCAGATTGGACATTAGGAAAAGGTTCTTCACTACAAGGGTGGTCGGTGACCAGAACAGGCTCTGCAGGGAAGTGGTCACAGCACCAAGCCTATTGGAGTTCAAGGAGCCTCTGGATGATACCCTTAGTCCTATGGTTTAGTTTTAGGTAGTCCTGAAAGGAGCAGGGAGTTGGACTCCCTCCCAATTCAAGATAACCTATGACTGACTTCTATGGTATCCTGCAAAATTTTGGAGGATTTACCAAGATGGGGTCCTGAGTGCAGATGAGAATGGATAACTCTGAGCTGCTGGGGTTTCCCTTTTGTAAGGCAAATACTGAGTTGTGTGTAGCATCAGCACCATTGCTGACAAAGGAGCCACAGCACAGTATGTGTTACTGTAACTAATTTTGTTCTGGTTTCTATGATACGTACTTGTCTAAAAACTAAAATCAAGGTCTGAAACCTGCCTAGCTAGTGTCTTGAAAAGAGTGAAACACCTCCAGAGTAAGACAGCCTGCCAGACAAATGATAAGTTGTAGAAATAAAACTACATATGTGCTACACGTCTTTTTTTCAGACAATGGAGCTACAAACTTCTGTGGCACCTGTTGTGGAAAAAGTGAAAGATGCAAATCACTTTACCACAGCCTACATGTTTACTGAGATAAAAAGGCAGGTAGTTCTTAAAAGATTATCTAACCAAAAAAGAATCACAGTAGATGTTTTGTTCTGCACCTTAACATCAGTTCCTCCACTGAAAGAGGATTAGCCTGTAAGTGTTTATGCTAGTTGGTTTGGGTTAGGGCTTTTTTGGCGTGGGGAGATTCCAGCGAAGCCAGTATTCATTCTGCCACCCAGCGGGTGGGTGCCTGAGCTAGGCTTGAAATCACCGAGCTCCAGCCTTCCTGAGGGGTCACGAGAAGTACTCAATTTCAGCTTTGGGGAGCAGATTGCTGGTCCGAATAGAGCTGGGAAGAGATCGGCTTTCGCTTTTCTCACTTTTCAGTTCTGTATTAATTTGTTCTCTCTTCAGCACAGATAAGGGGGATGATTTACCTAGGCTTTTTCTGCGAACTGTAAAGACACCATTTACATATACAAATGATCTTCTGCATCTCCTTCCAAAAGCAGGACAGTTCACTACCCAAGAGAGGGAGGCAGGTTCTTGTTCATTGATCTGCGAAGCAGTCTGCCCATTTGGCATCTAGCTCCTGCCATTTCTTGGTGATAGTTCTGCGCTTTATGTTATTTTATAAAGCAGGAAAAAAAAAAGGCAGCATAAAATGTTCTGCATAGTTGAGTACAGCAGTATTTCCTTTCTAGTTTCCAAGCCTGTCACTGAAAGCACTGGCTGTTTTTAATCTAACATAACATTGGCTTCCTGTGTATTATCTCTCTGACTTAATTTTTGCTCTTCCGTCTCCCATGGTACTTCTACTGACAAGAGAGACAGTAAATGCTGGAATGCCATGTTTCAGCCTCAGCATCATTTTTATCTTCTCAGCAGAGGTTTCAAAATAGAAATAGTTGCCTCTATATCTAGCCATCTTTCGCTCTCGCATGCTCTTGTCATTTTCAAAGAGCGCTCAGTGATTAAAAATAGCTTGATTAGCTGATAAAATTAAATATGCTTTGCACAGGGAGCACCGCCCCCAAACATCCTGGCTGTTAATGAGTGCTCTGCTTGCACATACTGTCACTCACAGGCTTCAGCCAAAAGGAAGTCCATGGTTAATGGCAGCTTAAAAAGCTTCAAGAAGCCAACAAACTAGGACAACATTTTTAGTTTTCAAGTTGCTTTGTCATCAGATGTTTCAACATGCGCAATACCATGTGTTTCACATGTGAGACCAGTCTTAATAGCCCACATTTCAGAAGGGACACATTAAGAACAGCAGGATGGAGAAGCCAGTCCAGGAGGGATGGCCAACGCAGAAGGGATTTTTTGCAGTGGAGTTCCCCCAAAAGCGGAACAGAGATTGAGGATCTGCAGAAGGTCTAAAATATCACAAAAGTTTTGAGGCACTTGATGGAAATGTATAGGCTATGAAGAAAATGAAAAGTTGGACCAGAGGAGAGGAGACTTCTAACCTAAGGGCTGGTGAGCAGCCAGGTGGAAGGGACTTCAGATGCAAAGCCACATGCAGAATGGTGGTAATTCTGCTCTCTGCACATACCTCGGAAGTCTCTCTTGAGTACCTGCAAGAAATATGAGGAAATAGGGCAGGAAAACTGTGGCATTCATGACTGTCTTGGTCAGTGTACTCCTTCTGCTAGTTAAATTGGCACAAGTCCAGTTCTCTGTGGGCTGATTTGAGAGAAGGAAGGTGTACAGCTTCAGGTGTTGGTTCACATAATCAAGTAGTCACTGTGCAAATCATACCACCCTCTCTGCAAAAGAGCAGGGGGTACGAGACCCCTCAGTGCCCCTCTGGACTGAGGGGAGCTGGCAGTTGAGATTGGGGACCATGTGGAATTGGAAGGGAGGAGGTATGTTCCTCGCTCCTCTCTCCCATATTTCTCCAGTTACTCTTACCTGAGAACTGGCAAAGCTGTAAAGGTGAGTGTGCTGCTGCTCTCTGCTGCCTGATGTAAGAGCCAGGCACAGAGCATGAGCTGGCGGGGTGTTCAGATGAAGCCAAATCCAGCACTACAGCCTGCTTTTGGGTTAAGGGATGCTTGATAGCATCACCAGCATTGCCAAACTGGCTGCAGCAGCCTGGGGTACCCAGCTAGGAGAGCTCTTCTGTAGCCAAGAGAAGTAGATACGTTTCATTTCCACTTCTGATTTTTAAAGGTGAACCTACTCCTAATATACTACACTGTAAATGTCAGAGGGGTGATTTGTCTGTGCTCTTGGCAGGCTTCTCTGGTTTTCCAAGGCATGGCTTTTCCAAGAATGTGATATCTGGGAACTGTAATGGCAAAAAAAAATTATTGAAAGCATAGTTTTTTATAAATTTAAATCAGGGTCCCTTTTATGTTGTCAGTGATCTTGTGTGTGCCTCTAACTTCCTCTAAGAAAAGAAGATGACCTCATTGATGGTGATAGAAAATGCTATTAGGAAATGCAGCAAAAAGCAAGAGGTGGAAGGTGGAACAGAGCAAGTATATGAATTTGTTGAGGCTCAAGACAAAGTTCACAAGGAAAAATCTATTGTTATTTATAACAGTGGAAATTCAGGTAAATCAGTAATGATGAAAGAAGAAAACATCTATTCTGCAATCCAACTCAAGGATGACTCTAATTTGAAATCTTTAAGCCTTTCCCCTGCAGAGTGTGCTCTGTTACCCCATTAGCAGTGAGACAGTCATCTCACAAGCCAGAAATGGGCTTAGGCTACGTGAATAGCCAGCACCTCCATTGAGCCTCCTGCTGCCTGGCAATTTACAGGAGCTGCAGAAGAAAAATTATTCCGATGGTAATATGCTCAGGGTCTCACAGCTTCAAATACAAGAAGTGCCTCAAAACTAAAATGTGTGGGAAATAATTATTTTTAATGGCAGAAACTGTGAATCTTTTTCTGTTTTCTGTCATTGTCGCAGACTCACTATTGCTGAATTAGAGATGCTGATTAAGAATAACAGCAATCTTTTGCAACTCAACAAGTTAAGCCATTGTGTCGGTATAATTAGGGAACTAAATCTCTTACAGTTCAGTCAAGCAAAGAAATGAACTAGAAAATTTGAGACCTATTTTTAACCGGGGATTTTTTTTTTCCTCAAAAAACCCCTCTGACAGCCATTGTTAGACAATACTTACAGCTCTCCTGTGCCTTCACACAGTGATGCTTTCATGCACAGAATATAATTTTTGGACTGAGAATCTTTTTGCCTTTTTATTGATTTCAGTCTTATGCACAAATCTGTAATGGCATATGCAAATGAAAATGGCAAGGGCTCAACCACTGTACCTACTTTATAAATGTGTCCCATCAAGTTTTCTAAAGATCATTTTGTACATTCAGAATCTCTGATCTAAATGATTTCCAGGAGACACTACTGTGCCTGTATAGGAGAAAGACAAATACTAGAATGTAGAATTCACTTGAAATTTTTTCTTGTATATGCTTGTGCCAGATGATCTAACTTTTATGAGGAATATGTTAGAGGGCAAAAAACCTAGCGATTCTGGGAATCTCCTGGGTTCCTGGAACCTCTGGGAACCGGTTTAGCTCCCTGGCTGTCATTACTAGTTATTAATGAGGAAGTCTTCCCTGGGTTTGTTATGCTGTTAATTGGAGTTTCCCAACTTGAATGGTTGTCAGCAGCCCATAATTTCTTTATTTCCCAGATGTCTAATGAGTGCAGCAGTTGTAAAAATTGGTGGTAGTCTCTTGCTTTGGGCCTTCATTACAAGCTTTATGAAACTTGGCCAAAGGGATCCTAGCATAACTATGCGGCTGCAGCACACCATTTATTTAGTGATGCATCCATATGCTTAAAACACTAGATGAAAACCATTTTGGTTTGACTGCAACCTTTATCAATAAAGAACTTGCACACTGGCTAACCACACTTCCTCAGGCTCTGCAGGATAACTCTGCCTAGGGGTCCAGTGCCACCATTTCATTTTGTGCCTCCTAAACAGAGGTCTCTGTGAGTACAGGCCCAACTGAAATGATCATAAGCTGCTAGATAGCAATAGTTTTAAAGGGAAAACTTCATGGTTAAGGTTTAAAGTAAACTTTGACTACATATAGTTTATTATACTAAAATTTGGAAGCAATAAGCTGTGTTATTTGTCTGTGAGGACAACAGGAAGTTTTCTGGTAGGATGCCCACACATGCCCGTGTTGTGTGCATACCCATGCACGCCTGAGAGTCCCTGCAACAGAGACAACTGCATTGGCATTCACATCAACTGTCACAGATATTTCACTCCTACTCACACTATCAAGTTTGTGGTTGTCAGAGGTAAGAGTGATTTGCTTCTCAAAGCTGCAGAACAAGGACAGGAACAAGGAACTGCTGTTTTGCAGTCCCAGGACAAGCGTCTACTACCTGCACTTCTCACTGTCAGGACCGAGATTCCCTGGGAGTAAAGGATGCATTAGGTTTCTGAACCTTGACAGAAGAAAAGTGGTTAGGACAAAATGCCTTCACAAGTTTTCTGTGAAAGGGGGACTGCTTAAATTTTCTCTGGGCAGTTTTTAGTATGCAAACCTTAATTGTCAGGCTCTTTGCTGCTTTAGCTATATAGAAAATTTAATGCAATTTTAGGTTTTATATAACTGTGAAAATTGTCTCACAAAATTTACTAAAGCTTTAGCACAGAAATCATCCGCTCTTCTGCTCTCACAGTAGCTTCACTCGTATAATACCTATTAGAAAAATTCAGAGAAAACCCACAAACCCAACTCATTAAACAAGTGGGTGAACAGAAGAAAACCACAAGGTAAAAGGTCAGTACAGGAGATACTGTCTGATTTACAAATGAGAGATAACCAGTGTTCTAGCTGAACAACAACAACAAAAATTACATGCAATTGCAGAGCTGCTGTGCAAATTAATTTGAACCATGCAGCTCAAACAGAAAGTATTTAATTGCAGCCTGAAAGCTTCAAGCTGATCTCAGTGCTGATCCCAGTTTCTGCAATGCTCCTCATGTTCTCCTCCCAGAAGAAATTCCTGCTCATTCTGCCTATTGCCTTTGGGCTGACTATAGATGTGCTCTCAGAAAACCTGGTCTCTGCACCTGCTGGAATTACCCTCCGTCCAGGCAGGCTTCCTGCATCATTTATTAGCTGCCGGACTTGGTTGTATGGAGAAGAGCATGTAGACATTACTGGTGGTAGGACTGAACAAGGTCCAGCTTGCTGGCCATGAGGTTCACCATCATGTATTCGAACTTCCTATACCTCTGCTCTGCTTACAGGAAATTTTATTGTAGTCTTCTTTGCTGTAATTTTTCTTTGTTTGTTGTTTTTTCAGTTGTCCTTCCTTCACTATCTTCATTCCTCTTGCCTACAGGTTTTTTTGGTTTATCCTCTTGCTGAGTGGTCTGGTCACGCAACCTCCAGGGAAGAACATCGACCTGCCTGAGGCTGAAGCAGCTGCCCAGGCAGGAGCTACAGAGAGCTCTTCACATTTGTTTTGATACTGGGGTGAAAGGGAAGGAAGACCCTGTTTTACATCTTGTTTTGACAAATTGCCATACTTTGTGGTTTTACTGTTTGGGGACTTTTTTTGTGATTTCCCCTTCAGTGTGCTGTTGCAAACTGCCCCTGAAAACACTGCAAGACTGCTGGTAAAACAGGCAGAAAATTTTACTAAATTTTTGAATATTTTAAGTCTTTGAAATTGTTGCCACAGCTGCCTCCATCAGAGTTCTGATGAAGATAAGTTATGTCAAGCAAGGTAACTTTGATTTGTGTCTTTCCTGACCCACAGTTCCAAGCTGGGCTGAAATGGGGTCCTGGGCTGTGGGCAGGGAAGGGGGGACTCAGGGTGGGCTGGACAGGGACAGTGGTGTCTGTGGGTGCCTGCAGGGACCTGACACCTGGTAACTGACAGTTTTCTGTTCTCTTGCCTTTCATATTTTGCCAAGAGTCGCTTTGAGGGATATGCTGGACAGCCACCTACATCTGAGCTGACTTGCTGCTGTTAAGGACCAGGCTCTCGCACCTGTAGTCACTAATAATTGCTAAAAGAATGGGTATATACTAGTGGGTTATTGCCTTGCAAGGCGTAGTCCACACCCTCGGACCCCCAGAGTATAACACAAGCATAACATGAACACGGCAAGGGCATATCTTCTCTGAGTCTCTTTGATGCACCCACAGTTGTTTTGCAAAGGGAGTGGGGTGTCCTCTTGTTAATTGGGGCTGATTCAAGTAACTTCTCCACCATGAAGAGTCATGCCTGCTTCCGACCCAAGCAAAACCAGGTAGCTAAACAGCCCCTTTATGCCTTAGCAATTTTTTGGGGGGAGGGGGGATGTTACTCAGTCTTAGCAAAAGGACTTCCAAATGTTTTTCATCCAGGCTCAGTCTATGTTGTGACTTCAAATAAAGGTGATTCTTAGCAGCAGTACCACCTTGCCTCTCGAGTAACTCAGCCATAGCAGTCTTTCACCTGCTGAACACTGAGGACCTCTTTTGAGGCTCTGGCTTGAGTCATCTCCTGAGGGACACCTCCTGAATACACAGACCAGGTCAGGAACACATGGTCCTTTTCCAGCTGTCCTGCACCCTGATGTCCTGACTTACTGACAGTCATCAAAGATATCAATCAACCCAGCCGTGCACAGTACTTTGGGAAACTCTTTAATCTCAGTTCCCTCATTCTTGATCCATTTTGTTTGTTGCTCTTCTTATAAAATTCTTTTTTTCCCCTAATTTACAGCATGAACTCTCTCAATTCAAGATAGCCTTGGGCTTTCATGTACCACACCTTGCCATACTGGCAAAAAGGTTTTTCAGGGAAATCTAAATCACCACTTTTCACAGTAGTTTGGCTTTACTGTCTTTAAGAGTTCAGACAATGCTTAGGGATTGCTCAGGGGGAAGCTTGACAGTTATTCTGCAAGGAAGCCAAATAGATCAGTTTGCTTAAATGTCTTGTCTGGGATCTAAGATATCCTGTGTCTATTTACTCAGTTAATTTATCTTTATCCTGTGGGAGTCCTAAAAAAATTGCATTTCTCTTTAAAGGGCTCCTGTAAAAACAATTAAACTAATTAAAATTATCTGTGTTTGTGTTAGGAGACCTGTTTTCCTTCTCACACTTCCCTATATGGCCCAAGTAAGAGCTCCCTGGAATCTGAGTTCCAGCCCGACGCGTTGCAGGATGCAGTTTTACTGATTCGATCACAATTCCTTCTGGCCAATCATGCACTCAAATAGAACGTGTTTAACGTCCTTCCTGATTTAAATTGCAATGTCTCCAACTGACTCATGATGAAAGTAAAACTGGTGTCAACACCAAACTGTGTGGCTTTGCTGAATGCTGTCTGTCTCAATTTCTGCTGCTATTGAATGTGAAGATAGTCAAAACTATTTGATATGTTTAATAGATTATAGTGACAAGTCTCAGATTTTCCAATGATGGATGTTCATCAGTCATCAGTACCATCATGAGCAATCAATAGGTAAGTAGATAGCTTCTCAGCTGAAAAAATAGGTGGGTTTCCACTGTAATCCAAAACATCTTAAGCAGTATTTACAGGAAATTAAAAGTGTGAAAAGACTTTAAAATTCAAAACAGGTTTATCTATTTCAGTTTGGGAAAAACCCAGACCAAATGAAACAGGGCATGGCTAATATTGATATCCCCATTAATTTGCTAATCAAACTGGACTGCTCTCTTTCTATTATCATTTTTAAATGCATAATTTTGCAGTTCAGGAATAAAAAATAACTAATTTTCTCAGTCACTCTTTGAATAACATAGCTTTTAGAACAGATTAAGACAAATTACTTAATAACAAATTACTTAATAACAAAGAGGTGTTTCCTGTCTGCACCTTGCAGTTCTCCAGCCTGTATTAGCTCTGTCTGCTCTTCACATCATCCCTTTCTGCATTAGCCTGCATCAGTCCAGAAGCAACATCCTCAGAAGGAGACTCTGGATACAGCTGCATGAATCGTAAGCTTGTAAACCCAGAATTCATTGGAAAAACACAATTAAAAACGACTGGTTTTTCTTAGTATTACATAAAACCAGATGACAATCCTTGCTTTTTGGTAACGTAGCAAGTGGGGTAACTTTCCTGTTTAAAATTGGGTCATGGATCACCTGACTCATTTCTGAAATCTTGATAGAGGAAAATGGCATGAAAGCTTACCAAAAGGAAACCATCTGACATATAAACCTATTCCTGGACCAAGTTTTCTCTTCTCAGAAGCCTGTGCCTTAGTAGCTATAGGTGATGTGCTATTGCCCTGCTTATTAGCCCACACTGCTTTTACAGCTGGTGCAGGCTGGTTGTCATTGGGATTCTGTACCTGAGGCAACAGTCTGACTCGGCTGCGTAGCTTGCAAGCCCACATAGGCGTTTGAGGGTATTAGGTTGGTCATTTAAAAGAATTACTAAATTAAAATCCCACTGCTTGATTTGAAAAATCACCCGTGCCAGCAGCTTTCTAATTTGTTCAGGCACTTTGGCAGGAAATATCTGATGGAAGTAGCTGGCATAAATGAGGGTGGGTATTGGAGCAGACTGCAGAACACCACCTGGTACAGCAGGGGTTTTTTTTTGGATGTTTCAAAATATATGAATATGCTAGTGTGTCTCATTGGTATTCTGATATGCCCCTATATTTATGTAAGTTGCAGATATGAAATGCAAATGCTGCTAGTGATGTTCTGGCTATTTAGGTGCCAAAGACTGTGCGGTGATATTCCAGGCAGCTGAGCGTAGTCCCACCGTGTGTGCCTGATACTCTTTGTCACCAGCACTAGATGCAGTGTATGTAATATTGCAAGTATATAATGGCTTCATCCTGCAAAATGCTGAGCACTCTCACTTCTCTGTTTCTGCTGCAAGTAAAACATGCTGCTGCCATACTGGAAAAACTCAGTTTATATACTGTTGGATTGAACCTTGTGTTAACCTACTATAGTTAGTTTTATTTTAAGTGCAGAGGTGTAGTCATATAGCTTTGCAGCCTTATTAAAAAAAAAACAACCAAACAACAAACAGACTCCACTTAAGAAAATTAAAGTTGGGAATGCCAGCTTTGTTAATTAATTTAAGTTCATCATCAGGAGCATTTAAGGTTAAAATAAAGTGCTAATTCAAAGGATAAGTGACAGCAGCATAGTGTGCTATTACAGATAAGGCATTAGAGTAGGATTCAGGCTATCTGGATGCCATTGTTTTTTCTTTTACACTGAATTACTTCATGGCCTGGGACCAGTCATTTCCCATGTCTGAGCCCCTTAGCACTTGTTTGTCTGTGTTGATCTTGACTGGAAATACTACTGTAATAAATATAATAAGGACAAATACATAGCTCTTTCAAGAACTGAAAACAGTATTATCATTAAAAGGACACAATATAAATATCCAGGTCTCAGGATAAATTGGAAATTCAGTGCTCTTCTAGCCACACCATCTGCTGAGACCTACAGGCAGAGCTCGACTGGTGTAGTATCTAGAGATAAAACAATCTGCAGCACAGGGGAATAAAAGTATCTCTGCAGCAGACAGATTAAGCTGTTTTTTTTCACATTCTAATCTGTTAATCATGCACAGGGCTTAAGTATAGCTCAAGGCAGACCAGACATTGAATGATTTAATTTTGCGCTATTTATTGAACTGGACTTAATTTGAAGATAGGCTGTTATCCGCTGCTCAGCAATTCTTCAATAAAAATGAATGTCCATAATGAGATTTCTGCCATGAATCAGTGATTGTGTGTTTAAAATAGGTCATGGGACTGGCCTTTCCAGGCAGCTGCATTTACAGCAGTCATGAGGGCTAACCTTTGCAGAATTCAGTTGAGGGTCAAATTTAGGGGCACTCCATTTAAGGTACTTAGCCTCTTTTCTTTTTTTTTTTTTTTTGTGATGGGGATCAGTAGCTTAAAGCAACTTCAGCCAGCACAAAAAGCAGAGAATAAAAAATTAAAAGAAGGAGCCATGTTTGGAACTGAGGGGATGGAGTGGTAAATCTGAGCTTAGCAAAGAAGATGGAAGCCAGCGGTCCTGCCAGCCCAGGAGAGGCCACAGTAGTTCTTGGGGAGAAGGGGGACAGGCCCCAAATTCAGAAGCTGAGAAGGGCTGGGATGCTGAGAATGAGTAAATGTGGTCTGGCACCAGTAATGCATGTAATTGCTGACAGCATCACAGCAAATCCTAGAGGGGTTGCAAATCTCAGAGGGGTTGCTAAACGACCAAACATGGAAATATGCTTCAGGACAAGATGGATAACTAGCTAAATAATGGAGACTATTGAAGCATGATTAAAAGAGGCATCTATTAATTTAAAAAGTTTTGCTTTTATAGCTTCTGGAAGGCTGAGAGTTCCTCCTGCAATGCTTTCACCGGCAAAGCCTTTGTTGGATGATTTTTTTTTTGCGTGTGTGTACGTGTGTGATTTTAGAGCTGAGTGCACCAAAACCCAGAAGATTCACTTGCTAGGCCTGGAGATGCTGTGCTTTTTCAGGGTAGGGTCAGATATTCTGGAGGCATTTCAGGGTATGGGACAGTGTATTTTAAAGTGATCAGTGTCCGCACCACATCCTTGCTGATACTGTGCACAGGAGCACGTGTTCTGAGACTTATTCCTGCTTAACACTGGTCACACTGTGACATCTTCTGTTGTTCCTTAGCTCATCTCACACACGTGGAAGTGCTGACCAGCAGCAAAGTCTGTGTGCTCCTTCAGGGCAGTGACTGTTGGCTGTCATGAACCTTTCTTTTGGCTAGGAATGTGAGGAAATACTTTTGTGAGGAACTAAGAAATTAAACAGGACTAACCTAAAACATTTGAGTAAGTAAGTCTAATAGATCATCTACTGCCTTGCCATGTAAGTTGGCTTGCTTCATTTAGCACAGTGAAGGACATGGATATTACTTTTCATGATTACCTGATTTAAAACTGAACAGCAGAGAATCAGATCCCTCATGAACTGAATATATCAGGAAAGCAATAAAGAGGTTGAACATAAAATTGCCAGTGCCAACCTAATGCATTCATCCTTCTCTTTCTACCTGTTTTCTACTTTCAAAAGTCACCAAGAATTTTGACATTTTGTTTTTCCTTCTTCTCCTTCTCTCCTCAATTTCCTTTTAGCCACATTCCTGACTTGGTTAACAAAATTTATTTGCATAGTAAGTGTACATTTTTGGGATATGAGTTGGAAAGGAATGCTAACCACCAGAGGGAAAACTGTGTTGTAGAGATGAATGTATACCTCACCTTGCAGCCCAGAAAGGGCTATAGCTCTTGAGTATGGTGGGTGGGTTTGCTGGGGTGGGGGAACTAGGGAAACAAATTCTTTATTTATTGTCACTGTACTCTTAAATATTTTCCTTGGTTTACGGACAAAATCCTCAGGGCTGAAAGTGCTGAAGAGGAAAAGGGCATATAAAGCAATACAAACTCTTTCCTTCTGGGCAGCTGTTAGTCCAAGACAGCTGCCATGGATGTCCATCTGTCCGAGTTACTTGCTAGTACTCAGCAGTGTTTTGGACACATGAGAAAGGTTACTTCTGATTATTTTTTTTTCAAGTTCATGAAAAGTATGGAGGATATTTTAAGGGTTTTTTTAGGTGTGAATTATGGCCAACATACGTCAAGGTGCTCCTGGAGGGCTTAGCCAACTGCATTAAAACACAAACCTAAAGAATACTGAAAAATGAATCCTATGATGACTACAAAGGGTATTACATTCCCTCTGTAATGCAATCGGCCTATGGCCAGGTAGATACTGGATCTGACAGTAGTCGCAGAAGAGTGCTTTCTTTTCCTCACACCTCCATACTTAACACTCTACCAGCCCACTTTAATCTCTGACTCATAAACAGCTTGGAGATGATTACACTTACTCCTCTGACTTGATCTATTTGCAGAAATTAGTGGCAGAATGAGACTTTCAGGCAAATCAGGTGACCTTTTTCCAAGTTAGTTGCTTCTTTGGCCGTCACAGTTTCCTCAGAGATATGCCATTTGGGTTGCAGGTCCCCATCTTTCCCTTTTCCTATGGCTGCTGCACATTTATTTCCTCCAGCCCAAGGCACTTTATATTCTTCAGCAGCTCGGACATCAGTTCAACATCTGTTGGTCTGGTCACAGAGCAATAAAAAAAATGATTATTTAGTAACTGGCTAACTCTCATCATGTAAAAAGTTGTTTATTCAATTCCCAAGGACCACAACTTCATGTCTGTCTGTTCTTGACGACGAACGATGGACAGATCAATATCTTCATAAAATTAGGATTGTCTGTAACAGGAATGACCCCTCAGTAACTTTTCCTTTGCTTTCCTGACAATCTTTTAATGAGCTTCTGTATGTACTATCTTGTCAAAGTTTGCATTTTTTTTTACCCAGATGAGTAAATGGAGTTACAATATCACTGACCTTTCACGACTGTCCTGTTATCAAATGCTGTGAAAGACTGGACTGACAGCTAGTTTGGGTACATGCCTTGAGGGGCAGCCGCCTTTGGCTGCTCCAATTTTATATGTCATCACTTTGCCTGGGCTTCGCAGAATCACAGGATGGTTGAGGCTGGAAGGGGCCTCTAGAGGTCATCTGGTCCAATGTCCACTTCTTCTGGCTTGGTTTTATGCATCTATGTTGGAAGCATTTTAGGCTGAGCTGATCACCCTGCCAACTCTTTATTGTCAATGGAGAGAAAGTGGCAAATTCAAGGTGCAGATTGTTTAATCTATACAAATATCAGTATTTAAGTGGGATGAGTCATGCCCAGAAACATCTGTTGCTCTCCAAAGAGATCCCAGTGCCAAAGCAGATGTCTCTACTGGGAATATCAAATCAACAGATTTAGCCTTGTCTGTCATTTTTTTATTCAGCTTTTAAAGTCTCTTGACACAGGTCTATATACTCTTTGTGGTCTTCCTCCTTGCTGCTGAACTTGAAAACTTCACCCATGAGGACTGGGTCGAATCTGCATTGTCCTGTCTGAATTAGTTCACATCTTATAAGTGTATTGAAATTCCAACTGAGTGATGAAGGCAGACTTTCCTTGTGCATCTTCACATCTAGTGTGTGCTTACTAGGAGTCCTTAAAGAAATCAAAAGGGCCTCTGCATATTGACTGTACAGATCAAACAGGACAAATACAACATAGTCCAAGAAATCTTTTGGTGGGCAAAGTGGAAATGGAATATACTATCACACTTTAGGCATGTCCTTTCCTACTTACACTCAGGTGTACCTTCAGAAATTCACTTGCCTCTTCCAGCTAAGTCACTTTTTTTCTGACTGATGAAGAACAGAATCCAGTGCTTCTTCCTTTTTCACCACCCTTTAAGTAAGAGCAATCTGTTTCTACTTGTATTTCCATAAAAGAACTTAATTTGCTAAACACAATGAGTGATATCCCCATCCGAGGCATAGTTTGTGCACTTAACTGAGTAATTGCTTTCTGGCAGCTTTCTCTAACGATCTGCTCTCTCTTTCCCAAATGTCTTTCTGCATATTTCCTGTGCATGTAAGGAAATTTCCAGTATTTTTGACAATAGGTGTCCCACAGGGTTGACACCCTTAGACTGGAAGATGCAAGATCCTCTTCCTGCCCCAAGACAGGCTTTCTCTGACTCTCACCTACACGGAGAGCAGATGTGATATGAGAGATGGACATCTCAGCTTGTGCAGCACTGAGCCGGGCTACTGTTCATTTACTCTGTAGACCCACCTTTACTAAAGGGAAGCACTTCTCAGACTCTCCTTGCTTTTTAATTTTTCTTCTGGTATTAGAGTATTAAATTCACAGTGTTTTAGACACAAGAATACAATTCGAGCATTTGATTAAAATCTAAAGCGACCAAGTTGATCTTTTTTCATAAGAGCTTCTTCGAGTTCCAGTAACATGAAAGATGTTACATCTACCATCAGATACCAGATCATCTGCCTCAGTGTTGAGCTTATCTTAGTTTCATGATTCTTGGGAGCTGCCACAATTTATTGCCATCTGCTTCTTGGTCAACAACCTCATGGCATTGCTGACTGATTTTCTTGGCTTTTTGTTACAGTTTTTCACTTTTTTTTTTGACATTTCATGTTTTATTTAGCCAGAATTAGTCTGCCTTCTCTCCTTCTTTCCTGGTTTGACTTGCTTAGAAGGCAACTCTTCCTCTTTTTTCACAGCTTCTCCTCGCACTGCTTTGTTCCAGAAGGTATCAGGACTTTAAGCACATGTGGCTTAATACCATAGGTGCAATTTAGTGAAAGTTTGTTATCTTGCTTTTCCCTGAAGTCAGGCCACCTGAAGTCAGGTCATGCTGAAAGTGTTTTCCAAACAAGGTGACATTTGCCGGATGATCAGATGAAAAGTAAAATAAATTAAGAAAGTAGCAAGTAGATTCAGAACACAAGCAAAAAGAAACAGAGCAACCACAAACTTTATTTGCTATCTATGTTCGGAGCGATTCCCAAAGTCCTCTCCATGTTTTGTTCAGCTAGGATCTGCTGGGACACGTCTGCGGCTGGTTGGAGCCGGGAGCTGATTCCCTTGACAAGCTGTATTGCCCTGGCACTATCCCCCCCTGCTACAACCTGCTGTTTACAGCAAAGCTCTTCCAACACATTTTTCATCATGCTGGCCATTCGGCTGAATACGGAGACATCCTGTATCCCATGGTCGTGACGCTTCTGTTTTAAACAGGGTATTAATTTATGACTCCACGGTTTGTGAAACATCTTCTCAGATAGCATTAGCTTGTGATCTGCCATGGTGCTTTGGAGAGTCTCTAGAATCAACTCATCTTAGTATCAACTTATCAATAGGCAGTGCACTTACCTAGTGCAAACACATCCCTTTTGACAAAGAGATTATTTAAGAGCTGAATCAAAGCATATAAATTTTCTATATTGCAGGCCTCAACAGCTACTTATTTTATGACCGTACCAGTGCTAACAAGAAATATAGCTTTAGACAAAGAGTAATTATGATTACTTGGGGATTGCCCCAGCTATAGCTTGCAGGATCCTATTTTTGCTGACAGAAAGAGCACAAGTTTGAAGGGGCTTGTAAGAATTTGGAGGTGATAAAGTGAGATGCTCTTCCTTAAAAGGATTAGAGAGATTAAAGCAGAATGAAGTCCAATGAAGGCAGGCATTCCAGCCTCAGAACGAAGTTCATGCATATGTGACCAGGCAGGGCAGGAATGACTTCTCTTGAGACAAGTTAAATATTTTGATGGCTTGTGGGACCTACAGGAGTACAAGTTACTAATGTATACCTGATCATAAGAACAACATACAACATACTTTGGAACCCACAACGCTTCTGCTGTTTTTGTGCTGTTTATGACAGCAAACAAGGCATTTCAAAATTGTTAGGATGCATCATGACAAATGACGGCAAAGCCAGCCAGCTTAAACCCTCTCCCTGAAACCTTGCAGAACTAAACATTTGCTCCCCTGAAGCTCTTAACTCTCAGAACTTCTCCATGCTAAGACTGTGTTTGAGCAAGAAAATTTTTATTATATAAAAATAATCACAGTCAGGAACTTGAACAAAAAATAGCTGGAAAAAAATAGAGATAAACTCTGACAGAAGCTCATCCACATCCAACTCCTTTTCTGTGATTTCCAGATGGCATCCATATTATCACTTGTTATGGAAGTCATGTTGATGGTGTCCTAAATTTGTCTGTCAATTGTCTTGCTGCTCTTGATGCTGATGTGGGCTTGACCTAGATAGAATTCTTGATGTTGTGAGAAGATCCTTCTCTGAGGATTTCCTAGGAGCATTTACCTTGGAATAAGTCAATCTTTTTATTAGTCAGCCTGGTGCTTTTCTGTGTGCCCTCACCAGAAACTATAAGGTCTGCACTGAAAGCACGTATTTCTGGGATGTTCTGTATTTATTAGACATTCATTGCTCATTGCCTATGCAGACAAGTAAAACTATTTTCTTCCTGTAATATTTCTCTATCCATTCACGTGTTTTGGAATGAATGTAGCAACACACTTTGATTTCTTTTATTGAAGAACAGATTTATTTTGCACTGAGTAGTATTTTTAACAGATCAGGGCATTTATAATAATTAAGAAATCCAGCTACTCACTATAGTTTCCTTCTTCATGGCTATTAGTGCAGAAATAATACTGCAGCTAGAGCGATGTGCATCACACTTCTAATTTTGAAAAAGTTGTCAGTGACAGGTGCCACGCTCTGTGAGTACAGCTTGTGTCCAAGCTGCTAAGTCCTACCAGTACCTAAGCTGCTGTGCAGAGCTCACTGCCTTAAACTATATGGAGACAGTCTGTAAATGGAAGGGCATCATCGACTCACGTGTCAGCTCTATGAGGAAGCACTTCAGTGTTGCATTGCCAGGCTCCTTATTGCAGCTGGAGTGTGGTCTAGAAACATCTGCATAAGCTAGGTGTAGAAATCTATTTGAACCTGGCAGGTTCGGGTTATTATTATCTCTTGGCTTCAGAGTCATGAGAAATTGTTCATGTTGGCTCTGGACTTTGATCCCAAAAGCAGCGTAGCTACATTCCTACTGTCTAGTACCCAAAAGAGTAAGACATGCTTGAAGCCAGCCTGTATGTCTCTGCACCTGCAGCACTCTTCTATATAAGACCAGTAGAAAGTGGCAAGCAGCCTATATTCTTTCCAGGCATTCCTGGTGGCCTGCTTAGCTGCTCTATACAGAGCTCAGGATCTTCTTTGGGGCCTGCTTATCCCTTTACCTCTTTACCATGCATTCATGAAGCTTTAGTCTTCTTTCTTCTGCTGCTTCCTGTTAAGCTGTTTTGCTGTTGCTGTTATTCTCCTCACTTTATAAGTAGTTCTCTCATGTTTTTGCATGTTTTGCTTTTCACAGCTGCTGTTATGAAACTGAAGCAGCTCTTCAGTTACAGCTGAAACATGGAGTGTTTCTGTCTTTTACTGGTGGGCTACTGGAGAGGTGTATATTGGCCCTCTCCATTTAAATGAGCTTCCAGTCACATGCTAGTGTCATGACCATGTTCACCAGCCAATAGGGCATGTAAATTTGCCTATAATTTTTAGATTTTCCAGAAATGTCTTTTTGCAGCACACTCTGGAGAGTTTCATGGCATTTTATGTATCTGGAAGTAGAGCTCTGTGAACCAACAGTGTATTCGCACAGCAAAATTTTACTTAATCATTCATCATTTTGATTATACTCAGAACCAGTCCAAACATGCCCAAGATGTTAAACAAACCATCATTGTTATTTTGCATTAAAATTGCTACCTAGATATCATCCCTAAGACCTCAAGGAACACATGCTGTAGCAAGTTATAACAAGAACCTTCATTTTCTGTTTTTAAAATAGGTTTTCAGTGCTGTATAGTTGCTATTTAATTCTGATGTAGAAATAAACCTGAGCAGTTCTTTCATGGAAGGGTTCTCCCTGAGAGAAGCACTGAACTTGCTCTGCTTCCAACAGCACTGAAACAGTGCTGCCAGACTTCTGCCACAGAAAGTCTGGAAGTGGACAAAAGTGATTTTTGTTCTGATGTGTAATTTGCTCAAACTGGGCCGCCTTCTAATAGTAATTTTAAGGATATTAAGAGCTCTCTAATTTACCAGACATTTTACCAGTTTCCCTCATTAATCTCACATTCTTCAATTCAATTTTCATTACTGATGTGGCCTACAGGACTTTTCAGGACCTGGCTTTCTTCTGTGTTTTGGCAAAAGGACATCACATTCTTCAGATGAAGCTGATCTCTTGCTGAGGCCAGCTTGGCACCCAGTGTTTCCTTCAGTAGCAAGACTTGCTTTATGCCATGGGACATCCTCTGAGCATAGAGATGTTGGGTGAGGATGAAAATATTACAGCCTCCCTAACAACAGCCTAACAACCCTAAAAACAGCCTGGGGTTTATCACTTGGGAATGACCTGCCCAAAAACCCCCACTATTATCCTTTCCCAAATCCTCACTCCTTGATTGTGTCTTTTTGGGAATGCTGTGTGAGCAGGTCATGGTGGGTAAACGCTGGTTAGTCTCATAACTCTTGTGGAAAATCATCTAAGTAACTTGGTAAACATTCCCTGCCTCCCCTTCCCAAATTTAAACACTTGTGGTATCTCAGATATGGATCAGCTGGATGAAGATTCCCAGTTCCAAGATCACCTGGATAAAAGGGCTAGTAAAACCTTCATAATTTATATGATTCATGCTTGCTCAGCAAGTCCAAAGGGATGTATTTGCTAAGCTCAGCAAAATGTGTAAGCCAGTTATATTGTAAGGCATGAAGCAAATGCTAATTTGTCTGTAAAACCGCAGTCATGATCTAATGCAAACACTTCTTTTTCTATAGTAATGTGCTACCTGCACAAATTGTGGGATTAAATTGCATGCAGGCACAGATTTCATCCCTACTAATGCAAAAGGTTTGTGTGGTATATGAGTGTGTAATTTGGTGCAGATTAGTTGATTTTAAAATGAAAAATCATGAAGGATTCTCATCTCCAGCAGAGTTCTCTGTACTAAAAAGAATGTAGAGTTCTGCTTTTTTGAACTTACAGAGAATCAGAAAAATTGACACAGTTTTCATCACCAAGCTCCTTCTCACCAAGCACCCCACAAATTCCTCTTTTCAGGATCATACTGCTATATTTGTTTAGACTGCTCTGAGGTCTGTGTACCTCTTTCACCATCTGGACTATCTCTCATCCTTCTAGATGCCACTGGATCAAAACAGTTCTTAGAAAGCCCGTGGTAATTCCTGAGAAACTTCTGAGCAGCTGTGATTTTTCTTTCTTTTAGGCAGGGATATTACCAGTATTTCAGGTAAGAAGGCTGCCTTAATATCTGCTGCCAGCTCAGATGAATTAACTTGTAAATTTCTTGCAACTCTTTCAAATGAAGAATAAAGGTTACTTCAAATTATTTCAACTTGGTTTAATCTATCTTGTAATCATATTAAATTACCAGTGATCTCATAAACATTTTTTCCCCCCACAATTCAGCCTATTATATAGCAATTATGTCATTTGCTATATGTTCATTGGAAATTTTCCACTCAAGGACAAACCCAATTTAATTTCTCATAGTTTGTTTATTAAATTTCATCCTTACAGTGTGTCTTTCATTCTATGCCTGGACATCAGATTAAATCCTCACCACCACTACCACCGGAGCCAGAGCTGCAGTTATATTACTCAGCTGAATAAAATGAAATCCCCTTAACACCACTTATGCTGTCGCAGCTCGGATTGGGAAACCTCTCCAGCCCAATAGACAAGACATTGCTCATTCCAGCATAGCACCTGAGATGAGTTCAGATTTGACAACTACCAGATTTGCTGATCCAGGAGCTAGGAACAGATTCACCCAAGTGTAATGTCTGGAGATAACTGAAAACCATATAGGCTTTTCCAGGGAAATATGAAGAGGTGTTTTCCAAACAGCACCCCTTTGAAGCTTCCGAGGACCATTCAAATCAATGGGAGCCTGGTAGTATTGTGTTCCCCTTAGCACGGCTGCAGACGACTGCAGGAGGTAGAAGGCAGTAGCAAATTGAGCACGGGTGACTGAGGTGTGTTTGGGTGCCAGAACCAATGCTGCTCACTTGTTTCAAATAGGACAGGGAGCGCTCACTAGTACTATGATATCAAATCCCAGCCCTCTTATCATTTGTCTTCACTTGTATTTGATTCTTCTGAAATGCAGAGCATGCAGGTCCAAGAGCAAACACGTGCTTTTCATTTGACTGGTACAACATGTGAGACACAGTGGTTAAGCACATGACATCAGTGTGCCGGTTAATGTGAACAATTAGGATCACAGAGCTATGCAATCTACAGTAGTTGAGGATCTCTCTGGAGATCTTTTCTTCCCAGGTGAATGACTGGACATTTTCTACCATGATGCCACTGTGCTGCAGTTCTAGCAGTGAAAGTAATACTTGTGGTCATGTGGAAAAAGTGTAGTAAACACAGAGTAGTGCTAGAAGATAGGAACAGGTCCATGACCAGTGGTGGACGGAGACTACAATGGGTACAGAATCACAGGGTAGCTGAGTTTCAGAAGACACCTCTGGAGGTGATCTGGTACAACTCCCCTGCTCAAGCAGGGCCACCTAGAGCTGTTTGCCCAGGACTGTGTTTAAACGGCTTCTGAATATCTCCAAGCATGGTGGAGACTCCACAACCTCCCTGGGCAGCCTGTGCCAGTGCTCAGTCACTGTCACAGTAAAAAAGTGTTTCCTGATGTTCAGAAGGAACGTCTTCTGTTTCAGTTTGTGCCCGCTGGTCTGGTCCTGGGCACCACTGCGTAGAGCCTGGCTCCATCTACTTTACTGCCTCCATTAAGTACTTACACACATTGATAAGATCCCCCTGAGTCTTCTCTTCTAAACAGTCCCACCTCTCTCAGCCTTCATAGGAGAGATGCTCCAATCCCTTAATCATCTTTGTGGAACTTCATTGGACTCTCTCCAGTATGTCCATGTCTCTCATATTGAGGACCCCAGCACTGGACTTGGCACTCCACGTGTGGCCTCACCAGTGCTGAGTAGAGGGGAAGGATCACCTCTCTCAGCCTGCTGGCAACACTCCTCCTCATACAGTCCAGGACACCCATTAACCTTCTTTGTGGCAAGGGCATATTGGTGGTTCATGTTCAACTTGGTGTGCACCAGGACTCCCAGGTTCTTTTCTGCAAAGCTTTCCAGCTGAGTTACCCTCAGCACGTGCTGGTGCATGAGGTTGTTCTCCCCCAGGTACAGGACTTTGCACTTGTTGAATTTCATGAGGTTCCTGTCAGCCCATTTCTACAGCCTGTTGAGGACAGCAGCATGACCTCTGGATAGTAAAAGAACCCCCTAGGATATCAGCCGTTGCTCCCTGTTTTGTGGCATCAGCAAACTTGCTGAGGGTACACTTCTCCATCATCCAGATCAGCAATGAAGATCTCAAACAGGACTGGACTCAGTATTGATCCCTGGGGTACACTGCTACTCACTGGTCTCCAACTAGACTTTCTGCTGCTGATGACCACCCTTTGGGTCCCGGCTGTTCAGCTAGTTTTCAACCCACCTCACTGTCTGCTCATCCAGCCCAGACTTCAAAAGTTTTTCTAGGGGGATCTTATGGGAGACAGTCTCCAAAGTCTTACTGAAGTCCAGGTGGACAATATCCACTGCTCTCCTCTCATCTACCAAGCCAATACATGACTTAAACTTTTGACCAAGAGATTCTGAAAGTTAGATGCTCCACTATTTCATAGATTAAAGAGTTTTACAGCGCAAGTTTATATGGCCAGGTCACTTTGTAAACAAGAGAAATCTGCATTTTAATCTGAGAAGATTTAGATGGTCTCAAAAGCCCAGATATAAGGTATCTTTTTATGTGGGAAGAAACCTGTTTTCACATTCTTGTTTCTCTACAGATAAAGTGATTGCACATCAGTGCAGCTGACAAAAACCAAGCAACCATACCACTACAGAAGTCGCAACATTTCTGCATATAAGACCAGAATAACAACACGCTCCCAGAAGGATCTGTCATGGGTGGAAACTTCAGCCAGTGCATTTACAATGAAAAGAAAAATGAAGTCAGTTCTAGAAGAGCAAAATATTTTTAGTTGGAAAGGGTACAATAAAAGAAGAAAGCATCTACATTTTTTAGCAAAACGAAAAGCAGCATATGGCACAACTGCCTAAGAAAGTTTGAAGGCTTTAACGAGTGGGAAAAGTGAAGAAAGCAGAAACAGAATATAAATGGCTGTGACAGGCTCACACTTGCTGTCCACTGCTGGGAGTGCACAGCTTCCTACTGATAGAATTGGCGGAGTGTAATTCTTGTCTATCTTATATCAGTATCGGGATTAATACTGGTTCCTTAGTATTATTGTTAATTATTTAGTTTTAGTCTATTAAATCTATTTATATTTCAACCCTCGTGGTTCTTTGTGTTCCCCAATTCCCCTTTCCGGGTGGGGAGCGGTCAGTGGGTGATAGAATAATTGTCTAAACAACAATAAATTGTTATGCGTTTTCTCAAACCGTAATAGTAAGAAAACCTGGACCCCAGGGCAACCCCACTGACCTTTTGGAATTATATTACTGAAAGAAAATGCATTATATCCAAGTAAAAATTCAGAGTAAAGCATCATTATTTCAGCAAATTTCCATGGATCAAGTTTCATTAAGCTAGAACTTGACTGTTACAGTTACTATTCAGTAACACTAGGGATATCTCAATATTCTAATTATTTGCTGTTGAGAGTGAGGCGGTGACCTTGGATACAACACAATTTCTATGTTCTGTTACTGAGTCTTCCATAAAACCAAACAGCACATGGTATTACAGCGCTACCACTAATTGCGTGGTGGAATCTGTACCAAACTGTACAGATCTGCTGTACTAAACTGTACTAAACATCACTCTTTGTTGTTGTTTTTTTTTTTTTTTTTTAAAAAGGGTTTTTTTGAAGTCTCCTGCCCAGCTCTTCTGGTTTTTATTTTTTTCTGCGTGCTGGCTGCATCCCTTAAGGTCTCAAGTAAGCCCAGTATCTGC
The DNA here is from genome assembly GCA_026413425.1 of Tringa solitaria. Lineage (NCBI taxonomy): Eukaryota > Metazoa > Chordata > Aves > Charadriiformes > Scolopacidae > Tringa > Tringa solitaria. Next base: position 139,049,351 of record JAOXJM010000001.1, read on the forward strand.
TTTCTATCTTTCTTTACCCATTATGACATATATGTTTGAGGGTATTTTTTTGTGGATTTATAAAGAAAACTTTACAAGTCTGTAAGGTTTCAGGAATATGCATACCTGAAGAGTGACTGCTGGCCCACCCTGTCGTCCAAGGTCTGTAATCATAAATTACATAGTCAGAATTCTACCTAATATTCTACTCTGTGGTAAAAATCATGCTTTAGGTGCATCAGAATTGTGCAATGATCTTTGCTGAAGCTCATGATAATGGTGTAATTAGAAGACCAGCAGTATGCATTCTGTTTCAATAGATAAATAACAGCCTTGAGTGTAAATTTAAAATCCTAATTTTTAAGCAGGACAAATTCCTTTGCAGTAGCAAATTCCTCAAATTACTTCTACTGTTCTACTGTCTTTTTTTCAGTTAGTCAGCTTACAATTTCTTCATCTACATTCCTCTATCCTCTTTTTCCTTTGGGACTACGTCAAATCATTATCGGCTTTGCACAAAAATCTGTTGGATCTGCAATTAATGACACTCTTAACTAAGGCCCTGAATTGTCTATTTAAACATACATTCAACTAACAGGAAGTGCAACCACAACAAATTGCAGACCTTAAGTCAGTTTCAGCAGTTTTTGAAATCTGTCCTACATTATATTCACTTTTGAAACTCCACCATATTGAGAGTAAGAAGTTATGGTGCACTTCAAAAACTATTGTAGTAGAAAGTTATCAGATAAACTCCTTCCTGTTAAGGACAAAGATCAGCTACATCATCTTCCTGTCACTTTTCTGAGGTATTTCTATGTAACTTCTGGTGTAAATCATGAGCTTATAGTTTCCTCCAGTATTCAGTCACCTGAATTGATTTTTGCATGACCATAAAGGCAGATCTTACTGGTAGTTCAGAATTCACACTAGTCTAATACATCCTGAAGTTAGTTTTAAAGAGAAGTATAACCACAACATATTTATGATAGATTATGGTTTTCTGTAACCCCCTCCATCTAATTATTAAGTAATTATTTCTACAGCTACACTGAAAATGAAAAAAAACCCCAAAACCAAAGAACAACACCTTAAACTCTTAAGTACTTCTCTAAGCACAGTATTTTAAATATACTGTTCACCAATCCTGTGGAATTTATCCTATGCTTTGCTGGTAACAGAGGTGACGGGTGGACGTGAGGGGAGACCTGACTAGTCTCGTGCAGAGAGCATGAACCTCACGGAGCTGGTTTGTCTAATGCTCCAGTGCAGCCTGACATGTTTCATTGCATGCATTCCTTCTTCTGCCTTTGAATCCTGCCTGGCAAATTGGCTCATCAGTTGGGGTTGAGGAGCCGGGGAGAGATTGCCTGCTCAGACAAGTTTCTCTAAAGGACATGCAGTTCATCAATGCATTGTAATTCCTCCTCCAATACGTGACTGGACACAGGTATTTATACGACACAGAGAGAGGGACACATCTCCCAAACGTGACCTAATCCTATGAGCAAGGGAGATCTCAGTTGAAATGCATCTAATTCATCGCAATGTGACCTGCAAGGACAGCTGGGTGGGAAGTGGTGGTTACCACATGAAAATCAAGGAATATAAGGTAAACTATGAAGCTTCCTAGCATTAAATCTTATTTGAAAAAAAAAAAGTGTAAATCTACTTTGAGAGAGGGCCTTCATGCCTTCTCCTTGCCCAGTGCTTCCTCCCCCGGCTAAAACCAAGTATCAAGCCTTGCTACTGTAAATTGGCAAAATGAAAATAGAAAGAGGCTTATGATGAAGGAAAGAAAAAAAAAATTTTTAGCATTAAAGCTTTTTATGACTGAGGCAGCACAGATGTTATACATTTGTCCCAGCCCGTGTATCCTGTTTTGAAAACCAGACACAGATTTCTGATTCAGCAGCCACGGATGGTGTACTGTCATGGCCTGGGGGCTTTAGGATGTGTAGTTCTTCCCTCACTTCTTGATGCCCCTAAGGGAATGGATCAGTGAACTGACCTGGGTTAAAACTCCTGGCAAAACAGAAACAAGACTATTTTTCACCTGGATCGATGCCTTGATATGGTTCACTCTGTTGCTCCACAAACAGTAGAGCAGAGGGTGTGGTGTGAGGGGAAATGGACTTGTACGGGGCAGCCGGGAAGCAGGAAACCTTTCAGACAGTGCTGTCATTAAAGCCCATGTTTCATGGTACTCAGCATGTCATGAGGCAGCTGCTAAGATCTGGCATTTTTCTCGCTGCAAAAATAAGGTTTTTTTTCTGCTGGTGGGGTGCTGAAATGGGTGGTTGTCACGACAGGCACAGGTGATACACGCATACTCTCATGCTGCAAAGTCTGAAACTTGCCCTCTAAACAGTGATTGAAGCAATAGCATAGGTATGCTTAAATGTATAGGAGTTAAATGATAACCACAGTTACATTACACAAAGAACACCTGAAACTCTACTATCTAATGATTTTGTTTAAATGCCATTCACAGTATTCCAAATATTAATTACTACTCTTACATATCATTGCAGTGTCTACTGACTGCATAGACCTTCAGTTAACATCCAGGATGACAAATTATGGCTCAAAACATTGTTTGGCTCAGCCAACCAAAAAGACTGCTGCTAATCTAAAGCAGGAAACACATACAATGTCAGAGGAGATGTAGGAACACCAGTAAAGTTTTATAGACTTCTCCTTGGAATGTTTAGTAAGTTAAGGCTTTATAAAAAAGGTTCTGGAGCAGAGCACCTCTAATTTCATGTTCATGCTGAGCACCCTGCCCGCAGATGCACTGAGGCCATCACTTCCTTGCAGTTCTGCACCTGAACCTGAAGGTAAGATTTAGACTACCTAGGTAAAAACATAATACACTATAACTCAGAAGAATTCCAATGTTATTTTATTATTATTAGGATTATGAAATTATACTACTCTATTTTTGCATAATTCTTCACATTATGTTGGTACATTAAATACATTTTAACTTAAAAAGGACATTTCTGAGGCCTTTTTTGTCGCTCCTCCTGATATATTGGCTGCTCCTTTCATTGTGCCAATATAAATGCTTTTATGGAGAAAAGGAGTAATAAAATTTTGGCCAGGCAGGTTAAAGTCCTATATTTGTTGATGAGATCAAGCAAGACAAAGCCTAAAAATGAGGATATGACAACTGCAGCAAAACAGGGGCTGTTACAGGAATCAGTCAATAATAAAATTTTCCATTTGATTTGATTAGTTTATTTCTAGAAGGAAGTTCATAGCCAGGCTGCTGTCCTTGTCTGCCCCATAAAGCCACATGGAGGCACAAAGGCATTTTAAGCTGTTCAGCAGCATGATGGCAAACATTTGACATGGAGCTTGGACAAAACTGGTTTCTTCCACCACTGCAGACATGCACACTTGTGTATTGTGTGACGAATGTCCACTAACAGTGGTTTGCCCAGCTGTGCAGAAGCAGAGGTTCAGTCAGGGAGGAACACACCTGCTGGGTGGCAGCTGGACCTGTTGGTGCAGGGTGGTCTTGGCAAGACACTGAAATGCAGCCTCTTAAATCATAGGTACAAAACCAGTGTGACTGAAAAAGGTCATAGGAGGGCTGGTGTGACCTGAGGCACAGAGCCCTTGGGAAAACCCCTGTGTGAGCTCCTGAATTTGTTTTAGGGAGAATTTGTTTTCTGTTCCTTTTGGGAACAGAAGCAGCTTCAGTGCTGCTGACAAATGATGGCTATTACTGTTGCCAGTGATTTTTACAGTTGCTTTTTAAAGTTTGACTTGTGAGGAAGCTGAAGTAGGAAATGGCATCCCCAGTTTGTTCTCTCAGTGGTGGAGAAGAGAAAGGGGAGACAAGGACAGCACTTATATCCCTTACTAACAAACAAAAAGCAGCTGTCTGTGTTAACTGTGAGAAGACTGAAAAAAAGATTATCATGTAATGCACTTTGTTCAGGCTGCAGCGCTGTAACTTGGCTTGAATTTTCATTTTCTTGTGGCTGGGTTTATAGGTAGAATTTGAGGACAAGGAGAAGCTTCACTGTTAGCTGTGCATCATGTTAGGAGATTGTGGTATGTGGCTTTGTAGGGTTGGGGGGAGAACAGAGTGGGTTCAGACCCTCTCTCCCCCCAGATATAATTTAGAGTTGGCTGAATAATGGATATTGGGATGCCGTGTTTCACTCACAATAAATAATGTCTGAAACAAAGTTGAACTACATAGAGGTGAAATAAGAGTAAAGTACTAACAGTTGACTGAACTGGTAGGATGAGATAAAATTCTGTGTTATTCTACTACTGACAGAAACCTTAATGGTATATTCTCGCATATGTAATCAAACCAAAAGCTAAACCTTTTTATTGTGAAGAATGTCTTACCTATTAGGGCAGCCATATTTGGAAGTCATTCCCTTGGTACTGGAGACAGTAGAGCCTTGCATATTGCTACATTCAGACTGAACAGAGTCAGTCTGGGAAAGATGACAACACTGGCTATTCTCTCCTGGATTTGATGAGAGTACTGAAATGCGCTGTGAGAAATATTCACCATTATTGATACCTGAAAGCCTGTGAAATCACAGAATGGAAGGAACTGGAAGGGACTTCTGGAGATCATCTAGTCCAACCTCCCTGCCAAAGCTGGTTCACCAAAGAAGGCTGGACAAGAACACATCCAGGTGAGTTTTTAATATCTCCAGAGAAGGAGACTCCACAAGCTCTCTGGGCAGCCTGTTCTGGTGCTCTGTCACCCTCACAGTAGTTTTTCCTTATGTTGACATAGAATTTCCTGTGTTCTAGCTTGTGCCTGTCACCCCTTGTCTTGTCACTTGGGCACCACTGGGAAGTGTCTGGCCCCATCCTCTTGACACCTGCCCTTTAGCTATTTATAAGCACCGATGAGACCCCCTCTCAGTCTTCTCCAGGCTACACAGACCCAGGTCTTTCAGCCTTTCCTCATAACAGAGATGCTCCAGTCCATCGGTCATCTTTGTAGCCATCCACTGGACTCTTTCCAGTAGTTCCCTGTCCTTCTTGGACTGGGGAGCCCGGAACCGGACACAGGACTCCAGACGAGGCCTCACCAGGGCAGAGTAGACGGGGAGGATGACCTCCCTCGACCTGCTGGCCACACTTTTTTTAATGCACCCGAGGATACTGTTGGACTTCTTGACCACAAGGGCACACGGCTGGCTCATGGCCAGCAATAATGTAATTCTAAGGAATGGCTTCATGATCCTTCTGTCATGCCAGGTGTTGTGTCTCGGTCTGCGGAAATGAACTCTGCAAGGCAGAGCCAGCCCCAGGCCCTTATCTGGACGGCTAACCACTCGGACCGGGTGAGCATGCCTTGATGGGGTTGTTTCCGAAGACAAGTGACATTTCCGTGACAGGAAGCCGCTGCAGGAGCGGGGCCGGAGAGTCAGTGCCCTCCCAGTGCCACCCGGCCCCTCACGGCCCCAACCGCCACCGAGCCGGGAACGGCCCTCCCGCCTCCCGCCCCGCGCATGCGCACGTCTCGCTCCCTCCCCCTCCCGCCCGGCGGGAGTCTGGCTCTCGCGAGAAGAGAAGGCTCGCGAGAAGTCCGGCGGTGGCGCCGGCTGTGAGGGGACGCTCTGCGGCGCCTTCCGGAGGTGTCGACCCCCGCCCCTTCTACCCGCTTGCCCTCCCGCCCCCCCCCCTTACCCGTCCCGGCATCTGCGGCCATGGCGGCGCCGCTGGCCTCGCCCGGCCACCGCAGCCGGTTCGAGCAGGAGCAAGAACAGGCCGTCCGCGCCTTGGTGCGCAGCGTGACCGGCATGCCCGAGGAGGAGCTGGGCGGCGGCAGGTTCCAGGCGGCGCTGAATTTCGCTTGGTCCAACTTCAGGTCAGCGCCCGCCCCCGGGGAGAAGCTCGGCGGCTGCGGCCGTGCCCCTCAGCAACGGGGTTGGGGGCGAGTGAGCGAGCGAACAAGGGGGGCCCCTCCGCCCCCCTCCCGCCGGGGCCCACCGGCGCCGCCGAGGGAAGGAGCCCCCGGCAGGGCCGGCCTCCGGCGCCGGGCCCGGCCCCCTCCTCTGGGCAGCGGCGGGGGGTTGTGACCCGCTGCCCCCTGCTCGCCCACAAACAAGGAGGGGGCCTTCTGTTTGCTGGAGGCCGGTGGAGGGCCGTGTCCTGCCGTGCAGGGTGCCTGGGGTAGCGCTGGGGGCCCTTTGCGAGTCCCTGTCAGAGCGCCGGTGGATGGCACTCCATCCCTGTTAAGTCTCATTCTTCCAGGGCTTTTCTCCCGATCCATAAAAAGGCAACATCTCCATTTAGCCCTCCATAATTATGATTGTTGGAGGGAAGTAAAGAAATAATCTGTACATGTAACGAGCAAATAAAGAGAGCTTCAGCAAATAAAGCTTCTGGCCAAGGATACTGTGCTGCTTGTATGAGAGGTTATAAATCTGCAGCAGATGGTGTGTTTGTTATTTCAACTTGTCATAAACATGGTCTTTATTAACCTGTAATACATATTATTTGTATCCCTTTAAATCTATTGTGCTGCCATCTAAAAGTCCGTACTAAGGCTTTACATACAGCTTTTTCAGTGTGCTTTCAGTGTCTGCTGCCAGTTTTTACATGATCTATTTCCAGTTTCCCATGCTGTCACTAATTGCTGCCTCTTCGGAGTCTTATGTACTTGCTTAACTTCATGCAGCAAGTACCTAATCCATTTAAAATCAATGCTACTTCTTAAATTTAAATCAGTTTTTTGGGGTGAGAAGTAGCATAAATGCATCATCAGGCCATGAATCCTAACTATTAATAGGCTCAAATAAGACTATTGTAATAACCAAATAGCCGTTTAAATAACTAAATAACCAACAGCAAAGGTTAGTCTGAGGTGCGGGAGAGCTGGGTATGACCTGTAGCTGGTGTTTCACCACGTGTAACTGCTGAATTTTGAGGAGGTTAGTTGTATTCATGGGGAACGTAGGAGTATCTTATTTGTAACTTCTGTCTCCCTGTTCCTTATATTTGCCAGAAATATTTTGTGTAATGCATCATAGGATTGTGTTTATTGGTTTTGTGACTGTATCAAAATAGTTGCTTGTAGTAGCCGTTACTCTGAGTCTGCAGGTTGGAAATGGTAGCAGGGTTTCTCGAGCTGCATAAATGCGCCCTGTCTTCCATGTCCCCTTCTGACATCTCTCCTGTTTCAGTCATCCAGTTGCATGTAGCTGTGCGCTCAATTAGATTGGGGAATTGTTGGCTTGGGTTTGGTTTTGGTTTTTTGCTTGTTTGTTTGTTTTAAAACAACATGGCAGGAAAACAGAGGCAATGATGCAGAGTTGACAACATGTTTTGACAGGGAGGGTTGGGGAGAGGAAGGTTTTTATGCCAGAATTGTTGTCTAAGAAGTGTGCATGGAACTTCGACCTGAGATCGACTAATGTCATATTTCCAAACCGTGAGACCTAAAGTTGTAGCAGAAGCTCTCTTTAGTTTCGAGTTTGTGGAATTTGTGGTTTGTGTTGTTAGATTTGATGATGTTTCTATGCTGTAGCTTTCAGATTAATTTCTTTTTTGCTATGCAGTACTCTAGACCTATTCATGATGTGCCCAGTTTGCCTAAAACAATTGATGCTGTTTTTGCTTGTGTGGGTTAAGGTCATTAATTAAAGCTTTAATTTCTAAGTCTTCAAGTTCTTGTACTTACTACCATTTTCCATTTGAAGTCATGATTTCCTGCGTAAGCTGATATGCTGTAACAGATGAGATAAGCTACATGTTTTAACCTAAATGTCAGCTACCTACTTAATGTTACATTTTTGCATGCTTTTATTCCAAAGTCTTACACGCAGCTGAAATCAGCTGTAATTTTGGTCTGTAGTTAACAAAATATTTTTTTCTTTTCTTTAATATAGGCAGACCTTCATCCTCCAGTGAAACTTATTAAAAATCCCTGCTACTTGCCTTATAGTTTTATTTTTTAGTTCATTACTTTGACGTGGAGGTGACTTTAGATTGTCTTTCCAAATTCAGTCTATTTAGCTTAAATTTTGCTCCCGATTTAGATCCAACAATTTTCATTTCTGTCTGGATATTTAACCCTGTGTTCTGCATAGTTGTTGCTGGAACCTGAGCCAAAATACTAGGTTGGCTTTGAGGGCCTACACGTAGAGTATCTTGACCTTGTGATCACTGCTGTTATATCCCGTTCCCTGGTTTTTCTGTCTATATAACTGAAGAACCTTATTCTAATTTCTTCTGCAAAATTCATCTTTACCTTTCACGAGTTCTTATTTTGTCCCCATGCATGCTACCTTTGGTGGTATAGCTTTCTTTATTTTGATTAAGCTCTCTTTTCTTTTAGGCACTCACTCTCCTTTGCTATTATGAAGGAGCTTCATTTGGGTTTAGAGGCCTTCCCATGTGGGTGTCTATTTTTTCTGCGCTAGTGTTGCAAGTCCCAGATAATTTTTGTACATTCGACACAGATGCCTTTGACAATCTAGTTCTTGATCTCCTTGCTCCATTTGGTTTAACTGACAGCATACTTTAATTGTGTAGTTTGCTGATATAGTAGTAATTTTCCATTCATCTTAAAGTGCTAGTTAAATGTAACCTGCATTTTTCCATGTTTAAGGTCAATTGTACTAAATCCTTATTGAGCTAAGAGACACTGAGATTAAATTTTGTGGATGTTTAATGCTGTTGCTGAATTAAGCATGCATTATTAAACTAATAATGTTGTCCTCATATATGTAAATCAGCTTTATTTTATTCTTTACTCAAGCTTCCTTTTAAAACATATTCTAATACAGATTTCTTACATAGATTTCACCGTTTTCTTGATGTGAACAGTCACAAAGTAGAGAGGACGATAGAAGGGTAAGTTTTATGCTTATAGATTAATAATGGATTAGTTAACTTTTTTGAAGCATTTTTGATACTATTTTTGTTATTAGAATACATGAAAAATTGATAGTTCATTCTGACCTTGGAAAAGCAGCAAGCTGGAAAAGACTAACAGAAAAATTTCTGAACTCACCACTCCCAAGTATTGAAGAAACAAAGGTATGTATGTTGTGATTTCCTTGTTCTTTTTTCCCTGCAATTATATTTGTGCTAATGATGGGGACTTCAGTTCTAATGTTGTGTTGCACATTTCAGGTGACTTAGCAGCAGGCTTGCAGTTGCCGTTCAGGTCATGGATTTTCAGGGCTATATTTTTTTAATTTCCCCATTTATTTTAGAAATGTGTTTGTTGTCCTGTCAGGGTTTGAGCATATTCAGTGTTGTGACTTAAAGGACATCCTCTCATCCTCCATCTCAGAGCAGATGTTTTATGGTCATTTATTCTACAAATCTTGTGTCTAGAATCTAAATGTATCTAGATTCCCATCTGTTCTAAAGCAATGACTGAACAGTTTTTAGTCCTTGCCCAATTTTTTCACGTTGAGTAATGCATCTGGACATTTTGGTTTTAGTATTTCCAAATCCAAATCTTAAATTTTAGTGATTTTGGCAAAGTGTTTTGGCTAACTTCATTTTGGCCTCTGTTTGGAATAATTAACCATACGAATAAGAGAACTAAGACTTGGTTTCCTGCAGGCCTATTACCTGTGTCCTTCTGCCTCATTGACATTAATGTAGCTACCTGTTATCCCTTGTTCCTCTGGTGACTTCTTACTTTCTTAGTACTTCACAGCTCTTACTGCTTTTCCATGTTCTTAGATTATCAGTAAGTGGCATCTTATGCTGTGGCTACTTTTGAAGTATTTTTATCTTGATTGGCTATTTAGGAGGCAAAAGAGAACAAATAGCATTCAATATCACATTGCAGATGTTCTTTTTGTGGTTCAGGACTGGGTGATGGGAACTAATGTGAAGCATTCCTGCAGATAATAGATTGAGTTTGTTCCTAACCAAAATCTTTTAGAGTATTCATTGACATTTTTTTTCCCCAATATGTTTTAAAGACAGATACACACTATTCCATACTGTCTCTTCTGTTGTGTTTGTCTGATTCTCCATCCAACACCACCTATGTGGAAAAACCAAGAGACAAAGAAGTGGGTAAGTTTACAAGATGTTTATGTTCGCTAATAAAAGATACAATCCACTAATGCAATTTGATAAGGACATTTTTCCTCTCCATGTTATTATCTCCTTCACTTCAAGGTGCTTTATTGATTGTCTTTTTATGATGTATACATTTAAAACAGCCTACGAATCTTTCCCACCCCCATTTATGTTGCATCGCCTAATTAAGTTTTCCAGCCACCAAAGTACCTTGGGAACTCTTTTTGATTTATACCGCTGTCACTTGCTAACATTCTCCACCTGTTCAGCAGTGCTTACATGCTCAAGGACAGGCAGCGGGTTTCTATCCTCAGTCTCTGTGTTGTACCTCGGTAGGAGATCTGCTGAAACAGCTTTGGTGACGTAAATTCCTATGTTCCCTATGTAGTTAAGGAAAGGTTTTCTGAAGGAGATCCCAGCTGCCTGCTTCCTGAAGTAGGACTATTTCACTCAGTGCCTGAAAATGAGGCTTGTGCTTAAGTTTGAGTGGATACCATCCCCCATTTGTTTGCAGTGTTGTATCATAGACTGAAAGAATATTTCAGACTAACCTAAAGAAAATCTTGCATCTTAAGATTCCTTTTTGAATGATCTCTGCACATTCCCTCGGCGGTGTTTTGAATGCACTTTCAGCCCATTCCAGGAATGTGAATATGAAGAGGTTATCTCAAACAACACTAATTACAGTTGAGTAAGCTTCATGTTTAAGATATAATATATTGTAAGTGTGATTGTTATTTTTAAAGTATTACACATCATATCATGGATATGTGGTGTCTTTTTCTGAGAGACCGTTCTTGCTTTATGTTGTTTACGGTCCAGGATCCTTGTGCATATGTATACATTTAGAATGTTTCCACCGAGCTAAATGGAACTAGTCACAATAAGTGATATGTTGCATCCTTGCATGTTTTTTCCAATTGGAGCGTAGGGAAGTGTAACACACTACAGATAAATGTGCTCATAGCACGCTATGTTGCATATTTTGAATGTAAAAATTGAGAATTAATAAATGTGGAATGTACATGGTTGATAGGTCACAATTTACATGTCTGAAACTGTATAACCTTGTTAAAGGAACAGTGGTGTAACCTTAGGTGGAAGGGAATGCCTTTTGTTTTAGATTTAGAGTAACAATGTAGTTTTAGCTTTGAAAATACTTTTAGAGGAAAACGACATCAGGATTACATGATACTTATTTTTATGTTTATATTTCTCTTAGAAAAGGAAGAAGAATTTGATTGGGGAAAGTATTTGATGGAAGGAGAAGAAATTTACTTTGGCCCAGGAGTAGATACACCAGTAAGTAATTTCTTAAGGTAAAAAAACAACTGTATTAGCTGTTTTGAAATATGTTGGAGACCTGATTTGTGTGCTTTGTATGATTCTCACAGGGTTACCCAATATGTCGCTTCTTACTTATTACCCTGAAATACACACAGACCCAAGCAGAGTAACAGTAATACAAATGCTTTTATTCTTCACTGTGTTCTGACTTAATCCTGCAACTAAACTGGATCCTTCTGCCGACCCCTGACTGCTCCTAATCAGAACTTTTTGTAGTTCTGTGATCTTCTCCAGTGCTCTCATTTGGCTGGTTATTAATGTTATGTATAGCTTAAACCAACATCTGGCAGATAGTTACATTAGTCTTAGTGTCCTGAATTTACTTTACAGAGGCAGAAAAAAGAGTTTATATTCCACTCCTCAGATCAATAGGAAGTGAATATAGATCTGTGTATTATCTTGTACTGAAATGTACCGGGTTTTGATGCATTTAATAGGATTGGTCTGGAGAAAGTGAAGAGGAGGAAGACACTCAGCCTTTAAGCAGGGAGGACTCGGGTATTCAAGTGGACAGGACACCTTTAGAAGATCAAGATTCAAATAAGAAAACAGTACCTAATGTTTCTTGGAAAGGTTAGAATAAACTATAATTCTTCTGGTATGGTCATACATACTCAAATTTAGCAAGCTAATTCGGCTTAATTTCCCATGCTTTATTGAGGTGTTACGTTTTAGACTTATAATTGTGGTTTTAAGGTGCAGCTTATTACTGCTTGTTTTATTTTTAACAGTAAAGAAGCTGTATGGAAGGTTTGATCTGATTTCTGTTGATGGTAATGGAGAAGACTTCTGTTTATTTCTGTAGAAACAAACATGGATGTTCCATTATAGATATGAAAATTTACGCAGTAAATGTAGCATGTAGTTGTATGGATATAATGTGAATAGATTCAGGAATAGATTCAGGGATTATTAACTCTAGCTGTTTATTTTTCCATAGAATATTGTAGGATACAGGATACCTTGTGTAAGAAGACTGCATAATATTCATATGTTGTATAAGCAGTAGCTATCTAGCTGGGATTAGGTAAAGCTTTCACATGTAAGAAAAAACATTCTTTGGTAATGTACTAAATGCATAGTTAAAAGGAACATACTGATTAAGTTGCTGGTATTTGGCAGTTTATTTTTTTTTAAGTCAGCTTAGTTTTGTGTATATAATTTGAGAATTGCCTGAAACAGAAGTGCTTTTTCAAAGGAAGAATTGAAAGCTGCATAAATCTTTAAGTCTACTGTTTAGGACTTTTGCAACTTTTAGGAGATGGGGCATTTCTCTGTAAATTTTGCATGATGGTAGCGTATGTGAGAGCAGTAAAGTGTAAATAGTTGGAAGTTGTAACTTACTTGAAAAGATCCGGGATTCTGCAGCTGAACGGGTAGGCGTATTTATAACTTCCCCCCCTGTTCTATAAGCATTTCCTCAATAAATGAAAATACCTCACTGTCACGTGTTTTCACAGTGGGTGAACCTGATGCCCGCAGCTGGCTGGAGCAGCACGTAGTTCCTCAGTACTGGACAGGAAGAGCACCTCGCTTTTCACATAGTTTGCACTTGCATTCCAACCTAGCTGCGGTCTGGTAAGAAAGTGATATCACTTACATATTTCTTACTGGCATGTAATGAAAAACAATGACTTTATTAAATATCTTCACTGTGGAAGCATAACAATAGTGTAGTTATTACTGATTTAGTTATAAACAGAATTAAAAAGATAAGAATTAGTAAGATGAACAAAGCTGTGTTTTCTATTAATACATTATTTTCCTTTTATTTAATTTTTATAATGTTTGTCATATCCAAGAGAGGGTTTTCCTTTTTCAAAGAAGCAAATGTTATTGTTGAATTTTGTTTGGGTTGACCCTTACATTGGGTTACCTCTGAGGAACTAGTGCAGGTGGGTGGGAAGTGGTCCTGGAAATAAGGAGTTCTCTAAAGCTTAACTTTTTGTTTGGTTTTGGTGCCTCCCTTACAAAGTTAGTCCTAAATACAGATTTTGTGTGGGGAAGGAACATAAAGCAGTGTATCATTGTGATCTGCTGAGGTTTTGGAAAGAAAATGAGAAGGAAGGGTTCAATTAAAAGAAAAAAAAAAGCCTAATTCTTCCCTCTGTCCTAATTCTGATGTATCAGTACTGCAGTAATACAGGTCATTACATTTGTCTTTGGTTCTTTAATTTAATTAATTTCTTAATCAAGGAGTTAAATTTGTTTTGGTGTCGGTTACCTAACCAAAATTCACAGTGAATATTAGGTAATGAGTAACATAAATAAAGCAGTGCTATTTCTGTTGTAGTGGATGTGTGCTATATATGTATGATACATAACCACTGTTACTTCATTTTGATTTTTTTAATTTTGAACATGATTACATAAGAATTTAAAAAAACCCCAAACATAAAACCCAACGCAAAACAACCCAGACTCAGTATTTCAGGTATTTGCCACTTAATTGCTTGTCTTGCTATGTATGACTAGATGATATTTGAATGCCTTCCATAGTATTTTGCTTATATGAAAACAAACTCTGCTTTTGTTTATATCTTTAAAATGTCCCCATGAACATTGAATCTATTCAGATATAATTAGAACAAAACTGAGTTTTAAGGTTATTACTTAATTCTTACTTTCAGGTGATTCAGCTATCATTTCAGCCATTAAATTGTTTTAATTTCCTTTTTTTCTAAGGGACCACCACTTGTACACCAGTGATCCTTTATATGTGCCAGAAGAGAGAACACTAGTCACTGAAACTCAGGTTATACGGGAAACTCTTTGGTAAGAGCAACATCAAAAAGCTTGGGTTTTATCTTTTAATATTTCTCTCGAGGAAATGAGAGATTCGTCGTTGAACTTATGGAACTGTCGTTGAACTTGATGGAAGAATTATTGCTGAACTTTTAGCTTGCACCATTGCTGACAATAAAGATGCTGCTTATGTGTGTTAACCATTCAGATTAACAAAGAAGAAAGTAGCTTACTACTTCTTGTGTGCATTGATTCTTCATTGTTAAGAAGAAACAACTTGTTTATATCCTGCCCTTGTGGATTTTTAATAGTGTCCAAATTTAGAAAGTATGTTTGAATCATCCAATAGCTGGAAGTTATCTCAACTGTAAAGAAACTCTGGGAGATGTTTATGTGATGCCAGTGATTTATTAATCTTGTTCTAGCAACGGCTTGTATTGTGGTTGATCTGTGGTCCCCTTTTATTTGAAGAAAATAAACTTTTAGGCAAGGGAGAACTAATTCTTTTAAAATTATATAATTATGAGTCCGCTAAGGGGGAATAATTACTACTGTCTTTGTTTCCTTTCAAGGCTACTTTCAGGAGTGAAAAAGCTTTTTATATTTCAACTGAATGATGGAAAAGTGGCTGTGCGGAATGATATTATTGTAACTCATTTAACCCATGTAAGTTGTTTCTGAATTTCTGCATTTGCACAATTGTTCTTGATTTAATCAAAACACGTCTCACTTAATAAAACTGAATGGGCTGTTCCCACATGTGAGAATATGATGAAGAGATGACAGAATTGTCTTATATTTTAATTCATAGAAATATCTTGTAATTTAATTTTTAGTCTTTATATAATAACAGTTTTTATTAGGTGATTCTAAAAAGTTTGTGGTTTTTTTTTTTCTTTTTTTTCTAGAACTGCCTGAGATCTGTATTGGAGCAGATAGCGGCATATGGTCAAGTTGTGTTTAGACTACAGAAGTTTATTGATGAAGTGATGGGACACAGCCCGGAAAACATAATGCATGGAACAATTTCCACTCCAAAGAAAACTACCGAAGCCCCGTTCAGAACCTATCAAGCATTTATGTGGGCCTTGTATAAATATTTCATTAGCTTTAAAGAAGAACTTACTGAAATTGAAAAATGCATAATCAACAAAGGTACAGTGCAAAGGAAATTTTACAAGAGGGGGGCACACAAGGAAACTTGTATATGAGGGAAACGTGCAAGACATTCTGCAGATACATTTTGAAACTGTGAAAGATGCCATGCTGCATTTTAAAACCTCATTAATAACATTGATAAAATATGATTTTTCTGTTGGATGTTACCTTTATCTAACTTTGGGGTTTTTTTCCAGATAAAACAGTCACACTTTCAATAGTAATAGATAAGTTGGCTCCCCGACTGGCACAGCTGAAGGTGCTTCACAAAGTTTTCAGCACAGGAGTAGCAGAAGTGCCACCTGACACTAGAAATGTTGTACGAGCATCTCATCTGCTTAATACTCTCTACAAAGCTATTCTTGAATATGACAGTGTTGGAGAAGCATCTGAGCAAACGGTAGGGAAAGTCATTCCATCCTTAATAGAATGACACACTAGAATATCTAGTAAATAAAATTTCTCTATGGTGATGGAGTACACTAGCCTTCAGCTACAAAGGATTGAGGACAAATTTGATAGCCATAATGAATTACTGTTTTCTGACATGAGTTCAGTCAACCTGAACAAAATCAGGTTTACAAGGAGATCAGTATGTTTTTAGGCCTGAGGGGAGGAATTTGGGCCATGAAGATGATCAGAGGGATGGAGCATCTCTCCTATGAAGACAGGCTGAGAGAGCTGGGGCTGTTCAGCCTGGAGAAGAGAAGGCTCCAGAGAGACCTTAGAGCAGCCTTCCAATATCTGAAGGGGGCCTACAGGAAAGCTGGAGTGGGACTCTTTGTCAGGGAGTGTAGTGGCAGGACAAGGCGTAATGGTTTTAAATTGGAAGAGGTGAGTTTTAGATTAGATACCAAAAAGAAAATCTTTCCCGTGAAGGTGGTGAGGCACTGGAACGGGTTGCCCAGGGGAGTTTTAGATGCCCCATCGCTGGAGGTGTTCAGGGCCAGGCTGGATGGGGCTTTCAGCAACCTGGTCTGGTGGGAGGTGTCCCTGCCCATGGCAGGGGGCTTGGAACTCGATGGTCTTTAAGGTCCCTTCCAAATCTAACCATTCTATGATTTTATGAATTGTGGGAAGTCAGAGGCCAGGAAGCTGTTATGAAAGAGGGAGTTTTGAAATAGCTTTCCCTCCTGCTATTTCTGCAGCTGCATAATTCAGTTAATGCTGAAATGTAAGGGTCTGGGGTTTTACAGTAACTTGTTGATTATACTAGTGAAAATATAGTAGATGTCTTTTTGTTTCCATTTTCTACATTATGAAATCACAGAGTGTTTTACGACTGTCACAGCTTAAGAGATACTAGACTGGAAAAAAAAAATAGAAAACTGCTGTTTGGGTCTAACTGTGATGACAAAAAGTAACATGAAGAAGCATACACAATGAGTGCTTCCGTTAGAATTAAGCTGTAATTTTTAGTTGAACATGTCATCTTTAAAAAACCCTAAGTGTAGTGTATCTTATGTGTATGTATATCTTAAACTACAATTGCACAATTAAGAGGTTAGGCTTTGCCATATTGCTTCTAATGCTTACTGTAAAAACCTTCAACCACATATTTTTGTTGTTGTTCTTTGAATTCAGGTATCCCTTCTGTTTTCTCTCTGGGTTGAAACTGTGAGGCCATACTTACAAACAGTGGATGAATGGATAGTCCATGGTAATTTGTTTGATCCTGCAAAGGAATTTATCATTCAGAGGTATGGATATTGATACTGGACATACGTAATTCTGTTCAAGTATGAATACAAAACCTGCTGTAGAACCTTCGAAGTGAAGGTGGCAATGAAAGTAGGCTTTCATGTTTGTTATTCTACTCAGGTGGAATTAATTTCTTAATCGTACTTTTATAACTTGTCTCAAACTTCCCATTAAGGAAATTGCATTAGATGTGGAGGCCTACCTTTTTCTGGAATAGAATTCAGTTGTTTTATTTTTTTCATCTGTAATAATCAGCAGTCTGACTCTGAGTGTATTGATGTTTTTTAAAAGTAATTAGCCATTTTTCAAAACCAAGACATTTGCAAAAATTACAAAATTTACTTTTAAATTCTTTGGCTAATATATAGTTCTTATAAATCAAATGCTATTTAGAATTAAAATACTTATTGCTTCTGAGTTGTAGTATAAGTCACTGTAGGGTCTTGAATAACATGCGCATATCCTAAACGTTATTTGAGCTGTTGATTTCTCTTCTCTTTGTATGCTACATTTTGCTGATGCCTTTTTTGACAGCTTGAAGTGGAAAGTGAATATAGAAGTTAAAATTTTGGCTCGTAATTACAAATCTGTTTCCCTCTATTTGCCAAACTTAATTGAACTTCTCTCTGCTAAAGCAGGTCAAGGTGACCATGAAGTAAGAGAACAGTTCTAGTGCTATTGCAGTAAATCTTTAGTAGCTGAGATCTTTTAACCTCCTTACTGTGTCCTACTTTACTTTCACAGTGGTTCTGTAGTTGTGTTTTCAGTGCTACCAGCCGGGGTGATTTCAACTTTTATTTGTGTTTGAACTTAATTTTAATTATGTAATTTAGACTGTTTTTCATCTGACTACAAAGACCAAACTGTATCTGATGTAAACAATGCAAAAAGGCAAAATAAGATAAGAATTGAGTTTCACCTACTCTAGAATTTTTAGCTTTCCCAGTAGTATTTGCTTCATTGTGAGTTTTAAATAAATCTGCAAGTCAGTCACTAATCATTTTGTTAGGGATGCATGCCACAGTGAATAGTTAACTTCTTGGATAAATTTAATTGTAATTACTCTATTTGCCTTATTTTGGGGGTTTATTTGGTTATACAATTGTTTCATCTCCTGCAAGCTGATTCTTTATCCTGCTAAAGCGATCATCCCTTCTAAAGATAGTTTGTGATATGAATGAGCTGATTGTATGTAGTTTTGAAAGTGCTTCTTGACTATTCTAAGAGAAAGATAAAGCACAGACCACAGACAATATGCATCTTCTAGTAAAGAAGTTTCATCTTTTGAAAAGGGAAATACTCAACAGCTTTTTATTTCTTCACAGAAACAAAAACGTTCCAGTTAATCACAGAGATTTTTGGTATGCTACCTACACCTTATATAGTGTGTCAGAGAAGACGGAGAATGAAGAGAAGATGAGTGATAATGCCAGTGCCAGTTCTGGCAGCGATCAGGCCCCTTCAAGCAGGCAACACACTATGGTCTCTTTTCTGAAACCTGTGCTGAAGCAAATCATCATGGCTGGAAAATCCATGCAGCTGTTGAAGAACCTTCAATGCAAAGATGGCTCTCCACAGCAGGCCGCATCAAGAGGTGAGATGTCAGTTTGTGGACTGTCATACCTTAAGGTATCTAACAGCATGGGCATATTTTGGGTAGTGGTGTTTCCATGGTTTAAGAGTAATACAACACTCCCTGTTGAATGTCAGTAACATGGTTGATAACTTCAGGTCTGGTTGAAAGCGCTTACTCTTTCAATGCAAATAAGGGAAAAGAGCAAAGGGAATAAGTATCGAGTGTTCTCTTTGCTTTTTAATGCTTTAAATTTTTCTTAAACTTGTTTTCATGGGCTTGCAATACTTTGGGTTTTTTTGTTATGAGACTAAGGCAAACAGCTTTTATGTTTTAATAGTAAAGCTTTTTTAAATAAATAGTTGTTTTCCATTACTAAGTGGTTGAATAATTCTGAGATAGCATGTGCAACTTTTTTTTAAAAAAAAGCTTACTAATAATTAGATAAAAGATACTTGGGTATTTAGGATATTTATCTTCAATGATTGTAAAACAGTACAACACTGCAATCAATGGTTTGGGGTTTTTTTGGTTTTGCTGTTTCTTGATGTTTAAAAATAGAGATAATTAAGTTATTTTGGAGACTCTCTAGGTTTATTTCCCCCTTTGGTGTAAGAATACAATCTCTTCTAGTGAATGCTGCACAGTTATTTCAGGTAGTGTCTTTGCACCTGAAGGAGGAAGTTCTCTAACACTCTGAGAAATATTTCGTATGTCAGAACCCTGCCTTATTTGGACATATGCCTGACTTTAGGCATTGGAGTAGTCCTACCGTTTTAGCAATATTTAGTTAAATATGTATTTGAGGTTTTTTCTGAATAGTGGTCTAAATTTAGGATGTTAAAAGTTAGCAAGTAAATGTTGGACTATGGAGTTCTTTTAGTTATTAGGACAGAATCTTACCATGGAATATGTTGCCCAATTTAGATGCTGAACGAAAGAGTTTGTATACACTATTCTTGGAATCGGTGCAGTCTCGCCTGCGGCACGGAGAAGAGTCTGTTCCAGATATTATTACAGAACAGCAGGCCACAAAGCAGAGCCTGATAAAGATGCAGTCTATAGCAGAAAGACACTTGGAACTGGATGATGTCCATGACCCACTGCTGGCTATTAATTTTGCCAGGTAATGAATGATCTTCCTGCTGTGTTGTTGAGAGCAATGTTGTGCCTGGTGACGTTTGGTAGACCAAATTTTTTTCGCTGCTGAAAACAAGCAGGCGCAGAATAAAGAGGAGAACCAGCAATCAGTGACGGAAGCTACGTAATCACTACCCTTATGCTTAGTTAAAGAAAAACAATTAAAATCAACGGAGAATCTGCTACTCACATCTGTTAGGGTAGAAAATGGGAAGAGTCTTTATCATAACAGGCTTTTAGCAGATAAGTATTTTAATAGTGAATGCTGTTATAAAATCTAAACTTTTAAATGTATTTGCTTGGAATTTGTACGCAACGTCTTCGATTTGCAACAAGTATATTCTTTGAAGAATGCAGCTTCAATTTGTCCTGTGCTGAAAAAATTTAACTTTAAAAGCCTTCAAAAATTCATGTTAATTGCATTAAAATTCTTCATTCCTCATAATGAGGGAAGTCATGGTAAAGGTTATAAGTGTCTTGGAAATTAGCAGGGTAGATGAACTCTGAAAATCATACTTATTTTGTGATTACAAACGAGAAATATCTATTTATGTTTTCCTAAATACTAGTTGGTGATTTATATGTTTTCATGTCAGTCCTAGGAGGAGTTTGATTTAAAGAAATCATAATTAATAGTAGATAAGAATCTATTACTTCCCTTGTTCATTGGGATTATTCTATTTGTCAAAATTTGATAGATTAATTCAATGTCTGACCCATCCAGTCTATCGAGGTGATAGCTGCTATGAGCCAGTCTTCCTTTTACAATGGGTTTGGCTGTCTAGTAGCTTTTTACAAATTATAATTTAAGCCTTTCTGTGACGAAATAATTAAACTTAGTGTAGACTACAGATACCCTCCTCCTGTGATACAATAATAAAGATAACATATAGGCACCCTATACTTAAGGTGCCTCAAACCAATTCTCAGTGTTTGTGGTGGTGGTTTGAGTTTTGTTTTTCTGGGTTTTTTTTTTGGTTTTGTTTGTTGTTTTATTGTTGGGTTTTGCTTTTTTGTTGTTGTTGTTCAAATTTTAACTTTGTTTTTTCACTTTTATTTTTCTTTTCTGGGAAGTTCCTATGACTGCTGTATACGCACACTATAGTTTTAAAAGTTCCTATGATAATGGCTTTGTTTGAACTTGATGTTGTTTTTTCAGAATTATTCCTTGAGCGATTATGTGAATACAGTATGCCATCCTTTTTGATATTCTTATGCCTGGTCACACAAAACCAGTATGAAGGATGACTTAATAGGCTTGATATGCATTATAATTATGAAACAGCCTTTATTACTTATGCACCATATATTTTATCCAATTTTGATTAAAATCTTTGAAGGTATGACTTTTTTTTATATATATAGTATGAATTATGAACCTTCTTCCTTAAGTGGTTTGTTTTATTTTGAAGATTATATTTGGAACAGAGTGACTTTCATGAGAAGTTCACTGGTGGGGATGTTTGCGTGGATAGATCCTCAGAATCAGTGACCTGCCAGACTTTTGAACTGACATTGAGGTCTTGCCTTTATCCGCACATAGACAAGCAATACTTGGAATGCTGTGGTAACCTGATGCAAACTTTAAAGAAGGATTATAGGTAAGAAAGTAGATTTGGGCTTTTTTTTTTTTTTTTTTTAAATTACTAGTGGTATGCCATATACCAAAAGCCGGAATTTTACATTGTGTTTCTAATCCAATTTGATAATAACAATAAAGTCATTAAGGAGAAAAAGGGGACCTTACATGATAGATTCCTATGTGGAAACTTGGTCTAGCTTAAGTCCAAATCAAAGCTGTCATTTGTCTTCAGTGGATGTCCAACAGAGAAATTGTTTCAAACAATAATTTTAATAGTGTTGTCATTTGAAACTGGAAGACAAATTTTAGGAAGCCAGAATATATTTGCTTAATATGAGATTGAGTTATGATACTATAAAATGTATAGTAGTCCAAAGAATATTATACAATATTTTTTTTATTACTTAGAGTAAAATGGACTATTCCTTTTACATTTCAGGTGTTCATAAGTTCTCATGCTTTTAATCTGTCTAAATTACTGTATTTATAGTCATGGTTCTTTTGAGAGTTGTAGTGGTACTGTTCTTCCTACTTTATCAGAAGAGGAACATCTGCATCATAGTTTTCTGGGGTTCCATCTTCTTAGATAGACCTCTCCTTGAAATTTCATCTCCTTCCCAAAATTCTGTTTAGGGCGAGGGACAGGATTTCCAAACTCTTAAGCTATTTCTGAGAATTGCCTAGCCCATAAGATAGCTCAATATGATGAACATTTCTGTTGAAGCTAGTGGGACTGTTCAGGCTTAGAGGAAAAATTGGTTTGGTTATTTTGCCTTATTTGAACATATGTGAAAGGCTGTCTGAGAGTTAAGCAAAAGATTTACTGTGGAATTCATTCAGTTTGTCTTCAATACCGAGTTCACGTACTGAAGATCTTTCAAGATTTTTGTTTCTGTAACAGTTGTGTTTGATTTCATTTGTATGATTAAGACTGAGGAGATGTTATATGTTTGTTCCTGTTTAGGCTTGTAGAATATTTGCAGGCAATGAGAAACTTTTTCTTACTTGAAGCTGGAGATACCATGTATGACTTCTATACATCTATTTTTGACAAAATTAGAGAAAAGGAAACTTGGCAGAATGTCGCTTTCTTAAATGTTCAACTTCAGGAAGCAGTTGGGCAGCGATATCCAGAGGACAGTGCGAGGTAAAATGCAAATTCCTGCAAAATATGTTTTAGTTATGTTTCTTTCATACTTACCTATACTAATGTAGTTAATTTGCATAGCACAATACTAATTTTAGTGTACTCATTAAAAGAATCTGCTTTAATGAATTTTGAGCTGTTGTCATCTCTTGTACCCAAATCCCCCAGATTACATCATACAGTTGGTATTTAGCAATAGTAAATTTAAAAAAAAAAAAAAAAACAAAAAAAACAAAAAAACCTCTATCCACTAATTTAACATAGTTTACCACAAATTATATCATTTGCTTCCTTGCATAGGTTGTCTATATCATTTGAAAGCGTTGATACAGCCAAGAAGAAACTCCCCGTCCACACCTTAGATGGTTTGACATTGAGTTACAAGGTAGTGATTTAATATTCCTGTAATTCTTATTCTAGAACAGATTTGAAATGTATTAAAGTGACTTATGTTTTCTGTCTTGATATTCTTTCCTCTTCTTAGGTTCCTTGGCCTGTGGATATAGTTATAAGCTTAGAGTGCCAAAAAATCTACAATCAAGTTTTCCTGCTCTTACTGCAAATAAAGTGGGCCAAGTATAGTCTAGATGTTTTACGATTTGATGGTAAGAAACTTCTTCAATGAAAGATACTCTAAAAACTTGTTCTGTGTTCTAAGGGTATAAATAGTCTGCTGCCTTCCGCAATAAGTAGTGTAAACCAGTTATAATTTTGATTCATTCTGTAAAATAGTAACCTCTGTTAGCTTCGAAAATTAGGTACATTAAGCAGGGTGTGTTTTTAACTTCTTTTCAGCCTCAGGGACAATGCTATTCATGCAGCATTCCTTTTGTCTCTGATTCAGGTCTAGTCAGTTATATTGGAAACTTCTTACTTTATTCTTCAGACCTTGCTGTTGAAAGAAGGTCTGTCTGCCACACCCTAATGTTTTGCTTTATGTATAGTTCAAGTTTTTATGAGTAATACCTTGCAAACAAGTTAAGAAAATGAGATGAAAAAAATACTCTTATTTGACAATGGAACAGTAAGCTAGGTAGTTGGGATTACATACTCTAAGCTGCAATTTAAAATGTTTGGGGACTGTGGGAAGGTATTGCTTACTGTCTCCTTCACCAGGTCAATGTTTATACTCTTCCTGTCCCATATAAAGTGGTTACACGCTTCATGTCATAGAAAGATAAATTAGAAAGTTGATGGATTCATATGTGTTTTGTACATCACTTAAATAATTCTTTCCCTAAAAGTATGTAGGTTTTTTATTGCTTAAAATTTGTGAGTATGGCTTTGTGCTTAAGTTCTTTTTCCCTTGTGTGGAGATAGTATACAGATTTATTTGTGAATGTAGTTTTTTTTTTTTTAATCCTTTCACATAATATTTAGCTCTTGAATAGCATTCCTGTTCTAGTATTTATCAAATTATGTTGTACGTATACTGTCAAACTATTCAGTATATTGTTGCTATATTTTAATAACACATCTGAATTGCAAGAAAAATCCTACATCAGTATTGTGTGCAGAATAATAAGAAATAACAAATTTCAGTTTAAAATTTCTGTAACATTTTAGCTACAGTTTGTCTTCATAAGCGCTTTAATACTCTTGCCTTTTCTTTTTAGAACTAGTCTGTGCTGCAGAAACCCCACAGGTTAAGGAAGGAACTGTATTAGAACCAGGAACACTTCCTCTATTTGGACCACAAACAGAAAGTATAAAACAACAGATACATCGCATGTTCCTCTTACGAGTGAAACTTATGCATTTCGTGAACAGCCTGCACAACTACATCATGACTAGGGTTTGTCCTATATCACAATTACATTTATATTATGAACTTGTAACTAAGGATGCAATACTAATTTTCATTTAAAATATAAAAAAAAGCCAAAATAAAAAGCGAAATCTTAGTCTGATGTACTTTTTGCAAAATAATTTTGAGCCAGACATGTCTCAATTTTAACTTGGCAGTTTTTAATCAGTAATTCTAAAAATGCTTTAGAAGTTCTATGTGGTATGATTGATTTTTGGATTTCTTTTTGACTATTTATCTCAGGGCTAGATGATTGAAGCCCAGTCATTTAAAATAGTTTTCTGTAAGCTATTACTTTCTTAAGAGCTATTATGCTTATAAAAGGGTTACTACAGATATTTTAGTTAAACGGATCCATCTCAAAAATCTCTACTACACGGATCCAATAGTGTATTCATGACTTGTCAAATATAAAGGCAATGCCTGTAGATTCATAGCTGCTCTACTATTGCCTTTTTTTTTGCCATTAATAAAATTAATATACTCTACCACCCCCAAGGGCAGTCTGTTTGCCCTTGTGCAATGGCAGTATTCCTATTTATATGAGGAATGTCATTTTTTGTCCTCTTTTTTTTGCTATACTGATGGTAATTTGGAGAGTAAGTGTAAAATTTTAGAGGGAAGAGTGAATGAATCAGGCAATTTTAGGCTCTTTGAAAAAAAAGGTATTGGAAGAGAGTCATATGCAGAGTGTTATAAGCATGAAAGTCTTGTGTGCAACGTGGGACTTAGTAACTATGGTCATCTTCTTCAGATTCTTCACAGTACAGGCTTGGAGTTTCAGCATCAGGTAGAAGAAGCCAAAGATTTAGATCAATTGATAAAGATTCACTACAGATATCTATCTACAATCCATGATCGCTGCCTACTGAGAGAAAAGGTGGGTAAAAAAGTTGGCATGTTTGATATATGAAGTTTAGTAGGACAAGAAAGTAGCTTTGTACTAATTATGCTCTCTGTTTCGCAGTTCATACATACTAAGCAATATATAGTTATTTGCTCTTGGTAGCTTTTTGACTATTTATCTCAGGGCTAGATGACTGAAGCCCAGTCATTTAAAATAGTTTTCTGTAATGGTAGCTTTTCCAGAGTTAACACTGAGATCTAGTTCCCCTTGCAAGTCTCAGGTCAATTCTGTCAAGAAGAGAAGATAATATTAAATTCTTTATATCAGATTTTACATGGCTCATTTCTTTTTAAGAGATGGGAGGATTTGAACAAACTGAAGCTTGGTAATGTAATGAGGATTATAGATACTGGAATGGCAGGAAGTGGAGGTACATGGATGGCATTGTAGCTTTTTATTCTGCATACTGTCTGGGCATAGTCCTCAGTGAAATAGTCAGCCATGAGATGAATTAGAGGGAAAATACAAAACACATCTTAAATTTGGAAGAATCACATTGTAACTCATGAGATTGTTTTTACAGATCAGATTCAATGGCATGGGATACCTTTGTATTGAGACTTAATAATGAAAATGGTTATGCTTAACAATGAATTTCTGACTGTTATTCCTTTTAATTGTTATTTTAGGTGAGCTTTGTGAAAGAAGCTATAATGAAAGTGTTAAATTTAGTACTGATGTTTGCAGACCGTTGGCAGGCTGGTTTGGGGGCTTGGAAGTAAGTATATGTACCTAAAATTCTATATGGTCATAATTTCACAGCTCAGAATATAATTTCTAGAAATTTTTTTGTGTGAAATAACAGGACTTCTCAGTGTTGAACAGCAGATACTAGAGGCTAATTGCTATTTCTTAGCAAAAGTGGAATCTTAGATAGAACATAACAAGTTTCAGTGTATGTTTAGTATTTTCTAATTAAAAAAGGAGGCCAATATATAACTTCTAGGTTTTGAAAAGATTTTCGAGCAGATCAACAAAGAGGATTTTCTTTTCTTTCCTATTTGTTTGTAACTGTAAAATGAGAGGGTCACAGGTTTGGTTTACGGTCATGTTCCCTGGCAATGATTTAAAATTGTAGGCAGGTAGATGCTGACAATTCATTAATTGCTTTATGGAAAGTGGGATTATTTAATTTGGCTTTCATTTGAGAAGGCAATACATTTTAGTTTTCCTTTAAAAAAAAAATTGTCTAAATCTCATCTCTAAGGCTCTTTATTTTTCTAATATAGACTGTCCAAATTATAAAACCTTTGTAAAAAATTTGTGGTAAAAATACACCCCGGGATGTGGTTTGCCTCTCAGCTGCCAGGGCATGCTGCTGACTCCCCTTGAGCCTGCTGTTGACTAGCACCCCCAGGTCGCTTTCTGCAAGGCTGCTCTCCAGCCACTCCTCTCCCAATTTATTCTTTATACTTTTGCTTGTGCAACCTACTGCTTGAAGGATGAATGATAGTGGGCAAGTCTCCAAGGCTGTGTCTAACACTCCAGGTTTGATCTACGGCCCTGAGGCCAGCTGGTGCTGACTGGCTCACATCCATATTTTTCACCACTAATTCTCTTTGGCACAGATGCTACCTAGAACTTGGATCCCACTCTCCTGTGGTATTAGGAAGTTGCTATTTTTGGAGTGCTTTTCCGATTCAAAATGTCAGAAGTGATTTTTGAAGGCTGTTGATAAAGACTGAAACTCAGGGCATGTTGTTGCCTGCTCTTGTGGCAGGAAATAGTCATGGCTGATGTAGTCATCATCCACATCCTCTTGGGAGAAGGGAAAAAGGAAGGGAGTGACTATTTGTGAACTATGTCTTCTCCCTCCTCTGATGAGCGTTAGCTGGTGCACTCCAAAGCAGAATTCAATAATTAGCTGATAATAAAGTAGTGTGGGTGTCCCTGTTTTATTGGCAGTGGAGATTTACCCCAAGGAGCTCTGAAGCAACAGGGACCAGGAATGGCTGTCTTGAAATACAAAGCTATGTGGGGAATAATAATTATCAGTTGGAAGTACACAGTTCCTCCTAGTCACTGCAGAGATTTCTAAAATGAAGAAATTATTAGTGCCATCATGATAGTGCTCAGATGCTCCTGTCAAAATTGCCTTGGTGTTCTAGAAGTAGTGTACACAGGCATAACTGAAATATTGTAAGTTTAAGCCATAATGCTATGCAAAGATTATTTTGTCATTTACTGCGAAGTTTTGGTCCTGTTTTGAAGGTAACATAGTGCTAGTCTGTTAAGTATTCCTCTGTTAAACTGTTTGTAGGATGGAATCCATAGAGAAGATGGAATCTGATTTTAAAAACTGTCACATGTTTCTAGTAACCATTCTCAACAAAGCTGTCTGTCGAGGCTCTTTTCCTCACTGTAAGTACATGAGGCTTTTCACATACCTGCACTTACTGAGACACAAGCTTTACTAAGATTGTATTTATGTTTTAACCTGTTTTAATGTTTGTCAGTATATCTTAAAGAACCTCATTTTGTGAGGTATTCACAGATGGACATGAAGTCTTACTTGTTAATAAGTTAACTTCATCTTTTTTTTTAAGTATTTGCGCCATGTTTTTTTTATGACAGCTATATCTTCAGTTTACCTTTTTTCTTGAAGGGGTGCTGATGTAGCTAAGCAAGTGACAAGCAGTTTTCTAAACAAATTAACTAAACTGAGTTCTGGAGGGCATAGAAAAGCATTCTTTTTGTTGTTGAATGACAGCTGTGATATATGTTGAACAGAAAAAAATCTTAGTATTATGGTGCCTCAGCTACAACTGCACTGAACTGACTCTGCCCATCTGTTGGAATTTACTTTCTCAGTAGCAGAAAGAGCAGAAGACAACATGTCTGTGCTTCTACTTGCAGCCTGTTATTAGCTTAAATTGCTAATCAGTGCCTCTTTGAGTTAGGAGAGCACCTGCTGAATAGGGTTAGCTGAGATGTAGATACATGTTTTAATGGGCTTCTAAAAGAGGTAATATCTGACGTCACTGCTATGCAGTCTACAAGAGCTTGTCTGCAAGAACTGTCAGTGAGAATGGCTTACTGCATACAACCCCCCACAACGTTTATTCTTTATTTTGGTGTGTGTACAGCAGTTAGTATTTCAAACAAAGGAGCGAATTTCTTACCAGTTCTTACCACCTGACATAACTAATGGATAACTGAGGATGAAAGTGGTGAAATACTCTCTACGCTGTCAGAGATTCATAAAATGTCTTACCATTGTAGATGCTGAAGTGTTAAAATTTAAAAAAAATAAACTAGAACTTTATTTTAAACTACAGAATTGGATACTGCAACAAATACTTGTGGATTACTGCAAATGCAAATGCTAACTACTTTTTTATGATTTGGTTTGCAGTGGAATCTTTAGCTTTGTCACTGATGGCTGGCATGGAACAAAGTTAACAGCTGAATCCGTTGAATTACTAAAGAACTGAAAGCAGCATTTTGGCTGAAATTCTCTTGTTAAAAAAATTGTAAGCATTTTGCACTCCAGTTTGAAATGTGAATAGCTAGATGACACTGACACTGACACTGACTATTTAGAGCTCTGTAGAATACTTTAAAATGTAAATGATGTACAGGTATTTAAGTGTATTGGTCGTGTCAGTACTTTTCTCTGTATGTATATGTTTCACCATCAAAAAACATGTACAGTGTAAAATTCATCCCGTGTAAACAATCTGACTTGTAAATACATAAAATGTACTTCATGCTGTAAAAATGATATTTTTTTTAAAGTTATGAATAATTGCTGATCTACTTTTTCCATTAATTTTGCAGCTGTGAATAGGTCACAGGGCAATGTGGAGTGGTGTGACTCAGTTCTTACTATTCAAAAGGTTGGTTATGTTCATATTTGGCCTTTTTTTCCTTTGAAAAAAGGCTAAGAGGCATTCATCTTATTTACTTAATGGTAACACTCTTTGGGAACAGTTATGACAGTTACAATAAGCTGATGTAAAAAACACAAGATTAATTTATGAAAATGGATTATTGCAGAGCATAAAATACCAGTATTTTTTTACCTTAAATGATCAGATGCTAATTTTAGTGGTAGCTCTTGTCTGTTCAAGTAGGATCAAGATCACAGTGTGTAATATATTAACTGTTGGATTGTTGAGGTGTTTCAGAGGTGGTCAGATTTGACTTGACCATTCTCCTCCTAAGGTTTGTTTGCAAAAGGCTTACAAGAGATTAGCTATTAGATGTAAAGTGGTAGATTATAATACAGAAGGGTACATTTCTAGAGAAGTAAATGTGGAATGTGTTCTGCCCAAGATGACTTGCCCTGTCTCCTCCCCATGGAAGTTTCTCTGTGATTCTGGCATCAGTACACCTGCGTTTTAAAAGGGAAAATCAGTCCTAGCCGGTTACCTCTTTATTTATTTGAATAAATAAAAGGTTTAATAATTGGAATTTCACTGTTGAGTGTGTTTCTGCTGAAATCCAGTTGGTAACAAAGTTTGAGAGCTGTTTCTGCAAGGTAGATGAAGTATATTACTACCAACTGACATTGTGTGGCTGGTATTAAAACAACTATTTTTTAAGCTGTGAAATAATAATTGCTTCATACGACAATGAATATTGCTTTTCTTGTTTGAACATGAGATCTGAAAAGGTTCTTCTCAGTTATAGGCACAAAAAGTTTTCAGGAAAAAGAAATCTTTATTGAAAGTGTAACACTGGGAAACTTTCTGCTGCCCTGTAGCAGCGTCTTTTTTGTTTGCCTGAGTAGAGGTTTTGCCTTAGAGAACATTGTATTTGCATTATCCCCTGCTACCACATGACACACTTTTCCAAGTGGATATTTTTTGTGGTAGGTGGACACTTACTAATAAAAGTAATTTGTGCTTCTGGTTTACTGTGGCTGGTTCTTATTCGAGATTCCGTGTTTTTTATTGCATGTAGGGACCGTGTATGTTCTTTATTAAATGTTTCTTGCTCATTCAGAGTAAAACCAAATAGCATACTAATAGCTTTAAAAGGCATACCAGTACTAGGTAGTTCAGTGCTTGTATGCACTGGTTCCGAGTATACATATACATATATACTTTCCGAGTATATATGTAAATCTTGGAGTCTGTGCTCTTAAAAATCTAACAAGTGGTTGCTTTATTTCTCCTTTTATACAGTGGTTACCTTCAGTGAAATTACTGCTTTTCATAGACTTGCCTTGGATAACATTAGCTAGAGGTGGGGAAAAGATCCATCATGTTGTTGAAACAGTACTTCGTAGTAAATCCCTTTGCAGATTTTACTTACTTAGTTTGAAAGACCCCATGCAAGTTAAAGAATTTGTTGTTTCACCCAATTTCCTGCTTAGGAATTAACCTTACATTCTGCAGAGAGAGTTCTGTGCGCTTTGGAGGTGGGTGATGCTTGCCTGCCGTATTTCAGCCAGCTTCCGGTATTTGTTTGCTCTTCTCTCGTCACAAAAGCACAGTGGAAAAATCTAGCTCTGGCAATGTTGGCCGATTCTAGTCACGGACATCCTCCATCCTTAGCTTTTTGTGTGTCAGTAATAGTCAGCTGACAAATTCCCTTGAATGAGCCTGTCTTATGGCAGCCCTTTCTCTTTCATTAGAACCACGGAAAAATAAGTCCTTTCTATTAGAGTGCACGCCCGCTGATGCCACCAGGACCTTTTCAAGTCCCCTGTCAGTAGTTAAAATGGCTATTTACCTGTTTGGAAAAAAGAAGGCTTTTAGTGAGGTTTGGGGTATTTTAGCTATTTATTTGCTCAAATTTCCTTGTAATGTTTTCTGATTTCTTTACAGAGCAGTGTTGTTACTTGGATTCTGTCCTGGGTCTGTTCCTTCTGGACATTTTTTGACCCTTTTTCCAAATTCCCCTTTTTAGCAGTTATCTCTGAATTGCTTTGAATATTAACTTTCAGACACTCTTCCTCTTTGATGGAGGAGACCTAACATTTGAATATGCTTTACTTGTGCATCTGGAATCTCAAGTAAGCAAAAGCAGAGATGTTAGAAATATGAGGCCTGATTTATTGCATGTATGTATGGATTTAAGGGGGTTCTGTCACAGTCTATTGTTTTGTAAATTGTCAGGTCTGCCTAAAGAAAATCATGTAATACTCAGCAAAGTATTATGCTACAGCAAAGCATATAGAAATGGAACTTTTTAAGGTTCTTAAGGAGGTGTCTTCTAATTTAAAACCATATTTTTGAAAAAGCCCACTAGGTGGCAGATTTTAAAATTTCAAGGGATTTTTTTTGTGTTAGTTAATGTCTTTCCAAGCTCACATCTATTGCCTTCGTAATGTTAAAAGGCTGGTCTGTATTTAAATGAGAAAAGGCATGTGCTTTCCCCTAAATACGTCTGATCTAAAAAGCATAAAATAAGAAATAATTCTTTTATAGTTAAAAAAATCATTCTTGATTATGGAGAAGATGTTTTAATGAATTACTGAAGGAGAAGAAACATAGTCTGGTTTATAGTCATAGCCAGATTATTCTGAGCCTAGAGAGCTTAAAATCATAGAATCATAGAATTGTCTAGGTTGGAAGGGACCTTTAAGATCATCTAG
>JAOXJM010000001.1:139085868-139100304 GCA_026413425.1 Tringa solitaria
ATTACCCCTCATCCTATCACTACATGCCCTTGTAAAAAGTCCCTCTCCAGCTTTCCTGTAGGGTGCCTGTCAGACACTGGAAAGCTGCTTATAAGGTCTCCCCGGAAACGGCCCTTCTTGGTTTTGCTGCCTTTTTGTTTAAGTTTCGATGAAGAGCGGCGTTTTCGGGATACGGAACGGAGGTCCGCGCGCACCCCCTAGAGGACGTTCAAAAAAGGGTTATTTCCTACGGGATACCCTTTGCTGCCGCCAGGTTAGGGCTCTTTCCCTCGCCATCCTGCCAACGCTGTACAGCGTGTGTGGGGAATAAATAATAATAATTCCGACCCAGGGGCGCGGGTTTTCCATGGAAAGGGGAAAGGAGGGACGACGACGACTTTCACCGTGGTGCCCGGGGTTCTCCGGGAGGAGGAGGAGGAGGAGGAGGAGCCGTCGCCTGGCGGGGAGGGAAGGGGGCGGCAGGTTTGGGATGAGGAGGAGGAGGAGCTGGGAGGGCAGGAAGGGTGTTTCCCTGCGCCAGCTCCCGGTTGAAGTGACTCAGACAGGAAACTCCCCGCCAGGCGCGGCCCAGGGAGCGGAGCCGCCGGGCCCACCGCGACCCTCGGCGGCGGACGGGCCGGGCCGGGCCGGGTCGGGTCGGGGAGAGCTGAGCAGAAGCCCCTGGACACACAGAGAGAAAGACAGACAGACAGACAAACAAACGAGACGGGACTCCTGCCCAACCGGCGGTCGAGCGGGTGAGCAGCGCTTCCCCGGGCCCGCAGCGGCCTGCCTGCGGGGTGGGGGCCCGTCCCTGAGGCGGCGGCGGCGGCAGATTCACCTCCCCCTCTTCCCCGCTTTATGGAGCTTTCTCTGAGGCGCCGGAGGGTTCACCGGCCCCGCCGAGCCGGGCGGTACCGGGGAGGCGGCGGGAAGACGGCTGGCTTGTGAGGCGGCTCGTCGGTGCGGTGGCCGCCTCCCGCCGCCGGTGGGTGAAAGCCTGAAGGGGGTTAATTAACCTACGAGTTAATTTTTTAAATTTTTTAATTTTTTTTTTAAGTGGGTAACACAGAGAGGGGGGGGGGAGTTCTGCTTCCTAAGGCTGTGCCGGGAGCAGGTTAGTTCGGGGAGGAATTAAAAGTAAAGAGCCTCTTCAAGGCTCTTCAGGTAAAGGAGATGATCTAGTGTCTTTTTGAGGATATAGAGTAACTTCCCCTTGAGGAAGCTGATTTTTATCCTGTTAAAATAGCTGTGCTGTAGTGAGAGCAGCGGTGTAAGTAGGGAAATCCCCGGGCGGATGGTCTCTTACCTCATCCCTCTCCGACGAGCAAAGAAATGGAGGCAGATGTGCTCTTGTAGAATCATAGAATGGTTTGGGTTGGAAGGGACCTTAAAGATCACTTAATTCCAATCCTCCTGCCATGGGCAGGGACGCCTTCAGCTAGACCAGGTTGCTCAAAGCTCCATCCAACCTGGCCTTGGACACTTCCAAGGATGGGGCATCCACAACTTCTTTGGGTGACCTGTTCCAGTACCTCACAGTGAAAAAATTCTTCCTAGTATCTAATCTAAATTTGCTCTTTTCTAGTTTGAGACCATTACCCCTCATCCTATAACTACATGCCCTTGTAAAAAGTCCCTCTCTAGCTTTTTTGTAGGCACCCTTCAGATACTGGAAAGCTGCTGTAAGATCTTCCTGGAGCCTTCTCTTCAGGCTGAACAACCCCCACTCTCTCAGTCTGTCTTCACAGGAGAGGTGCTCCAGCCCTCAGATCATCTCTCTTGAGTATTCCTGTAGTTCATCAGCAACTCTGCGAACCGTCTTTGCCTTTCAGTCGGCAGTCGTTGCCTTGATTTTTATTCCTGTGCCGTTTGATGACAGGTTTGAGTAGTATTTAGACATGTAAATGGTTGTTTGTGCCGGGGAAGCTGTTAGGAGGAAGTATTCTTTGTGGGATGTAGCCAGTCTGCCTGAAGTGGTGGCTGGAGTGCTCGTGTTGGGAGGGGGAGGAAAGCTCTCTGAGGGAATTTCTCCTTAATTAGAAGGTCATAATGTGCTTTGCTGTAAACTGTGGGAAATGGGAAGCTTAGGCTAATGAGCAACCCCGTTCCTTATTGCATTCCAGTTAGTTATTTGCCATAACTATATTACAATAAACTTACTGAAGTGTACACATGCAGTGTTGCTGGTTAGCGTGTTTTTCAAAATGGATCTTCTACTAATACTGTAATGCAGTTCTGTGATCTCTGGATTATGTTTAAATTATCGCACTTACACAAACTGTTCCATGCTTAGACTGAGTATCTCTGAGCTATATATACTTGAAAATGCATTGTTAGCTTTTACTTCAGCGCTCTGGTTCTTGGCTTTATCTCCTACTTAAGCTTTTCAAAAACTCTTTTTGGCTTTTTAAACACAGAGCTCCTCCTGATTTAATGTAAAAGGCTCTTTTAAGCCTTCCCAGACAACTGGTCTGTGAAGTCTAGCCGGTGTAGGCAGCCAGTGTCTCTGTAGCTGCAGGGAAGGAGGCGTAGGAGGAATTCGGAAGCAGCCTGTACAGCATTGGGGTACAGCAGGAAGGCTTAGTCCCAGTATTGTCAAAGCTTGCTTGGCTTGCCCTCTATGAAACAAACAGTAGTCTATCTCTGTAGCAGCTTACTGTTTGTTTGGTGGGGGTTTTTGGTTGGGTTTTTTTGTGTGTTTTGTTGTTGTAAAGGATGATGTGATTGATGGAATGTCTCCATTGTACCTTGTGGTTTTCAGATTGCTACACCCAATTTATTTATGTATTTATTTTGAGTAAACCACTCAAAATCTTAGAAAAATAAACAAAGCACCCTGCAAACTGACCTGCTGAAGATGAGTAACACTTCATGTGTTTTGCTTCCAAACCTTGGGTTTGATTAACTCCTGTGAGGAGAAGCGGAGTGGTGTTTGAAATGTGTTCAGCAATGTTAATTTAAAAGGTCTCACTTAATAGATACCACAATATTTAAACCTAAGAGGAGCTCAAATACGTTAAGTTGTTTTAAAAAATACCTACATTATAGGAAAGGCAATGTTCCACAAACAATCAAGACTTTGCAGTTCTTAACTCCTGAATGTGTGACTTTAAAAAGCTGGTGGCCCTTTAGTGATGTACTTGCAATATCCAAAGCCTTCTTTAACAAAATTCCTGTTTCTTCAGTTTGCCTTAGGTGCAAATTGGCCCCTGGGCTTGAACACACAAATTCTCTTGACTGATTACAGAGACTTTAAAGTGTAATTAAATAAGTAACAGCTACCTGTTACAGATGTGTGTTTTATGTTAGAAGTTTGTCTGATCTACTCCTTAAGCTTTGGTTAGTGCCTTGTTTATTCGTTCTGTGAGAGAGGGTGCCATGGAAGGTGGCTCATTCCCAAGGGTAGGTTTTTTTTTTTTTTCATTTTTCCAACTGTTATTTTTCATTTTGTTTCTCAAAGATTTCCAAGATATTCAGGCTGAGGTGGAAGCTTCAGAGTGGTTGGATTTGAGCTGCAAAGCTTAAACAAGAAATCCCCACAAAGCTTCTTTTTTTGGATTCAGTTTTATTCATTTTTTAGCCCGAAAGCTGTTAGAATTGCTTACAGTGCTATGCAAGAGAAAATTAACTTCAGCATAATTTCCACACATATTTTATGTGCACATCAAGGCGGTCTTATTTTACAGCCGTTGCTCTGTATTCTCGGAGCAAGTCCTTCATGTAGTTCCTTTGCTGTACCAAGTAAAGTGAACTTTAATGTTGGGCAGTGTGTTATAGTCAATCAGAAATCAGCTGTATGATTGAATTTGCTTCTCTTGAGACACTGCAAGTTTCTGGATTTTTATTGTTTATGTATTTTTAAATAGCTGTAGTTACTATGGCAAGCCCCAACTTAATAAACAATTATTCTTGAGCCAAATTAAGCTGTTGTTTACCTAGGGATGTTGCAGGAGCTTGACACAAACCAAGCGTGAATGGCCAGTGAAGTAGCTGGAGTGGATCCATGCCTGTGCTTGGGAACGTGATTCATTTAAACAGTCCTGAGCTTCCATTTGGACATGCTCTCAGTTAGGTCATGCAGAAAGGGAGAGTAGTAAATAGAACAGATTTGGAAACTATTGATATTTAGAGTATGTAATTTGTTACAAGTGGCCTCTGGCAGACCTTACTCTTGTAGGGCATGTTGTTAGATTTGGCTACAATGTTATTTGAATGCATAACAAATGAAAGCCACCTGTATTTGTCTTTTTTTTTTTTTGGTGCACCTGTGCAGATCCGACATAGTGACATGAAATAGGGGACATTTCAACATGGTGAAATATGGTTGTATACCTACAGAAACTTACTGAGAACTCAGTAATGATACTTACGTTTTAGGGTATGGACATCAGTTTAGGATTCTTCTTTACAATTCATCTGCCCTTAGAAGCTGACATGGTACGCTTTGCTCTGTAATACTGATAACTGAGAGTGTGTTTTGATTTGCTTGTTTTAAGTAATTCCATTAATTCACATTACCTGCCTTTCTAGTGGTAAAATTAACATAGGATGCATCAATGAGACTCGCTACAGGAAGGCAGAGGGTGCAAAATAGCAGAAAATCTTTCTATCTCTTGGCACCAAAAATGCGGTAAACTAATCGTTTGGGTAGCTGTTTCTTATCTCTCATAAACACACTAGCAAAAACCTCTGAAGCTTGGTTTTTTTCATAGGACTTAAAAGATTTTCTCTGTGTCAGTATGTATTGTTTGCTCTATTATATCTGTAAATACATGTGCATTCATAAATGTGTGTTTTGTGGAGAAAATCCTGTCTTCAGACAGTTCAGTATTTTTGGGCAAAAGTGTCAGTCTCTGACTTCTAACTGGGAAAAGCAGGATGGTGGTAAACAGGGGTCTACTTGGCACAAATAATTGTCAGGCACTTACCACCTTGGTAGCAATCCCCTCCACTCAGGCTGACCATCAGCAGGACAGCAAGTGAATTTATCACTCTGTGGCCTTTCTAGAGAAAGACTATTGTGGCAGAGGTGATTTAAGGTTGTGGGTAGCAGAATTGAGAGCAGATCTGGCTGGGGGTGCTGGTGAATGAGCCCAGCCATCTGAGCCTCCCGGACTGGAAGGTGGTGGTCCCTCTCCCGGGAAGGGCTAGGAGCAGAGCCTGTGCCCTGCTGCCATATCCCTTTCCACATCTTTTATAACTGTTTCATCCTGCCAGACCTCTGCTGCTGCTGGCAGAGACCCAAACGAGGCGTCAGTCTGATAATGGAGCTCAGGGAGGGCTCTCAGGGTGGAAATCCCATCTTAGCTAAACGAGTTGGTTGCTGAGTGCTCCCTGTGTTGGACGCGCCCAGCTGTGGTCTGCTAGCTGTGGATTTGCAACCCTTCAAGTCAGGCAGCAAGGTCCTCGTAAAACTCTTCTCAATAACCAGAAAGAAGTAAAGGTGAATGTGGTGGTCCTTCAGTTGGGTGGTTGCTCTGTGGTTCTGTGTCTGTGCTGCTGGGACAGGTGCCCTGGCATAGGCACAGCTTAAGAAGAATGTAATCTGCAAAAGAGGAGGTTCTACCTACTAACTTTGATAAAGCTTTTCTTATTTCAAGTAAATGGGTAGCACGTGAGGAACTGACGCTTCTGGTTTTGCTTTTGTTAAGAGATAAATGTCAGGGCAGCAGGCGGTGGTGTCCCCCCTTTCCCTAGGTTGTGAGTGCCCCTGGTTTACAAAGCAGTTAGTTGTGGAGTGAAATTGCATGATTTCTCCATGCTTGGACCAGATATTGGGAGATTTTCTCAGTGTGTCTCTTAGCAAGCCTCTTGCAGCACAGGTTTCTGTAGGTTTGCTTTTCAGGAATGTTGGTCAGGAGGTAGTAGAATGACCAAGTAACTTTTTAAAGCCAAGAATTACCCATGTGGAGCAAAAAATGCCATTCCCCCTCCCCTCCCTTCACTGAAAGGCATCTTAAGACTTCAGACAGTGTGTAGACCTATGCTTATTAGATGATGATCTAAAAAATGATGAGCAGGGTTGAGTGTCAGTAATGTTCTTATGAATGAATACAATATTAAGTAAAAGAAAAAAATTAAACGGTACTTTTGGTTTTAGAAATAAACACTCAGATTTCAAAACCAGTGCTGTGGTTTTATGTTAGGACATGAGTCTCAAGAGTTGACATGCTAAGTAGTGACTCCAGCTGTGTAAATGCTACAAGAAGCTTTCAGAGATGCTTACCTGTACGCACCACACGTATCTAAGAAATTTGTTTCTAGGGTCTAGATAAAAATGTAGTAATACTGCATATCACTTTAAAATACTTTAATTCTGTTAGAGATATGGACACTTTGTTGGCAGGAGGTAAAAATACTATAGACCTGAACTTGATTTATAGTCTTCTTTCAGTATAGCTCTAATTATTTTAAGTGGATTCACTGGCCTATATTAAATCAACAAGGACAGTGCCCTGAATTATACGTTTTGAATGTAAAGTTCAGATAACCTATCATGACATTGCTCAAGATAGATGTGGATGCTTATCAGGTGATACCAGAAGTAAAGCTTTTGATGAATCTTCACTGGAACTGCATATTTTCGTATATTGTATATCAAATGAAAGTATAAAATGTTACAGATGATGAGCTCATTTAGAGGAAAAAAAAAGCTTAAGAAACTAAAAGCTACTTGCTTATTTCCTTTTTCTCCTCCACCCTGTCCTGTAGTGTTTCCTTAATTTTTTTTTTAAGAGAACTATTAAATTATAATTTACTTGTGTTATTCTGCCCCTCCTCCGTGAAATGAACGTGGTGGTACTTTTTTTTTTTAACAGCTTCTGAAGACTTTTTTTAAATACCGTAATTTTGAAAAAAAAAGGTACATTATTTTTGAACTGTGTTGGAGAATAAATAAAAAGCTGCTTTTAAGCATGAATAGTACAAATTTGCCTAAAATATCTTCAACTTACTTTTCAGATAAAGAAGCATGCATTTTTTTGCTTCAGTGAAAGTTGAAGGAGTTGTGCTGCTGATTTTAGTAAATAGTTTCAGGTAGGGGGAAGGAGTGGGAATGACACCACATAGCCTCTGTTTTGAAGAGTCTTTTTTATTGAAGCCGTAACTCACTTCTTACACTTAAAATGAGTCTGTGCCAAAGCCAGAGCTTCACCTGCAGGTTTACATCAAAAAAAAAAAAAAAAAATTGCTGGATAAACTTAATGCCTGTCATGGCATTGGAGGCATATGCTGTAAGATGGAGCTGGATGCGTAATGCGGACGCACTGCAGAAGGGAGACCTGGGGGGGCTCTGCCTACCAGGGCAGGGGCTGCTGCCAGACCAGCTCCACCAAGAAGCTGGGGGACTGACCCTGGAGCAACCATGTCTGGAACTGCACTCAGGATTAGAGTGCTATCCTCCCCTCCCCTGAGAAAACAATGTTTTTCTTCTTTATTCCTCCCCAGGCTTGATAAATGAAAGGACAGTTCAAGAACTCACATGCTTAAATAAACAGTTTTCTTTAAGGCTGAGGGGTTGCGTTATTGCTTAGGTTGAAATCTGTAGACTCCAGACTCTTGCCTTTCCGTCTTTGTGGCTCATCTCCCTCACCTGCATTGTGACAGACTGGTGCTTGGCCCACTATCCACTACTCCTTTCAGCATAGGAACACTTTTTAATTAAAGTAACAGCCACCCCCCCACACACTAAATGCAAGGGACAACCACCCAAACCCATGTTTGATAGGCTTGAGCATGAGCAATCTGTGGTAGCAGTCTTTCTGCTGTGTCTGAGCGATGCCAGGCTAACTCCACGTGCACAAGCTTTCTCCTCTTCTTTCTGGGGTGGTTATTGCATCTTGCAGCTTCCTTCCTCGTTCTCTGCGGAATCCTTACACTGGGAATCTTTTGTTAAAAAACAAGAAAGCTTTTCAGAGCTGCTGAACGTGCCGTAAGTGCTCTGCTTCAGTGCTAAACTACGGCCTTTCCCAAAGCAATGCCTTGCAGCATCGCTTCCAAACACACCCATGAAACAGCAGGAAGAATAAGAAACAGAAGTATGGAAGAAATGTGTGTTGAGGACAGCTGCAGGAGATAGCAGCAGCACAGCAAAATAGCCAAAGCAGCAAAACAAGAAGATTGAGGGGAAGAGGGGACGGGGTGAGAGGAAAAGAACATGAAAAAGAGAAGGAGAGGGAGTTAGTCAAGAGGCAGTAAAAAAAAAGAACTGGAAGCTGAAGGACAAGCAAAATATACGTTGCGGTTGGTGCAACTCAAAGTTGTTACACCATGGAGTATTAAAGGGGTGAGGCAACGAAGAGGACCAAAACAGATCTCAGCACACCTGACCTAGAATGAGACAACAGTTAAAGATTTAACTTCGTTCCCACCTGAAAAGAGGCCAAATATTGCGTAAGGGTTTTTGATACATATGTAAGTTTACGGTTATTACATTTTTTTTTCCCATGTTCACTCAGAACTAACTCAGCTCTGCAAGAATTAATTAGGAGGTCAGCACAAACCCCCTCAGCCACCAACCCCTACCAATAGCAGATTTATTTATTTATATTGGACACTTGTATCTTGGGCTTTGAGCTTAGGTAAATGGATAAACCAAACCAGCAAAACCCCTCTGAATTCTTGTAGCGCGAGTGCCATTGCAGAGGGGGGAGTTTGGCATGCTGCAAACCAAACTGCAGCGACAGCTCTTCCCTCCTTGTTCGCATGTGTGGGATGCCTTTGGGGCAAACTTTACTGGGTTAGGCTTCTCCTGTATCATCATAATGGATTCTCAACTAAAATAGTTTCCCCTTTTTGAAGTGTATACGTTGCGCTGCGCTTGAGATTCCTGCCTGGGGATGGGATTTGACCCTACATTTTATCAGCAGGAAGTTGCATCTCTTCTCTGAAGCTTCAAGATACAGAATGATACTACAGATGCATAGTATTAGCCAGACTATTTATGAACACATAACAGGGTATGTGTGCTTTTTCTGGGTTTTATGAAGGTGGCCTGTCCACCTACAAAGTCAGTCTGCTGTACGTCATGATTAAAGGTAATCATCACGAGATCCCAGTCGATTTTTATTGCAGTCTATGTTACAATCTACAATTCTATATACTAAATATATTATATCTATATTAAATCTACATATCACATGATGATTACTTGAAATACCTGGTGATTACTTGTTCCATCCTCCACTGTTGATGCTGCTGCTGTAAAATTAGTATGTGCTCATCCATATGCTACTGCTGGCTGCTAACGCAGCAGGAAAAGAAAAAAACCCTCTTGTCCTAACTCACTAGCAAGAATATAGTGACTCCTGCCTTGTGCTATGATACGGCAGTGCTAGGCTTACATGACATTCTCTAATTGCAGGAGAGTTTTCTTACTGATGCTCTAAAAGGAAGCAGCTAGCAGACCTGCACCTGGTGGCAGACATCAAGAAAGGTGGTTCTGTCCTACCATGGCTCAACAGTCTTGATGTAGGCTTTGTCCAAAGAGCCTGGGAGTTCCTCCTCATAACCTGTTGTGATGACAGTAGAGAGTCAGGCCATCCTGTCATTGGAAACATGCTTGAATTCACCCAGGATATTGGAAGGGAGTGACTATAGCTACTTGACAAGCGTGACTGATTGTCATCTGAGTGCTGGTGGTCAGTGTGTCAGTGAGCCATTTCAGCTACGTGACAGCATCGTTAGCAGTGGTGTCCTCCTGCCCTTGATTATCTCGTGGGAGGGAGGAACGGTACTGACTCATGAAAGCATGGCTTTTAGCTTGCATTAATGGTGCTGCCGTTGCTTATTGAAGTATCCAGTCCTGCACAGAATTTGGTTTTTGAGGTGATAAGACTGGTGTAGCACTGAGTGCTTGAGCCTTGGTTGCACAGTTATAGTGTAGGGATTGCTTGTGTAAAGAGACAGATTGCTTGTTGTGATGTTTCCCTGCAGAGGACAGAAACTGGACAGGTAGCAGTGTAGGTTGCCTTAATGAAGAAGGTTGCGTGAAAAATTCACACGTGACTGAACACAAAGAGCTTTTAGTTTGGGAAGTTGAGTTTTTCTTAAAAACAAACCAACAAAATTCTGTGCTTTAGCCTTCCATTTTCCCCCAAATCTGTGTCTGCTCTGGAAGCCTGCTTCCCCCCACCCCTCACTGGTCTAATGGCAGGGCAAAGCAGTTAACATGAGCCACATGGCCCCATAGGAGTCTAACACTAAATTAATTGTTTCCATTGTATGGGCATTCTTCTGAGACTTGCTATGGTGCTGGGATGTGATAATTCAGTGCCGGAATTCTTGTTTTCTCTTTTTCTCATCTCGAGCCTTTTTTTCATTCCAATCGCAGATGTATTTTTGAAAGCTTAACAGTACGTCAAATCTGTTGCTGACAAAGGACTGTCAGCTGCTGTTTGCTTTCTCCTGTCTTTTACTTTAATCAGGCAGGGCCAGTAAATGATGTGAAAAGCATTTTTCTTTGCTCCTTCAGCTTATGCAAATCTGTTGCTTAGGAACGCCGAGGAGCTCTGGTCCCGAAAGGAACATCTTATGCTGATCCCCTTGGCAAAAAAGCAGATTGTACCATCCAGGGCATGGAAAAAGAGCATTCAAACAGAGAAGATCCAGCGCACTGCTGTGCTCTGAAGCACTTCAGTTATCAGTCTGTTAAAATGTTTTGTGCTCACTTTGAATTGATAGGTATGCGGTTAAACAGCTGAGGCTTTTGAAGTTTAATTAAAATAGAATTAAAAGGGAATTTCTGAAAGAGATATTGGTGGTTTTAAAGAAAAATGAATATTATAGTAATTGCTCTGCTGTTCTTGGAAGAGAAAATCCATTCCTTTTGTTAGCTCTTCCCTTCACAAGGGCCTTTTGTGATCAGAGTCTCATGGTTTAACTTGAGTAGGAACATTACACAGAATATTGAATCAAATTTTCTTCATAGAAAAAACTATTTAATTGATTTTCTGCAAGCCAGTAACATAGAAGAATGACACAATGGAACGTGAAAGATGTTGTGTTGCTATAGGGATAAAACTTAACTTCTGCTGCTGTGCAGACCAAGCCTGTTCCTGTGGGAATGTTGTCATTAGTTCCTGTGGAGTTCACTGAGATTGGTCCTATAGACCCTGGTTCAGCAGGCTGTTCAATTATCTTTTTAAATTTATCTCTATTTTAATTTCTCTCTGTCTGTGCATGGACTGCGGAATGCCTTTGCTCCTTCTTTTTGAAGGATATGCTTCTCTTCTCCCTCTTTAAGTGTTGTACATAGAATTTTCCTGATAGTGTTCTGTCCTGGGTAAGCTTTGCTTTATTTATTTATTTATGCCCGTTTTAAAAAGACAAAACAACTCGTGTGCATACATATTCAATTTATGGATTGCACAATGATTGTAATCTTCAGTATCCGTGCCAGGCTTGAGATTTTGTTTTAATTTAGGATTCAAAGATGCTTTTGCAGACTTAGGAAAGAAGAGAGGCAATGTCAAAGGAAGTGCTGTTTAGAGTGCAGACAGACTTCCTCTTTGTCTTATTTTGAGCCTGGGAACACGTACTAGCACTTGGAGATCAAA
Source organism: Tringa solitaria (assembly GCA_026413425.1). Taxonomy (NCBI): domain Eukaryota; kingdom Metazoa; phylum Chordata; class Aves; order Charadriiformes; family Scolopacidae; genus Tringa; species Tringa solitaria. The sequence continues at coordinate 139,097,406 of JAOXJM010000001.1, forward strand.
TGCATCTATTTAAAAACAAAATGAAAAAATGTGTCCAGTGGATTGCGAAAAGGCACGGGACATCCCTTCCCAACACCTGTTTTCAGTCAAATGAAACAGTGTTTTCATCTGCAAAGTTGTAAAATATTCTAAAATTTCTGTAATCCAGCAGTTCTTTGTTCGTCGTTTAAACTCCACCTTAATTATCTCACTCTTTGGCATGATCCTTCTCCATTTTTTTTGGATATGAAAGAATTTTTTCCGCTTACAAATTTCAGTGTTTGAGATCTTTTTGGGTTACGTAGAGCGTGGCCTTAGCAAAACCAATTCCCTGTACATCCCAAAACACCTCTGCTTTCTTGGGCTGTATTCTCAGGCTTTTATTCGCACGTGTTTTACTGGTGTTGGATGCCTGCTGGTTTCAAGAGCTTACGTTGTACTGGGTGCACCTGTGGCCGGTTCTGTGGGGCAGGAGGTGGACTCTGCTGCAGCATCTCTTCTTGCCCCACTCGTGCAACTCAGCAACTTACCACGTTGCTGAGCACATTGTGGGAACTTCTCCTGCAGCGGAGAAAGAAAGAGAAACGGGTCAGGCTTTGCTGATCCCAGCTCGGAGCGTGTCCTGTGGCCCCTGGCTGCCAGCTGCAGCCCCAAACTGCTGACCCAGCCTTTTGTGATGGGGGAGGAGAAGGGGGGGGGCAACCTCTCCTCTGGAGCAGTGGGAACTTGCCCTGCAGTTATAGTAGCCATAGGACGTGTTTTTCCTGAAATGTTTTCAGCCTGCTTGAAATGTAACTCTCTGCACTTTGAATGGATTCACGCTTCTTTTAAACTCAAGGTTTTTTTGGAGCTTGCAGTTAAATGAATAAAAAGATAAGGTTTTGAGAATTCTTAATTTTGGTGTTTTGTTTTTTTTTTTTTCCAAGGTGTGCATTTAAGATACTGGTGGCCAAGAATGGTGAAGTAAATGAGTCCCTGTGGTCTGACTTGTACAGTGTTTGTAAAAATGAGGAGTGGATGATAATTTCAGTGCTCAGCCCTCTCTTCTGTATCTGAATGGTGACTTTGTTTTACGCGCTGTTCCAGGAAAAGCACTTGCACCGTCTGTCTTGGGCTCTCGCTGTTTCCCTGTGCTCCCTGTTGCTTTTTGTTACTTACAGTGGGAGGTTAACCGGTGCTGCTACTTCTCTGACCCTTTTCACCCTGAGATTCAGTGTGGCTCATCTCTTTACCCATTTGGCTCTTCCCACCTGACCGGCCAAGTGCAGCTGGAGGTGATGGTGTGTGTTTGGGGCAGGGATGGAGGGGGTCTGTCGAAAGAGAAAGCAGTGGTGGGTGGGCTATTCTGAAGAGGATGGGACCTCAGGAGAATTTTGCTCTGCTGTGGGGACAGTGTAGGCAGCTGGTGGTTCCTTCAGGAGCAGATCGAATGTGCCTCATTTTTCAGCGCCCATTTTCGGAGTCCATCCAAAAAGTGGAATTGAAGGAGTGGAGGAAAGTTACTTCATCCATCACTTTTTCATCTACCGCTACTGTCTTGCTGTAGCACTTCATGCCAGGACAGCTTGAGGATCCAGCTGAACAAAGACACTTGTTTTACTCTCAGACTACTGGGGACATTCTGGTAATTCAACTGAAGTTAAGCTGAAGAAAGTGCAGATCCTTTAGGTCATTGTTTCTTTCATACTTTTTTTTTTTCTTTTTTTTTTAATCAGAGGTTACTGATAAAAGGAAATCATTGTCCATGAACAGCTGATCCATTGCCTAAATGAGATGAGCCTTTGCTCACCTTATCAGCTCGAGTGCTCTGGGCGGTGAGGTTGGCTGCTGCGCCTCCATGTATGATATCGGTGCTGGGGACAAGTTCCCTCTTCACGGCATTGCCTGCTCACTCTGCAGATTTTTCCCATACCATGCTGCCAGCTAAACCCTTCATTTGTTTTCCATGGAAGTTTACCTTCCAGGGCACGAGGTGAGCATGTGGTAGCAATAGACCTAGTTGTGTCCGTTGCCTGATCTTTCTGGTGCGCAGCAGAATGTTAAAAGATGTGCTAGAAGGTGCTGAGAGCAAAAACCACTTGGAAATTACCTGCCATGTTTCAAGTGGGAAGACTACTGGCCTACAGCTCTAACAGTTGTGTGAGGATAAATCCTTAAAGATTTCAAGGTGAGGGTGCTTAGCTGTTCTCAGGTTATCAAATATTTGAGTGACGCAAAGGTTAAAATGCCTCTCAGCTATGGGGTTTGTGTTCTAATTATTTTTTGTTTATTTGAGGGAAGTTTAACTTTATTACTTCTTTTTCCAAAACAGAGAGCAAGGATTGCCATAAAGTGAATGCCTTTACTTGCTGTGCAATGGTCTAAATCACTGTCTTCTGAAGAAAAGTTGGGTTTGCTACAGCAACAACTCTCCTTACGTTTACACTCTACTTTTTTTTTTTTATTATTTGACCAAAAGATTAAATTATACTATTTATCTGTTTTCTGTGGGAAAGGTCACTTGACAGTCTTAGTCCAGGGAATAATGCCAGTTTGCAAGCAACTTAAACGACATACATACTTGTACCTGTCCAAGAAATTACTTCCCATTCTTTCCCTATGTATTTTCAGGATACTCAGTATACCTTTTGATTTTTCTAAAATGTTTAGTGATAACATGTTAACATCCTCATCATCTACTGATCTTGTCTAACACAGCCGTAGAATTTAATCTGATATTTCTTGTGGTGATGGGCTTTATTTTTCACCTGAGTGTAGATATTATCAAAAACAGTTATTTGAGGTTGAAATTTTTTTGGGAATAATTGTCTTTTTAAAAGCTCAGCTGGATAGATTCTTAAGGCCATTAGAGGTTGTTTTTCACATAATTACAGAATCACAGAATCATTTAGGTTGGAAGAGACCCTTGGGATCATCGAGT
>JAOXJM010000001.1:139113516-139127852 GCA_026413425.1 Tringa solitaria
TGATCTTAATATGTGATTTTAAAGGTAATTCCCCTTACAGTTTAAATATAACTAAATAGAATAAAGATCACTTTGGACTGTAATATGGGTAAATAATGTTTTCCTTTCACTAAGATTTGTGTTCAATAATTTATCTAATTTGATTTATTCCCTGTGTACAGCAGTTGCAGGTTGTCCCACTGTTTGGTGACATGCAGATTGAACTTGCAAGGAAAATAAATCCAGGTAAGGGGGAGAACGAAACAGGGGGGGGAGCATCTGAGCTGGGGAGAGTCAGACCCTTGGAGTATATTTTCATAATCATCTGTGGATCTGTGGTAATTACTTTAATAGGATTTTCACTTTGGTCTACTTTTTGGTGTGGGTATTTCCATATTAATGTACTTTGTGTAATAGATACAATGAAAGAAACAAATTGTTTAAAGACCTTTCTATGCTGCTGAGCTCATTCTTGCATCTATGACATTTCTTATCACCTGGGTTGAAGGAAATGAATTTTATCTTACACTAATTTCATTTTTATTTTTCCTTTTAAATATGAAACTTTCTTTAAAAGAAATGAAGGATTTTACTAAGCAAGGTGAGCAGTAGTAGTGCATGGGTAAATAGGCATGTGTATATTGTATATGGAGCAGCAACTTAGCTTGTCTCCCCCCTCTTTTTTGTTCGGCTAGGCGTGCAGCACAGCAAAATGGCTGGAATTTGCAGCCAGGTTTCATATAAATGGTTCCATAGTTTATGGTTATTGCTTTGTTTTAGTGAACGTTTCCATGCTCCTCCAAGACCTTCCCTCCATGCAGTTACATGAATTTAGAATGTAGTGCTTTGCATTTTAATTCCTGCAGAAAAAAACCCACATAACCTGCATGTAATTGCTAAGAGGAAATCAACAGCAGTGGGCCTACTGAGCTACTAAAAAGATCAGGCTGCTTAACGTGACATTCTTGGTAGCATGTCTTTTGTGTCCCTCTTGGTAACACGTTGATAGTATTTAATAATGCCTTTTTTTTTTTATAGTTAAGAGCATACTTTAGGCTTTTCATAGTTAAATAGGAATAATGAAAAACAATCTGAAGGTTGCTAGATGTATCTTGCAGCCTGTACCTATGCCTCTGCCCTGCCTTTCAGTACTTTTCGGCCCTGTCCCTAAGTGTATGTTCCTGAACAGAGGTGCCAGTTTGTATTTCATATCAGCAGCCTTTAAAAAAATACAGAAAAGTAGAAAGTTTCTTTTTAAGACTTGGAAGAAGTACTCAGAAGGGCAGTCCATCTCTAATGCATTGTGCAGGGTCAGAGGTAGAGGTGTTAGAAGAGGAAAGGCCTCAAATAGAGGAGAAGGAATATTTTTTAAAAAAAGAAATGGATTGCAGTTCTTTCTTTGCAGTATCAGTTATATTGTTTCTTGTCTAAACTGATTTAGGTGGGGTTTTTTTTGTTGTCTGAAACAGATGGACGTGCACATCTTCCAGCAGCAGTCCTCAATACAATATATGTGAGCAGATGATCCAAATCAGAGAAGACCATATGCGTTTCATATCAGAACTGGCTCGTTACAGCAACAGTGAGGTGTGTGGGATTAGGGCTATTCATGCAAATTTCACGTCACTGATTAACAGTTTTTGTTAACTGTCTGAAGAGCAGGTAAACCTCAGGCTAGGTAAATGACAAAGCTTGACCACCTGAATCAAGGAGGGATGGCTGTGGGGTTAGTACCCAGTCTCTGCATGATATTTACACTATTATATATCATCACTATCCATTTAAAATAATAATGATACTTCATACAAACTACAGTATTCTTCTTATTTATCAATCTGTCTATCTAGGATATATGTCCTAGAACTTTTGATGTGTCTCTTTTGGAATAGGATGCCTAGCCCTTACTCCAAATGGATGCTCATAGAAGTTTAAATGAAACTAAAAGTGAGGAGATTAGCTAAAATAAATAAATAAATAAATAAAGATTGCATATGTATACACATATTGGACCTATAACAAATTTTTAATATATATAATTAGTATATTGAGTTCATCTGCAACAATATTTTGGTGATAAGGGATACCAATGGTTTCCATCACTTGACTAAAATCTGTGAAGTTTAACTATGTAATTCTCTGGAAGAGAAGGCTGATACTAATGCAGGTGGTGGTACCTGCTTCTTTTGATGCTTAAAAGACATCTATGTAGAAATTTGATGGATACAGCATGTTCTGATGTGGCTTTGTTTGTGTTTTTTTTGTTGTTTAATAATGTTCTAGGTGGTGACTGGCTCCGGTCGACAGGAAGCTCAAAAAACAGATGCGGAGTATCGGAAGCTCTTTGACCTCTCTCTCCAAGGCCTGCAGCTTCTCTCCCAGTGGAGTGCACATGTCATGGAAGTGGTACGTTACGTTATCTGGGGAATAAAAGCAGATGACAAAGAGGTGGCTTGGTGAGGTTGGGTTGGACAGGCTTTGCTTCAGTGGAGTGAAAAATGTGTGTTATGTTTTGTTCTCTTAATTCCCCTCTTCCTTCTTCCTTCACTCCTTTTCTCCTCCTGCTCTGAATCGCATTCTCAGAGGAAAGCACGTGAAGTTCTCAGAGGCTAGGAGCAATGTTGCTGCTTTCAAGCTCCAGTACAGTGTACTATCTCAACTTGTTATATTTAATGGATAGGTGATCACCCGCGAGCCTTGACCGGATGTTTTTATGTTGCTCTTGATAGGTACATTTTGTAGACTAAGACTTCATTATTTTCCTCTAAATGTTGTTTAAAATTATATTCTGTTAGAAATTCCTGTACCAACATGCAGTCACACAGGAGGTGATAGAACAGTTTTACCTGGTTATGTTTAGAGATCATCGCTCAGTAAAGTGAAGCATGTAAGGTCTTAACCAAAGACAAAAAATGAATTGAAAGGCTCCCATTTGCTTTATATTACGGTTTTAGTCAAAAGGAAAGTAAATGTGGGGAAAGGAAACTTTGAGAGGAGATGAGGGAGGGGAAATAAAGAACCTGCAGAGTTGTTTCTCTATATTTTAATAATTTATTTTAAAAACAGATGCCAGTCAGAAAACTGACTTTGTTTATTCCAATGAGAAACTGCTTAAGGCAGAAATTGAAGAGGAGGATGCAGGAGTCCTTTTTACGCTGCAGACACTTAGATAAAAGCTGCATGTCTTACCTGCACCAAAACATGTGCTAGGAGGGGCATCATACAGAAGACGTATTGTGTAAGAGGAGCCAGACTTGCTCCTCCTCTGCCTCTGGTGTCTCAGGGAGCATCGTCCTGCATGAATCCAGTGCGGTCACAGTGGGCATAGCTAGACACCCAGTTTTCTTTCTCTTCTGTATTTTTAACTGCCTCTTTTAAAAGCCAGTCGATGAGTCATACTTTTTCCTGTATTATCCTATTCCTATCTAAATCAACAGTGTATTCTATGGTGAAAAACTTCTTCTCCTTTTCTCCTTCTTAGGAGAGGTTGCTGTCATCTATTTCTGGCCTCTGCAACTCCCAGACTTGCTCCCTTTATTTCTGTCATTGCAAATTGCTGCATTCAGACTCTCTTCATAGTGACAATCTTCCTATTTTATTATATCTCTGTAGAAATTATATTTTGTTATGTCTCTGTGGAAAGTCTCCTGTTCTCAGCTGTTTAATCCTCCTAGGTCCAGAACATACTTTCTCTGAGGACCTCAGCAAGGGGTTTTTTTGCCTATTATCACTCCTTTTCTTTGTCTTTCTGATTTATATAAATTTTCTTAAGTACTTCTCATGTAAGTTCATGTTCATCTTGTCTCTGTCCTCGTACTGAGGATTTATTCTGATCTAGAGTATCCTACTTGTTTACCTGTCTTCTGCATTTGCTCAGAATCCGTGAACCTTTTTACATGCATCCTGTTCAGATAAAAAGTTTTAGGATACATTTGTTGTCCAACTTAACCCTGTCAAATTAATGACCTCAAAATACATCATCTTTGTTTAATCATTTCCCCAGTATCCTCCTTGTAGCATTTGGGTTGCAGGGTGTGATGCTTTTTGCTGTAGATAAATTGGTGCAAATATTAATCCATTATAGTAAGCAAATTTATATTGCTCTGTAATCTAACACTGCAAAGATAGTATCAATCAGACCTTACTATTTGCTGAACTCAAACTGTGAGAAAATTGTGTTTGAACATCACTAGGATTTTTCACTAGATGTACCCTGATGGATATTAGATCAGCCTGACACTGCTCAGGAACATTTTGAGCTGCATTTGCAGTGACCAAAAAGGCAGTATTTAAGAGAAATACATGCCGTGCAGACGATACTGTCACAGATAATACAACTATTTCCACATCTTTAAGCCTAGTAAACGTTTAACACACACACACACACACACACACACACCCAGCCCCATACCCACCCCCAAACTGCGTTGTTTTCCAGTTGTCCTTTGAATTCTATATGTCAATATTTGGCTAAGTTGAAATCTCATATTTTTGTGTGTGGTTCTGATGGATTTTTTTTTTTTTTGTTATGCTCTAAGGGGTCTCTGTGTTTCTTGTGCTTGAAGTGGAGAAGAAACTTTTGCCTATGCTATCATTTGCTCAGTAAAAGATAACTCTGAAGTGCATTACCTGCCGAGCATGTATTGCATTTTTTGAGCTTGTACAGAATCGCTGGCTTTCAAGAAAATTTGTTAGGCAAATTATTGTTTGGCATTTGCACTAGATAGTAGGTAGTTTCAGAATGTCTGCAAGTTTTGAGAATAGTACAAAATATTATTTTTCAGATATTCTTGAAAACACTGAAGTATTTCTTAAAGTATGTTATTTGTGTCCAGCTATGTTTTGTGTTTCACAGTCCTTTGATTTTACCCCCATCTTTTTTCTCCCTATTCTGCTGTGTGAACTGTAGTATTCATGGAAGTTGGTACACCCAACTGACAAGTATTCTAATAAAGACTGTCCTGACAATGCGGAAGAGTATGAAAGAGCAACAAGATACAATTATACTAGTGAGGAGAAGTTTGCTTTAGTTGAGGTAAGATATATTTTTTATTTTTTTTTTCCCAGGGATTTTCCAAAGATTAATTCTATACAAAGGAGAACATTCTCTATAAGCATTTTCTATATCCAGTGCAAAAAGATATCACAGCCTTGTGTTGACTCTGAAAGAGCATGTTTTCCTCCATTCAATATGTAGGAGGAGCGCAGGAAAACTTTATCTTTTGAATCTTGTTAATTCCTCTTTTCTCATTTTCTGTATTTAAAAAGGGGCTTTTTAAACAATTATGCAAACAAAATAAAAAAACCACACAATTTTTTTTGCAGGTAATTGCCATGATCAAAGGTCTTCAGGTGCTGATGGGAAGGATGGAAAGTGTTTTCAATCATGCCATTCGCCATACCATTTATGCAGCTCTTCAGGACTTTGCCCAGGTCACACTTAGAGAGCCATTAAGACAAGCCATTAAAAAGAAGAAAAATGTAATTCAGAGGTAGCGATCTTGTTTTCATCTTCTCTTATATGCTTTTCCCCAAATGTTACTAAATTTGTTGCAGAATTGCATGGCTGTTAAATTTTGCCTCTTAAAGTTTGTAGTCCTCTACTAGTCTGTCTGGTATCCAAAATTAGCTTTGTTGAATATGTATTGGAAGCTGAAGAAATCTGAAGTCAAAAATGAATGGTTGCCAGCATGGCTACAATAAGAGTCTGAGCTGTTTTTAGCCCCTTAGGACTACTGCAGGAAGTCTTGTGTTCCCTGTAGTTTATTTTTATTTTAAGGAAAGATAAGTCCTGTAATATTGAAAGCAAGATTACTATTTCTATTTTGAAGACAGATGTTACTGTTCACCTTCCTTATGTCTCATGTTAACATCCCACCCCATAGTCTTATCTCTGTGCTCTTAGCATCCTGCCTTCTTTCTCAGCTTCTGCTGCTTTTGGCTTATAAGCCTTACACTTCTTTTCCAAGTGCTCCATCTGCCCACACTGATAGGTGGCACTTCCTGACTTTATCTTTTTGCCCCTAATTGTTTGCTTGTAATCTTGACTTGTTTAGTGTTTGTTTACTCCCACATTTCATTCCAAAGCTCTTAGAGGTGAAAGTCTTTGGCCAATTAAGCTATTGCTAAATGCTCTGACTGTCACAAAAATCCAGTCATAAGCTAAAAATTTCTCCAAACAAATTACAAAAGCAAATTACTCCAAATTATTGAGTTTGCAGGGAGAGTCTTTTTTGTGCCAGGGACTTTCATGAAATAGGGAAGTATTACTTTCTACCTGCTCAGATCTAGGAGGAGGCATTTGCTTGATCATTCAGCACGCCACAGGATATGGCTGGCTGTGTTTCTGACAAGTATATGAAGTCCAGTTCAGTATTTGAAATTAGAAGTATGAAGCTGTTTGTACAAATTCCAGCTGAATTCTGGAGTTCTGCTCTAAACAGGAATTCTGCTGCTTCTTTTCATTTCAAGCCAGAATTGTGTCTCTTTAGTTTGTTTAATGATCTGCTTTGGTTTGACTGAATAATCTGCTTTTTGGGGTTTAGGAGAACAAAATGTCTCGATGCACTTGCTAAGGATCCCAGAGGAGAATTCTTGACAAGTGTCTCTGGTGAACCAGTTTCAGAAGTCAGCTTTCTTCTGACAGAAGGGCTCTGGGCTATCCTTTTTGAAAAACAGTGCTGAGTGATTGTTTTGTGGATGTGGCATTCTTGAAGTTGTTCACAAAATCAGGCAATTGCTCTGAGTTATCCCAAGCTCCCAAATGCTGTTGCAGTGTTTCTGTGCTTTTGGAAGAGTGCTTAAAAAAAATAAAATGAAATGTTCTCATCAGTGCACTGGTCTGAAGTAGCGTGAATTGTGTTCAGTGTTTTGCAGGCCATCAGAAAGACAGTCTGTGACTGGGAAGCGGGTCATGAGCCATTCAATGACCCAGCTCTAAGGGGAGAGAAGGATCCCAAAAGTGGTTTTGACATCAAAGTCCCCAGGCGTGCAGTGGGACCCTCCAGCACTCAGGTATTTTCCTATCTGGTGGTTGTGATATCTGTCAACATTTTATTGCATGAAATGTTTTCTGTCTGGCCTGAGCTATTTTAAAATTGCAGTTTTGAGTCATTTTTTTAAAGCTATAAGTCTATTCTGATTGAATTTATATTTAAAAAATTATATATACTTAAGCAAAATCCTCTGTCTGGATTGCTGTCACTTGCTACTCTGATGCATAATTTTGCCACATGTTCTATCTCTTTAATTTGACTTCCTGGAAAGAAATATTTTCTCATTGAGCTCCTAATGTTTTTTAAATAATATTTTTGAACTATTTGAATTATTTGTTGACTGACTCCCATCTCTGGTATGGCTGGTGGATTTTTTTTCTCAAATCCCATTATTCGATAGATGTCTATGTAGTTTTGAAAATATGTTTAAAATACAAATGATTGCCTCTAAAATATGGGAGAGTATTTGACTTCTGACAAGATCCCTCTTACTGTTCAGTAATGAATGATAAAACTGCTCCCTGAAATCTATTTAATCTGCTGCTGCTGCTAAAGCAAGGTATTTCAAGTGTGTTTTCTCTGGTAGTTGTTGAAATCCCATACCTAGATGCTTGTTCTTGTTACCTCCATATAATTATCTTTTTTATTTTCTCTCTGGATTTGTTTGGAGAGTGTATGGTCTGGTACTTATAGCTCATCTGAGAAAATGATGTACTGAGCACTTTGGGTGAAAAATTGAAGGCAACTGTGGTTTGTAAAGACAATCTTTTAATACCTAAAATCTATGGCGAAGAGAGCATGTATGGATAATAATCTTGGGTAATAAAAAGTTGCTTAAATTGTGCTAGGACGGGTTTAATGAAGATTTTTGTTTTGGGAATTGGAAAAAAATGGTTTGATTTCTAATTTTCTGGGGGGAAAAATGAAATATCACCACCAGTGTGCTTCTCCTGTGCTTGGTATGTTTAAGGGCTTCATTTCACTGGCTGCAACAGGCTGTTTATTGTACATGGTTCTGTCTGCTTTTTCTGCTCTTGGGCTGGCACACTTTTCTGTCTCGGCTGACAGGAGGAAGGGAGGTCAAATATATTGATTTTAGATAGGTTTTTCTCAGCTTCATGCAATTCTAAAATGGCTGGTAATGGATGAATGAATTGGTAATACTTGGAAATCTTTGCAAAATCACTTGAGAAGCTATTGGCTCTCAGCATCCTCTAAAATGAACGGGAACTTTTCGCTTGAGGGAGCACCGGATTGCAGTGATTATTCTGAACAAAGAAACCTTTCTGTATGTCCTCCTCTGCATGCTTACTGTGCTGCTTTTCATTTTTAACAAACTAACACGTTTTCTCTGCTTCTGTTTCCCCTTCCTTATTCACCCATGTGTTTTTATTAACGGATTCTCTCTCCCCTGCCTGCCCCTGTCTGTTGGTTTTTAGCTCTACATGATTCGCACTATGACAGAGTCCTTAAACTCTGCTGAGCTGTTGAAGCAGCTCAAGTCTCTGGGACTGGAAAAGCTATTGCATGTGACACACAAGTTTCTGAGGCAGTCCTACATCTATCCGCCTCTTTTAAACTTTGGTGGTAAGACATTACTTATTACTTTTACTTTTTTGTGGTGATGTGAACTGTTCCACTGCAAATGGTCTGCTGCTAAGTGTCAGTGGAGGTCCCCTTGGCATGGGTAGGCGTTTGTGCTGGTGCGTAGGCTAGTGTTGCATCTCTTCCTCTTGCCTCAAAGGCTTTTGCCCACACAGTGCCAGTTTTCAATTTGAAGTGGAGCAGTCGCTTACTGATAGTAATTCTCAGTGTTGCTCAACTAATGTACCATATGTATTTTCCTTTTTTCCCCCCCTTTCCACCACAATTGTTTCCTTTAATGATACAGCTTTACATGGTGAGAACTATGTTAGAGTCCCTCATTGCTGACAAAAGTGGTTCCAAGAAAACCTTGAGAAGTAGCCTTGAGGGGCCCACCATATTGGACATAGAAAAATTCCATCGCGAGTCTTTCTTCTACACTCATTTGATAAATTTCAGTGGTAAGATATGTAGATGATCAGTGTCCAGCTTAGCATGTCCTAACACCTCTAACACGACCTGGAAAATGTTTCCGATTGCCTAAGTCAACTTACCTTTGGTTTATTTATCAAAAGCCTTGGTCTGTCCAAACTTTTTCTGAGACTTGATATTCAGTATTGTGGTGGGATTTTTATTTTGACTTGTTATACATTTGTTTATAATGCGTCAAATTTCATATTGTTACCTCCCTTTTCTATTTTTTTTTTAATGTACATATTTATATAAACAAGGGACAGATAAGCCTATACACATTGAAATTTTAAAAAGGAAGTAGTTTTTGTGTTTTGGGTTTTTGAGTACTTTTTTGTTTTTGTTTTAAGTACAGAGGAAACAAATTCTCTGTTGTGGTAAATTTGATGTCATTTCACTACTCTTACTATTCAGTTAATTGTAATCGGAAACATGGTGTCCTAAAGAATTCACCTACTGACATTGAATGTATCTAGTCTTTGTCATCACCATGCTGTGTTGTCTTTCGTTTTTGTTTTGCTGCTGGACTCCTTTACCCTCAGAGGAGGGGGAGCCTGTTAATGTCCATCATAATGCTACTGGGGAACAGCACTTCAAAAGGTCTTCAGAAGATCTTAATGTAAAAAGTTAATTCCGAGAAACTTTTGGTTTTCAAGTCTTCTGCAAAAGAAGGCTCATGCTGAGTGTTTTCTGGAGAGGTGGGAAGCAGCACACCTCCCACACCCTTGACAGTGGCCTTAGAAACTTTTTGTTTTAATCCCTCCTTCACGTGTCTGTCTGTCATTTCCTGCCCATCTAATCAACAGGAACATGTGGAGCAATTTGGTCCCCCGGAGGGAGAGATGGTACTGGTGGATCTGGTACAATTTTGTCTCCTTTGCCTGCTGCTTCCCAAGTTCAGTGTACCACTTTCTCAGCTCCCAACTGAGAAATTAAACTAGAAATCCCCCTTTACTGCTGTCTTTCTGTTTAACTGGTAGTCTGGTCCACTTCACTATTTTTTAATTTTTTTTCTGTAATAAGGCATCACTTTGGGGGCCAACTTGGAGTTTAAAACTCTGAAAAATGTCATGGGCTTTATGTTTTGGTTTACATATTTGGCCTATGTATAGCTCTAGTGACTCACGCCTGCTTTTTTTTGTTTCACATTGCATCATCAGAATCACAGTTGTATTGTTCCTGATATGTTTCTATAAGACATGTAATTCTTCCTTATTTATTCTAAAAGAGACCCTGCAGCAATGCTGTGATCTGTCCCAGCTGTGGTTCAGGGAATTCTTCTTAGAGCTGACCATGGGCAGAAGAATCCAGTTTCCCATTGAGATGTCCATGCCTTGGATTCTGACAGACCATATTTTGGAGACCAAAGAGGCATCAATGATGGAGTAAGACATACTTGTGCTCTTCCACTGGATGATTATTCTTAATGATTGCCATTCCTTATTATTATGTTACTGTTTTAATTGGTTTTAACAAGCAGTAACTGAGAAGGTATTCTAAACGTTTATAAAATTTTCCTCTTACATTCACCTGTTCCCAGATTCTCAAAAGTTTTCTTTTTGAAGCGAATAATTGAAATACAAAACTCTTCATAAGTATCATTGCACCAGCCAAATATGTTGTTCCCTGAGTGAGCTCTCCTACTTACTCCTCAAAAATGTCAAAGATAATGCATAGTGGTAAAAGCATACTTCCACAAGTTTCAGACTGCAAACTTATCTATACAATTTCTTGAACTAACAAAAGACTTCCTTAAAGCAGAACTTGTGATACTTTATATATAAACTGAAAGAAAAAAAAAGATCCTCTTTGCATGAACTACCTGTAGATTGCAAGATTGACTGGCTTACAACATCTTGATTCTACCATCCTAGAGAATCATAATTTCTATAGATATGTAACTTTTTTATTTCTTTTTCATTCAGGTATGTTCTATATTCTTTGGACCTTTATAATGACAGTGCTCATTATGCACTTACTAAATTTAAGAAGCAGTTCCTCTATGATGAAATTGAGGCAGAGGTAAAGTAACCTTAGCTACTGGAGAAAAATGGTCTGTACCTGAATGTCAAAATTATGATAAAGGTCAAGATCTATTATAAGAGGTTCAGAGGAGTTGGAGGTAATAAACAAACTGAGAAGAAAGACCAGAAGATGGGTAACTGGTTGGGTGATAGGTTGTGAGGAAACCTGTGCAAAACACCTCACATTAATGCTGAAAACTGAACACCACCTTCTCTTGTACTGAGAAATTTGGATGCATTGACTTTATTAATTATATTTGATAAACAGTGGGAAGTCTTGGATAAACTCTCCTCTTTTAAGTATCTCTAAATGCACTTTTTTTTACCCCCAAGGTAAACCTGTGTTTTGACCAATTTGTCTACAAGCTGGCAGACCAAATATTTGCGTACTACAAGGCAATGGCCGGCAGGTAGCTATTCCAGTACAGAAATTTTATTCATGCATTTCTGCTCTGCTTTCCTGTCTAATATACTTTAAATCTTTTCTTCCTTTCCTAATAGCCTGCTTCTGGATAAACGATTACGTTCAGAATGCAAGAACCAGGGAGCAACCATTCAGTTGCTACAGTCCAACCGCTACGAGACACTGCTGAAACAGAGACATGTCCAAGTGAGTTAACTCGTACTCTGTTGTATTTGAGTTGCTTGGCAGTTTTCCAATAGTGTTCTTTTATGTAGGCATATAAAACTCTTTCTGTGCTATATGTTCGGTCATCTAAGTGGCGTAACTGACATTTGGGATCAGGTTTTTTTTGTTGTATGAAGGATAAATTAGAAAAACCCCAAACCTTAAAAGACTGTGTTTTAATGCAAATGTCTGTTGCGGTTAAGCAAAGACAAGCCAAATAAGAATGTCACATTTGGTAGCATTGCCTTCCTACTAATGTCTTTCACCAGTTTTCAATATGTTGTCAGCACAATGTCATGGAAGCATAAAATTCTTCGCATAAATACTTATATGTAAATGCAACATGTAATTTTACTTCTTTTTGTGAGAACTGGCATGTAAATTGTAGTACCTCATTTGTTCATGAATTTATAATTTTTGTCCATCTACTTTGTTTCTGTGTGTTTGGAATGCAAGTTCACCGTGTGAGAGTCCGTAAATCTGTGGAGTCTCGTATCCTTGTACAGCTTGTCAGGTAATTTGACTTTCAGCTCAAAACTTCATAGCGTTTTTTTCTTCAGCTTCTTGGTAGGTCAATAGATCTGAACCGACTCATCACTCAGCGAATTTCAGCAGCCATGTACAGGTCAATGGAACTGGCAATTGGTCGATTTGAAAGTGAGGACTTGACTTCCATTGTGGTGAGTGTTGTGTTGCAGTTCTTCCAGAGCACTAACACTGCAGTTAGATGCTATTTTTTGTTTTGGTTTGTTTTAATTTATTTTAATTTAATTTAATTTTTATTTCTTTTATTTGCAAGGATAGACATCTAGCCCTTTTTTTCCCCTCCATTATAAATCTGTATTTGTTTTTTAATGGCAGAAGCAAAAAAGGTTTCTCCAGCTTTGCTAGAAGTCCTCTAAGTATTCTCTCAGCAAATAGTTGTACAGTCACTCCTGAAAGGAGAAGAGGCTCAGTGACTGACAGGGAAACTTATTTTATCCTAAGCTTTAGTTAAATATATATATATAAATGGAAAATAATTTAAGCAGTGTTATTAGAAAAATAATAGAACTTTTTCCTCTGATGTTTTCTTTTAATTTTTCTGTAAGTGTGAAATCATACAATGCTATGGTTGAAGTTTGTCTGGTTTACTAAGTCTAGGTTGACAAAATATCTTACCACAGAAGCAGCTTAGTCTTGCAAAAGGCATTCTTTTAGTCACCTCCACCTACGTCAGGAATTATACTGGCAAATCCTCTGTTGCTGTTATACTATATTGTAGGCTTTATTAATTTGGATGAGCTATGACTTTATTTTTCTCCTCATGCCTTAGCCAGCATCTCTGTTCAAACAGTGCTCTGGCCTGACCTGATGTAGTACTCTGGGAGAATGCTGAACTACATGGGACTGTGCAAGTCTCAGTACTGTTGAGACTGAGAATCTTGTTCTTTCCTTGCCCAGAAAAAAAATCAGCCTGCTGCAACTGAGGGCCTTGGGAGCAAGGTGAAAACATCACCTGTAGAGAAAGCATATACTAAGGAGCCATGATGAAACAGGACAATGACCATTCTTGTGATTTAGAATTTTGTAAATGCCCAATTCTGTCCATGCTTATAGATAAATTGGAGACAAAAACAAAACAGCCTTGTGCCTGGTAGATGCAAAATGAGTTTATTTACCCAGGCAGCTTGGTTTTGTAGCATGACAGAAATATTTTTTTGTGGAAGTACGAGATCTGACTTGTGTCTGTGGAAGAAAAACGTCTGTGCAATATTGAGGTGTCTTTTTGAATTAGTTTCCTGATTAAAAAGCTAAAAAAAGAAAAAATTAATTATTTCCAGACGGTGTGAATTTGACAACTAAATATGCAGTCAACAAGAAAAGTATCAGACACATTCAGTTCTTCTGGCATGAAAAAAAAAATTTAAAATTTCTGTAAGAAAGTTTACCATTGGTCTTTCCGTAGTAGGTTTTTACCAGTGAGATTTTGTCATGCATTTTACTAACTTGATTTAATTTAATTCTTTACTGAAGATAATTCAAATACTGAGGCCATAGAGCCTCTTGACTTTTCAGCACTTGGTGTTACAACCTTCGAATTATTGACATGTAGTTTTTCTTTGCTAGGTGCAGGATTTTCTTAGTGGCTAGAACAGAAACAGGTGAACAGAAACTACTGATGATGTGTTTCTTAGGTCACAGGTTCTCACTCTTTCTTGAGGTAGAATGTGGCAGGGCTAAGGTGTCCCCACACCATGCTCCTTTTCTTTTTCTCCTTTTTTTTTTGTCTTATGCAAAATAATTTCTGCTGAAAACTGCTTGGTTTTCTTCAGTGAGAAACTGATTACCTAATTAGTATTTTCTGCTGCTTTTCAGGCTAAATAAATTAAATGAAGGTAGTTAAAAGACTGAGCTATTTTTCTTCCCCTCAGATTGGACTCAATAATGTAATAACAATAATGGTGGTTGGTTTTCTTTTTCCTTAAAGTAACTGTTACTCACAGGTTAGAAAATCCTGTGAAACACAGGGCAGTTAATTCTGACTGCACTATATGGGAAGATGACTAGTAATTTGATGCACAGCCAAACAAAGCCACTGGACATTCCTTCACACACGACAATCTTTAAAAGAAATGCCTAGGGGTTTTTTTTGAGTGAGAGGTTGTGTTCTTTGTG
>JAOXJM010000001.1:139135527-139155356 GCA_026413425.1 Tringa solitaria
GGGTTGGAACTCGATGATCTTTAAGGTCCCTTCCAACCCAAACCATTCTATGATTGTATGATCTTACTTTTGCAGTATTCCATATCTTTGTACTTTCTCTTGCCATCCTCCTAACTACTGTTAACTTACTACTGTTACCTTTACAAAAGGTAAAACTAAACATGATCTGTATTGGTACACGCTCACGCTAAAGTATGATCAAACTTTTGAAACATTCATTTTGTTACAGGGATTATATCCTTCCTCCTGACTTTTTTTTAAAGCTATTAGCCTATAGTATTTCTTCTGCTGTGCATTTCTTTGGGGGGAAAAAGCTCCAAGACATTAAATAGAAATGTCACGTTCTTCTTTGAAGGTGTAGTTCATTCTCAAGGACTTAATTTTGGAAGCACAAGGAACTTCCTTACTCTCTGTGGGAGCCTATTTCTAGTTTGTTAGTTGCTTCTCTTTGTGCTGGGCTGGGTGAGAGTAGAGGTGAGAAATAATTTGGGACCCTGCACACCACTGGAATACCAGTAAGTGATGGAGAAGTGCATTATGATTTGTGTCCAGGCTTTTGGGCAATGCAGGCTATGTGCTTCCCCAGTTGCAACTTGGGCTGAAAGGCTGCAGTATTATACCAGGTAAAGTGCATTAGGCGCACACCTACTATTCTAAGTATAATTAATGAATTCTTTATTTTGTTTTTATAGATTTGTTCGGACCGTGCTACCATTTTCTCAGGAGTTTCAGAGAGATAAGCAGCCTAATGCACAGCCGCAGTATCTCTATGGATCAAAGGTTGGATCTAATTCCCTTTATATTTATGGTTTGCTAATGTTTAAAGGTATCTTTTTTAATTATAAAAACTACTGAATATGAAAATTATTAAAAATGGACTTTAATACATTTTGTGGGTATTTTAAATTCAACATATGATTGGGTTGTTTTCTGACTTTGCTGTAAAGCTCACCGTATTTTTCAGCCAAAGTGCAAATAATCAGTCTGATGGTTAGTCTTATCTGACATAGCTAAAAATGAGTCCTTCTCTCAGCTACCTTGCATTGCACAGTTGCTTATAGTGGCAGAGCAGACTCAAAGAAAAGATTAATTAGTCATCTGGTGAAGTGAGAACAAGAGCCCATCTTGGCTGCAGCTGCTCAGTTGTTACAGGGATAAAGACTGTGATGGCAGAAGAAAAGGGAACAGATAGGAAAAACTGCTTCAGATGTTATCTGACTTAAAAGGAATATAGATTCTGACCATCCTAAACTATCAGATTGCTAACTGCTTAAATTAATTTTTCAAAAAAAAAAAAAAAGAGTAGCGTTTCTTTAGCATCTTCAGCCCAAGGACCTCAAAGTTGTTGTGAAAATCTTTGACCATCTTCTGGCCTTCTTATCTCCTGTGTTAGCATAATTTTTCTTGCTCTGCAGATTAGGAGTGCCTAGAAGGTTTATGCAACTTTTCACTAGAAGTGTACATGATATGCAGTCACGTACTCTGTGCCTTAAAGCAGCAGTGTCAAATACTGAGGTTGGAAGTGAGCTTACATAGATGACAAGTTGAGAGAGTACTTGGCACAAGAGAATAGTCGTGGGCTTTCATGGAGCTATCTGAGTGAGGAAAGTTAGCCTGTATTCACAGGACCAATGCTATGCTCATATGTGCAGTGTTGTATGTGGGAGGGATAAATTTATTCCCTCTGATCACTGCAGATTTATTTTCTTACGTCTCAGAATTATTACCTGAGTCTTAACAACAGTTAAAGGCATAACATGAACGTGTTACATATATCTGTTTTTTTCATATCCAGTGAGAAATATTGATCTACTTCCAATAGCAGTAAAAATCATTTGAGAATATTTAACAAGATGTAACTCTTAACTTTGCATTGTTTTCTCAAGTTGTCCAGAAGGCAAAAAATTAAAGTATGGAAAAAGATCAATAACAATATAAGGATGAAGTTAGAGGATTGTTGACTAAAAAAAAAGTTTTAAAATTATGTACTCAATTATCCTTGTAATTTGTACAAGTGCACTGTAAATGTCATTTTCATGTCTAGAGACTTTTATCTAGCTCCCACTTAAATGTGAACATAATTAGTCCTTCTTAGTGTTATTTTCTGCACATCGTACTCTAGCTATATGGTGTAGACTCTGTGAAGTGATTTGCCTAGCAAGCTAGTTTTTGAGAGCTGAAGAGATAGCTCAGAAACTACAAATTTCATTCCTGATATATCTGCTGTATTTGTAAAACTTTCATGCTTTTAAATTGTAAAGGAGACAGAAAAGAATTCGCATGTCTTTAATGGGTAATGTAACAGCTGATTGTCTGGTACTGCAAATAGTGTTTTATATAATTGCTCTCCAGCAGGGAACAGTAAATTATAGGAAGTGGGATTTTCTTACATTAGAGTTATTGTGTTCCTTACTATTTTAGGAATTCACCAGATGCAGTGTAAAGAGCAAAAACCCCACTGAATTTAGTAGAGGTTGCTAACTTAATTTATCTAAGTGATGATGCAGTGGGGATTAACTGAGGAACCCTTTTTTTTATTAGTCAGGTTACATTATTAAAATGACTTTACTAACCTTTACTCTGAGAGCTATACATTTCAGAAATCTGTTTATTTTTCTATATGAGCAGAGGCAATCCAAGGGGGTTCTTAGAT
The DNA here is from genome assembly GCA_026413425.1 of Tringa solitaria. Taxonomy (NCBI): domain Eukaryota; kingdom Metazoa; phylum Chordata; class Aves; order Charadriiformes; family Scolopacidae; genus Tringa; species Tringa solitaria. Next base: position 139,138,181 of record JAOXJM010000001.1, read on the forward strand.
GCATTTCTGAAGCAAGTTTCATGACTAGATATATCTATATTAGCAGATATTCTTGGCTCTCTGTAGTTTTAAATTTTTACAAGACAATATTTTTATTCTTGAATCTAATGTATTTTGGAATTGAGGATATCTGAATGGAATTTTAGGAGGACATTTCTACTGTATGTATCAAGTAACAGATAGTAATTCTTATATGGTAAAGGTTACACATTCTAGCATGTGATATATTTGCATGATATTGTTCTGTGTACTGTATAGCCAGGCTTGTTGTAGAACAAACCCTTCTTTGGATCCTTTAATGGTTATATTGTTGAATTGCCTCCTGACTGGACACTAGTGGGCTATGGAGTAGCTATGCATTTTTAATTTTATTGTCTTTTTTGAGTTCTTGAACTATTCGAGATATTCAGGTGAGCACTTCATATTGATCATATAGCCAAGCAATATGTCTTTTATTTTCCTTATTGGTCTTTTTTGGTTTTGGTTGGGTTTGGGTTTTTTGGTGGTGGGTGGGGTTTTTTTGGTTTTTGTTTTGTTTTGTTTTGTTTTTTAAGCAATCCATGATGTTTATTTAGGTCAAGACAAGAGCATTGTGGTGTCTTGTGCGTATGTACGCTCGTACATGTATGTATTAGACTGTAACAGCTAAACACTTTCTATGCAGTAGTTTTGCACAAGCAGTGTGCATGCTTAAGAATAATGAAAGAAATTTTTAGTTTTGATCTCAAAGCGTTCACATATTCTCAGATATTTCTAAATGGATCAAAGCATTTGGTCGTATTAATGTGCATTGATGCTTAGCATAGACAGTTGTGTCCACATTCTCTGTCGCATCTTGAAGTTTTCTGAGTGGTATCTTCATCCAGTTAGCAAAACAGAATTAGTTAGCAGAACAGATACAGCTTGCTTCTCCTGGTTGACATGGGGGCAGAGCTGTCAGGAGGGAAGGAGCCAACCTGCAAAAGCTCGTCAGCCTTTTAAGTGATCTGGAGTATTTTAAAAGCTCATTGAGCATGGTCATTGAAATCTCTTTATTCAGGTGAAATGTGCGTATAATTAATAAAATGAATGTTAGTAGATTTAAATTTGGCAACATGGGCTGGGTGCATAAAATACTTAATAATGTACATAATAGAAAGGGTGTCTTCTGGGGATTTTGAACTAATTTTGCGTGTTAATGAAGAACCTGGTTTTATAGAGGCTGTGTAGAACAGAATTTAAGAGCTTCTTTTCTGACTTGTACGTTTTCCAAAGATTTTCATGTTTGTATGTCTTCTGGATTTTGTAGATGCTAAGGAAAATACTTCTCAATGTGAATATAACGTTTTTTACCTCCTGCTGGTGCACAAATTAACATCACTTTGCACTATGTTGCGTCTTGTTATCAGTTTAGTAATCACTTAGAATATTTGCTCCTTACTAGAGCACTCTTAAAACTGGACAGTGAACTACCAGGACACAGAATTTCCAGGGTGAACCTGAATGAATCTGTAATAAAACTGTCTGAGCAAAGAGATAAAGAATCGTGCAGCTCTGTGAGTGTATGATGATGTGAGTCCTTCGTAACTAGTGATAACTTCAGGTGACACTCCTTATGCACTGCTCATCTGCAGCGGGTGCGAGGTGGTCCATTGCTCATGAGGTGATGTAAATGTTTATTTAAGTAGTGCACAGTAAACTCCTTGGGTGGAATGGTTTTACGTTTAGATGAGGTAAATCCCATTCCTGGGAGCACTTCCATGGTAGCTCCTTGCCTTCTCAATCTGATGTACACATGTATCTTTTTGTATATATGTGTTTGTGTATAAATAACAAAATGCAGTAGGTGAATTGCCACAGAACTGCTTTAAGGTTGAACTACTCCTTGTTCTCAGTATGGCATATACATGTGTGTATAACATATAAATGCCTGTAAATATATGTATTGGACTGCCTTAAAGCCCACATAAGGAAACAGAGATGCAGAGAAGTGAACAGGTTTTCAAGGGCTCAAGATGTTGGCAGAGATAAGAATATAAGTCTCTTGGCTTCATCCCTTTAACATCAAAATAATCATTTCTCTCTTTGATGAAATCCTAGTCAGGGAAGTGTTGCTGTTAGTTTGATTACAAGATCATTTTAAAGCAGGTTTTTTCTGTCCCCGCTACCCAGCCACCCCTTTTTGGCAGTAAACCCGTAGTGTTGGCATCAGGCTCTGAAGCGAGTTTTCCAGTGTCTGTTTCATGAAACACCTTCATTTGAAACAGCAGTAATCTCTTGTCGTCTTCACAGTTTATTTTAGGCTGGTGTGTAAGACAAAGAAAAACCTGTGTCAGCTGGAGGAAGTGCTATGTAGGGGGCGGAGGACACATTATTTCTAACTTAACACAATAAAGACGCCTTTTGAAGTGTCTTCTAAAAGTAATACTCGCCCCCGCTCAGCACGTGTTTCTGCGAGCCGTACCTATCCTAACAGGAAAAGAGTAAAGACGACGCGCCAAACTTATGCCAGTTCCCATCTTCCCAGCAATATGAGAGTTGACGTCTTTCACACGTTGTGGGAAATGTTGTCAAAATACAGTAGCTGAAAAGAGCCACAGCCTGCTGCGAAATATTCGGCGGGGGCTCTCTTGCCAGAATTGTACACCCCCTCGGCTTCCAGGGTGCGGTGGAAAGGGATGGCAGCTGCCCAGCCAGCAGGTCTCCAGCCTTTACAACCGAATGGTGTCAGCAAGAGCTGACTTTACACGTAAATTCCTATCCATAGCAGTTTAAAATACCTGTAGTCACAGTGTATCATTGTTTTTTCCGACATAACATACCGTACAGCGATACTAACATTTATTGTGTTTTTATGGAACACGAATGCACTTAAGAGATTTAAAACAGGGTAACTTATACATGGAAGCCAGATGAGACGCATTGTGTTGTGAGGGCGAACAGATTTCGGTCAGAAGGGCCTTTCTTGGGACTTTGCCATGAAGCTCAAGGCAGAGTGAGATGATCGGCAGATTTGATTGTTACAAAAATAAAATGTGTTTTGGCTTCTTTTTACTTCCTTGCCCCTTTCATTACACAAAACGCACTCTGCAGTTGGATAGAAATTTGCAGCTGGTGAATGAGTTTTATTATTAAAACTGAAAGGGAAAGAGAGAAGGAAGGGCCAGGAGTTGCTTCTCTGAACTCCTGTTTCCTCTACAGGGAATCACTCACCACGTGGCTTGTGGCGGAAGCAGAAGGTGGCTTGTGGTGGGTTGAGGAGAGTGCAAAGTACGATAACCCAGAATATTTTCTTAGTTTTGTTATAAGCATCCTTACAGAGTTGCTGTCTTGCATGTGCTTTTAGACTGAGAGGGAATTTCAAAGTTGGGTGAAAGGATACCATTAAAATCCTGGTGAGTTTAGCTTAAGTGCTGAGACTCATTTGGATGGGAGCTTTGAGTGAGCGTCGTGGTCGGCAAAGTGCGTAGTCTGAGTGTAGGGGTTTGTAGTGTATGATTTGAAGAAGCGGTTGGGCTTTTAGGGGCAAAACTCACACTGGCAAACCGCTGCACTTGGGATGTATGTTCCAGTTGCCTGTAGTGTAGCAGTTTGGGTTGCCTCTGAAAATTTCTACTCAGTTTTTATTTATGCTAGTAAAAACAAAAAAGTCTCTTGCTCACTTTTTATGCATTTTTATATTTGTTTGCTGTATTAAGCTAGAGAAAGGTAACAAAAAAAAATTCTCTCAAAATGTAACTGGATTATTTGCTACATGCTTCATTTTTAAATAATGGAGTGTGATTGTAGTTCTCTTAGGAATGTGAACCTTTGCCTCTGGGTACCTCTGGCTGCGTGCGGGCTGTTGGAAAGGGATGTGACACTGGAGGTACAGCCGGGAGCGCTGTGGTGAGCTCCGACAGCGCACGTGATGCAGTTGGAGCAGTTGGGATGTCATACATAGTAAAAAAGTCCTCCCTGACAAAAGGTTTTCTAATTTATAGCAGAGCACTGTCCTGTCGTTGGCACTCGTTCCAGACTTTTGGAAGTTGTCATGACAGGCTCCTTGCACGCTGAGGGATTCTCTATGATTGTGGCCAGCTGGATGCCACCTGGATGCTTTTCCTCGGTGTCCTGCATCAGTTGGCTCTGCCTGCCGAGCTCCTCTGAGGTGCACGCCGCGCTTTTGGTCCACACCATCCCATGGTCTTGTTCGGAGGTCCCGTTTCGCCCTTGCAAACGCTCGCGTCTCCTGCGGCACAGGAGGTGCAGGCAGCCATAGAGGAGGACGGCGGCGATGATGAGGAGCAAGACGCTGCTGGTGAGCCAGATGCCCAGGGCGAGGTCTTTCTTGGTGTTGCTCACAGATGCCGGGTCTTGTTCCAGCGTGTTGAAGACTCTGCACTGGTCACTGGAGGGGTTGGCGGACTGGCAGGTCACGCACACGATGTACGTTGTCAGCGGAGCCAGGTTTTCAACAACGAAGGAGGAGCGAGTGGTGGGCACCCTCTCTTCCTTCTGAAAGCTCTTTCTCGAGTAGCTGGATAGCATGCTGTTCCAGTTAGGGTGGTACATGACGCTGTAAAAGCTGTCGACACAACTGGCCATTTTGGGCCAAATTACCATTGCCGTGCTTCCGGTGATGTTCTGAACGGTTATTCCCATCGGGATGTTGCTTAGGTAGGTTTTTTCCTCTCTCGATGCTGATCTCACTGTTGAAAGGGGAGACGTTTGTTTCCCAGGGAGGTAACAGAGAAGTTGCAGCACTGGAGATGTCCTGTGGGTCTTAGTCGTAGTGTCCTGTAATTTAGGAAAGGATTTTTATTAGGAAATTATGCTCTTATTGTTTTTACTGTGGTGTCAAAGTCAGAGTTGGCAGTTCATAAAGTTTGGAGTGTTTTAAACGGTGTACTTTTTTCACCAAGTGAAAGGCTGGGTATATGCTTATAGATCTTGTCTAGATCTAGATAGTTGGATCTTGTCTCCATGAGATGGTGTGTTTTGCAGAATTTGCAATTGAGGAACTGCTTCCATTCACTGTTTTTTTTTCAGATGACTGTGCAACAGGGAACAAGGGGATGCTGGCCCTCAGCATCCTGTTCAAAATTTGCCTTTATGTCAGCTTTGGCATAAACACTACCTACATGTTTGGGACAGTCCCTAGAATAAGGTCACTGGATATTTTTGTCTTAAGGAATCTGTGGTTAGGACACATTAAGGGAAACAAAACCTCTTCAAGATTATAAAGAGGAGTGGTGAACATGCTTTGTACTTCTGAAATATGTACCACTTCCACAGGAGTTTAAATGATCAGAAGTTTAAACAAATGCATTAATAAATGCCTCTGTTCTTTGGAGCAATTCTGGAGCTTTCTTTTTAATAGGACAAACATTTCTAATAGGGAAAAAACCTTAATATTTAACATAATTTTATGTTATGAGTCAAACTCATAAAAAAAGGTCATTGAAATCTAAACTGAATTTAACTGCTGTCTGCTTTGGCATTAAACTAAAGACTGACAGACTGACTATCCAACTAATTAACTCTTTATCTGTTGCACAAAATACTTGCCTAATGAGTTTGTTTGTAAGTGGGGTTTGGATTTACTTGTTTGTTTTTTAAGAGAAAGAAATGCAGCATTTGCTTTTCTCTCTAGTCTGAGTATCCTGCATTTTATTTTATTTATTTATTTTTTATTGTTTATTTCTGTAATCTCAAAACTGGCTTTTGTGAGCAGTGAATTTTCTTATGTTATGTGAATTTTCTTATAGCAAGTGTGGGGTGGCAGGAGTGGATCTTAAGAGATAAATTCCTCTGGCCATCCACAAGTCTTAATTTTTGCCTGTCACAGTCAATTGAAAAACAAAACAGTATTTTGAAGTCACCAGCTATTGTTTTGTCTCCAACATCATTTTACATTCATTTCTTACTTGTAGGTACAGTCTGTTTTTTGCTGGTGAGTTAGCTACACCTGTAGCCACTGCTAGAGCAGTGGCTGTGATGATTGTACACAGTATATGTAGTCCTGATGCCAGTCAGCCTCTTGGAGATGCTTTCTCAAGCTGGACTTAGTTGGTGAAGTACAGTTTTCATTATCGCATATCTTTTGGATAGATAGTGTTTATGTAAAAAAATAACTAATACTCTTTTCTGTGCTGATTGTATGTAATTCCGTAGTCTGTCTGCCCTGAACTGATACTCCTCCTCATAAGGTTAGAAAACCTGCCAATATTTTGAGATTCTAAGTTTATGTTACCATTGTAAAAAGCATAAAGAAAACATCTATTTTCTGCTTTCAGGACAAGAAGCTGGCTTCTGTCTTGGTAGACTTTTAATTAAAATAATTATTTTATAACAAAACAAGCCTTAATAACAAACAGTGTACGTTTTATTTTGTTTGGCAGGTATTTTTGCTTTTACTGTTGTGTGGGTAACGTTTGAGAAAGAACCTCCCCCACCAGCTTAGTAGTCAGTTTCCATTGGCACTCCTGTGAAAGTTTTTTCCACTTCCTAATTTTTTAATGAACATAAATGCACATGACAGTAACATTGTATTTCACTGTTTATGACTTCATTATAACTTTTTTTATGATCAAGTTTTATATGCTAAGTCTCCTGGCTAAATAACAGTTGCCTATTGAAAATTCTCCTGATGAAGAAAGCTTAGAAGATTTGCTCATAACGTATTCTGAAATTATTCTGTAATACTTTTATTGTACTTCATACTAGATAGGAGGCTGGCAAAATATATATTATTTTTAGTGCAATTTTGGTAGTTACGTTACATTAGTAGTAAGAATTCTTGTGTCTGTTTATGTGTGAAAATTGTTGCTCAAGGCTTTTGGGTTCTATTTACTGGGAAGTGGGAAGAGAAAGATCTATGTTTATTTTCATTATAATGTAAAACCTTAGATATGACAGATCTGGGTAGATGCTGCCATTCTAATTGTGTGTTAAGTGCATCCTTTCTGATACAGCAACAGTATAAAGGAATTGAGTTTGCTGTGAAATAAACTTATTAGACAAACACATTTTGGCATCTAATCAACTTCTGCAGATACTAAATTGGGCACATTAGTAAGATCAGAGATTTTACTTCCTCAGTTGTCTTCTCTTTAGCTAGTAGATCCTAATTACTGAAAATTATGCTTTATTTTTTATAGAGCACTTCCTAACAGTCTAGAAACAATAGTTTCATCCCCATAGCATTTTGTAAGTAGAATGTTCAGATTTTAATTGAATAACAATAATACATTTCTGTTGTTACAAAACATCAGTTATTAGAAGACATAATTACTAACATGTAAATGTTTGGAAAACCCATTTGATGTTTTATAGATCATAAAGTCAGTACTTACCGTCACTTCCTGACGGAAATTTCAGAACAGAATGTTCATATGGTGATGCTGCTGCGAAAATGACATAAACACTAATTTTTCTCCATCCTTTTTCACATGAGTTATTTGCTACCTGATCTCTTCTTGCCAGTTTGTTTTTTCTTTCCCTCAGATTCCCTGGACTGAATTCTCATTGCTTGGTGCTTTCAGTTTTTAACTCCAATGCTGCTGGTGGCATGGTTTCTTTGTCTCTTAAATTAATGCAAGAGCACATCTCGTCTAAAGGTGCTATTGCCTTGCTCTTCAAAGAATATACAGGAGAAAAAATAATGTCTTTTTCCCCCTTCTCTTGCTTGCCTCCCCTTGGACAGTGTACTGCCTGAACATCCCTGTTATATGCTCTGGTGCTTGTACCAGTGATGCTGCGAGTGATTAATGTTAGCACTTTGATGACATCAGCAACTAGCAACTCTCTCTCTCTCCCCTTTTTTTATTTAAGTAGGGGAGGGAGCAAGCATAGTGTAAAAAAAAAAACAACTCCCTCTCTCTTTCCTTCCCTTCCTCCCCCCTGACTTTGTTAGTGGCTTCGTCCCGAAGGATTTTTATGCTTTTGTGCATCATGGAGAGGAAGCGGTGGTGGCGTGTGACGGTGTTTTCTAAATCCCTTGTCACAGTTTATAAAGCTCCCCTAATCCAGCATTCACAGGTGGACCACTTTAGGTACTTCCCCATGGGGGTTACATTAAAGAAAAATGTATTTTTAGATTGGCTGACTTCTTATTGTTATGTACTGCTGAGGTTTTTAATACTGAAATCGTGTTTTTAGGGCTTGCTTTTCTATGACAAATTTCTGGTTTGTGAAGAGGAGTTCCCTCCCATTAACCTCACGGCAGTAAAATGCTTTAACCTGCTGAAGTAAGATTCTCCTTGCACTGTTGCTGAAATAGATTGTTTGGGCACCTTTATCGTTGAGACATACGTGATTGAAAACATCGAAAGTGAAAGATGAAATCTCACCTTTTAGGGATAACTGTATATATGTTTCGTGTATGGGGACATTCGTCTGCACGCGTTTTCATGAGGTTTTACCAGTTCTTTCCCCCGTCCATGCCCCAGACCCCCTTTCTGCAAGCAGAGAGCTACGCACACGTTGTACTAGCGGGGTGCAGCTTCAGGCTGTCCACCCGCTGGAGTGTGTTTGGAGATTAGCCCTGTAGCCAGATCCAACCTAACAGCAGAGCTGCGCTGCGTATTAGGAGTCTAATAATTAGCCAAGTATCTATGTTAGTTTGTGTTCACGGGAAAGATGGCTGAGAATTTGGAACCATCACTCCTCCACAAAGTCAACACAAGCCCATGGTCAGAGCTTCCCAGACTGATGGGTGGCTGAGGCCAGGGAATGCTCCAGAGCAGGGTGACTTGCAGCTGGTTGCTCAGGGTTGGGTCCGGTCGGGTCTTGAAAATCTCCGAGGACAGAGACTCCACAGCCTCTCTGTTTGACCACCATCACAGTGGTGAAGATTTTTCTGATGTTTAAATGGGATTTCCTGTTCTGCCCATTGACAGGCACTGGGTGCTGCTGAGCAGAGTTGGCTCCACCATTTTTACTCCATCAGTTACTTACGCACGTGGATGTGATCCCCCTGAATCTTCACTTCTCCAGGCTGAAGAGTCCCAGCTCTCTCAGCCTTTCCTCATAGAAAAGATGTTCCAGTCCCTTAATCATCTTTGAGGCCCGCTGCTAGATTCTCACATACATCTCTCCTGTACTGTGAGAATCTCACTTAGGTCAGGAGTTGCCTGGTTCAGAAAATTGGGTTTGGATCTCTAGTTCTCTCTTGTTATGACCTAGATGGCCTCTTCTGAGCCTGTGCTTTCTTGGATTTCTTTCCTAGTTCAACAGTTTTTGATGTGTGAAGGTTTGTGAACTACACCTAAGGCATCTGCAAAAGGTGGCCAAGAAGTGCTAACCTGTTTCCAAATTTGCATTTGTTATATATCAGTCTAGAATCAAATTTTTAGATTTCTAAGATCACAGTTCAAAATATGTTGGGAAGTGGATGTGTATCTTCTGTCCCAATCTCTTCTAAAGATGATTTGTAAGTCCTTTTCTTTTATGAGACTAAAATCCTCCAAGAGCTTGATAGAGTTTCAAGACTTGAATCCCTCGTAATTTCTTTGTGCAACACCATGTATTACAGTATCTGGTATTGATTTCCATGGATAATTGGGGCAGGATCTGCACTGGGGGGAAGCTCAATGTTCTTCCTGAACACTGGTGAAGGAAAATTTTCTATTATGGCCAATGTGTGTGACATTGAAAGTCTAACAGTATTTCATGCATATGCATTTCAACAGTATGTCTTTCATGCATGTATTAGAGAGAATGAAAACTGCAGAAAAGAAAAGGAAACACAACAGAACCTTCTGCAAGAAAGGTTGGCAAGGTTCCCTCCTAAAATTAAATTTCAGGACATTAGGAGAACATACAGGAATACAGGATGTTAAGTTAGCTAACTCCTCTTTGATCCTTAGCTTAGGCAAATAGTTCCTAAATCCCTACAGAGCATCAGTCTGTACTGTTGTGTTCAGAAGAAATGGTTGTTAATATGGCAAAGCACCTGATCCTATTTATACAACTCTGGAATAATTTTCATGAGGTTACATCTCAGACTTAGATTTGCTTTGATCTTGCGTACAGCTAATGGGTTTGAAACAGAGAGATCCTTATTAATTAGTTTCAGAGAGCAGTAACTGCAGAAGGCTGGCTCTTTGTAGTTGAGTCCTCAGAGTCTTAAAACACCTATTTGAACTGAAAATTGAAGTAACTTCTTTCAGGATGTTTTGTAGAGAAAATGGACATTATAGGAATAGAACCTGTCCTTTAAATTCAGGGATCTGAACATTGGCATTGACTATTCTTGTCCTTATATACCTGTGTAAGTAGAAAAATATGAAACCGGAAATGTTCATGGCTTTGTAAATGGTAAGTGGAAGATGTCCGGTGAAAACAAAAGTGTGTACAAGTTTTTCTTGCTCATACAGAGATTTTGGTTGGAATTCCTGCCTCAAAAAGGGGAAGCTTTGTATTTTAATTTCCTGGAGAGAGAGAGATACAAAGTTATTATTTTATTTTTAATATGCTTTAAAATGCTGTTTAAATGAGATTTAAAAGGTGCAGTCAGCTGAAATTGTCATTAATCATATCTTTTATCTCGTTTTAGGCGTTGAATCTGGCATATTCCAGCATCTACAGCAACTACAGGAATTTTGTTGGTCCCCCTCACTTTAAAGTCATCTGTAGACTACTTGGGTATCAGGGTATTGCTGTTGTGATGGAGGAATTGCTGAAAGTTGTCAAGAGCCTGGTATGCCAATTGTCTTTCATTTTTCTGCTATTGTTCTGATAAGAAATGTCTCAAGAAAAATAAGTGAAAGTAAAACCTTAGATAAAACTAATTAAAATGTTACTTCCTTTGAAGTTCAATATAAGCTGTGTTTGAGAGTATGCAGTGTCCTGTGAAAGCAGTAGATGATGTGCCTTGGTATCCTGAGCAGTGTTTTGAAAACCTTGGATTCTGCATGAATTTAATTTGTGGATACCTATGCTGTTAGATCCTGGGTAAACTCTGGAAAAGTATGAATGTTTCAGATTAGTTGATTTCAAGTTAAAGATTGTACTGTAAATTCATTTTTTCAATATTTTTTTGAGAACAGCTGGAGTGTGCTATCTGACGTGCCTAATTTCAGGGCTTTCATTAATAACATCATTGACAGATGATGCTTTAATAATAAGGAAGGCTTAATCTCTGTGTTTGATCTAGCAATGGATAGCATCAAGCCTATTTAGAAAAGTGCTCAGACCAGATGTTGAAGAAGTTATCCATATAGCCTGGGAAGGCCTTTTCTGTAACTAGGAGGAGGTTGAGGGGCTGCCTGTTTGTTTATTGTTACTCTCTATGTATACAGGCATAATGCATTGCAGTAAAGTTTAAGCCAAAGAAATGGGTCTTTTCCTCCTGGTTCCTGTTGCCTGTAAGGAGCATGCTGCCAAAATAATCCAACTGTACAGGGGGATAGCTGTAGTAGTCATAATCTCACTTCAGACACTTGGCACATTACGCAGTTTCTTTACAGTAATTCCCACAATGTTCTAAGTACATTTTTGAATTCTAAAACTTCTAAAAAGTCTGGAGCCCACTTGAAGATGTGTTGTCATCTAATCTTCAGGGAAAGAGGAAAACACAGATTTTTTTTTCATGCTTTGGGGTCAAGTGTTGGTTTGTGGGGTTTTTTTTGGAGTGGTTTTTTTAATTATTATTTATTTAAGTGGTAAGTTGTCTCAATTCACTGAAGGTCTCATTGAACACTTGGGCATTTATTAAGGGGGTTAAAAAACCTGGAGGGAGGCATCCTGCTGATGCGGATGCTCAGATGTAGGGAGACAGGTATGATATAGGTGTCTAGTGGGAGGAAGGCAGACTGACTGCAGGCCTAGTATGGACTGTGTCTGAACTGGTATGCACTGTAGGCTGGGACTGTGTCTTAACTGGTGTGTCTGGAGTAGGCATTTTGAGCTGTTACAGACATACCTAATGCTAAGGATTTTTCTGTTGTTGCTTTTGAAAGCATTCAAATGCAATGTTTTTACCAAAAATCTGTAAGTTGGTTAGACAATAGAGAAAGTCTGCAAGAGAAGAACATGATTTCATTTCTTTTCACCTTCCTGGCCTCAGCTGTTGTGCCATTCTTCCTGCAGCAAAAGGTGGCTAATGCCATATGAAGGAAAGTGCAACATTTGAGAAAGTTGCCTTTTTGAAGATGATGACTGACAGAATTAAATGCAAGATTTTTAGAGCTTGTTCAATTCTAAAGTTTCTCAGTTCAGTAACACGGAGATGTTTACACATATCTGTTTTCTCTTAGTTACAAGGGACGATTCTTCAGTATGTCAAGACCCTAATGGAAGTGATGCCTAAGATCTGTAGGTTACCAAGACATGAGTATGGTTCTCCAGGTTAGTTTATGTTTGGTGTTACCATAGTAGCCCTAATAAGGTGATACTAATCACTGTCTTCTGTGCGTAGCTCTCTTTTTCCCTCCCTCTCTTCTCCCTCCTAATAATTAGCACTTAGTTAGTTTTTTGTTTTGTTGGTTTTTGTTTTTTAATAATGGGAATTATTGAATGCTGGGCTTTCTGAAAGTACTTAATAAAGTTTTATGACTTCTATGCTTAGGACAAATAAAAGGATGACAGTCTGTATATAGGCAGCCTTATGACATAATTAATCTTGAGCTGGGACGTTCACAATAGTTTCTGTTTCTAGTCTTTCTCATAAGCATGTTGAGCTTTTCCCTCTGCAAGTGAGACTCTCACACTTGTTCTGTTTAATGTCTAATTTAGATAACCCTGATTCTCTGGAAAAGCCTCTATACCTTCTTCCTTTGCCCTTATCAAATGTAAGATAAAAGGATTGCTACTGCTGCTACAGACTGGTCCTGCCAGAACAGTTATGGCTGGAGCTTGCCAGCTAAACGTGGGGCACATTTTAGCCACTTAACAGGAGGTGTGACAGTTGCAGAAAAAGAAATTACTTTGAAAGCTGCTTGCTGCTATGGAGAAATAATTGGCTAATTAGTATTTATCACATTGTTCACTGAAATTCTGATACTGCCCCCCTCCCCTTCAAAATATTCCTCCTCCGCAACTCCTAATTAACACAAATTAATCCTTCCATGTGCCACCCACCTCCTGAGTATATCTTTATTTTTCCAGAGTCGCTTAGGTTTATTAAATGCCACTCCAACTGGAATGAGGTTGGTTTTTTTCTGCTTCCCACAGCTTGCTTGACGCTCATTACCAATGTTAGACGAAATCGAGGACTTACTAAGTGTTTCCTTCCTGTTTTTCTCCCTGGAGCGTAGAAATGGATGAATCATGGTGGTTAGCAGCATAAAAATAATCTATCTGAGGTTTTTAGCTACTCATTAAGGTCTGACCACACAAGCAGTAGGTATTCTCAAATATAGATCGTGCATCACCAGGGTCTGCGATGCTGCAGGTGACATTGGGAAGCTCATAGTCTCTTGCCAGAAACCCTCACCTGTAAGGAGTAAATATTTGGCAGGAGATGCCCAGGGACTCAGGCAGAAACTTTCTCTTGAGGTTAAAAGCAATCTATCCCATAGGAAAGGCAAAACTTTTCTTCTGCGATGGTAGCCTTCACAAGATTGATAAAAATATTTTAAAATCCTTCATTACTTTCCTGTTTTGTAGAGATCACAAACTGCTTTGACCTTATATTTACTCTTACAAAAGAAATCCCATATGTTTAGATGCCTACTGTACCGAGAGATCAGAGTAACTCTTGGTGTTACCGTGGGAGATCATAGCAACTGGATTTGGATTGCATCTCAAAAACCAGCCTGCTTCTGTGCTCCTTCACTGCCCCCGTTCCTGACAGGTTTTGTCTTGACACATGTATTTTTCCTGTTCTGAACTATTTCTAGCAGTGGACACTTAATAACTTCCCAGAGAGTCTCTTCCAAGAAATGGCAGAGACGGCCTCTATAGCACTGTCACGCTGCCTCCCTCTTTCCTTTCGAAGACACTAGGCAGAAAATGCGTGTGAAAGTTCAGGGCACCTCCATCCCCCCTCTCACATCACTAAAGAATCACGTTGTGCTCTCTGATGCCTCCCCATCAAGGAGCTGTCTACCCTTGGAGGAGCTCTGACCGATAAAGGAAAATGTTCTCTCTGATGGGGACATGTTGTAGATTTTAGCCCTCATCTGGCATCTTGAGAGGAGCTGCCAGATTGTAGAAGGGCAGGCTCACACTGGGCTTGATTTGAGTCCGTGTCTTCTCCTTTCTGTGCTAAATTCTCCTCTGGGCAGTCTTTGCCACACCTTGTTTGCTTGGTTTGCCACAGAAAATGCAAGCTAATACTCACCAGCTGTTGCCTGTTCCCTCCTCTGCCTCAGAAGGCTTTCTGCAGAAGTTAGTGGTTGTAGTAGTAAGCCTGAGCGTTACGGAGCATGTCTGTATGCTGCTTCTGTTCTTTCATAACAAATCGTTTAATCATTTCTTTATAATTGGCACTGCCTACACATACAGACCAAAACTGTGATTCTGATCTACAGATTAAATATGTAGACTCTCACCTGTCTTGATGTAACATGCATTTGTCAATTCAGAATCAATTTCCTGAGTCCATTCTCCATGTGCAAAGCCATTTAAGTATGCTCAGTAAGTAAGCCTCTAGCTATTTCATGCACTTCAGACTTTTCATTTGGAGAGCTTTCCCTGGACTCTGTTGATTGCAATTACTTGAGCCCTACCTAATCAGCCCTCTAGACTTGTGGATTTCTAACTGGTGATTTATTCCTGTTAAGAGGAGCAGGGTACAGACAGTGTCATCAGAGTTGTTCAGGACTCCTGTTCGCCAATGGGTTTGTTTCCATAGGAACAGTCTAAAGCAGTGGGGAACTTGCTCATCTTGTAGTCATAAAAATATTTGTCTAAAAATACATTAAGCATAAGGATTTTTAAAGGGACCTTTTAAAGTCACTAAAGCTCTTAAAGGAATATTGGCCTATAGGAGTTTAAACTTGAAATTTCTTCTTGGAGGCAACGTTTTCTTCTGCCACTTTTCTAGTATTTGAATATGGCATTCCTGCTTTTGAAAAATGAGTATTTCATGTCCTGCCACTCTCAAATGTCATTGGACATGATGAGGAAAATAATTTGTCAGCTCTGCTGTGAGACGAGGGTTAGATTTTTGTAACTGGTATATCACCCCTCCAAAAGAAAGGTTTTTTAAATAGTCAATGGGCTTAGCAAGATATAAACTTGGTTAGAAGGTAGCCTAATTGTGTATTTTTTTCCTGAGAATAACATTTCCACATTTCTTCTTTAAAAAAAAATCAAAGAACCAAAACACTCAAAGGTGGTGCAGGGCAAAATACTCATTACATCAGGCCATGATCTCTTGAAATCCCATGCGTTCACAGGGCAGTTTAGGGGAGCCTCCCAGCGCCCCATGCTGATGGTGCTACTGGCAACACCTTCTGAGCTGCCTCAGCACAGCAACCTGACAAAAACCAGTCTTCCACCCCTCCGTTTTCTGAAATATTTCAGGTCATGGTCTAATAGGTACTAGAGCTGGCCTGGGCTGGGAAGCGTGGTGGAGGGCAGAAGTGGAGGCTGCTAGGGAAGCATCACCTGGGGCACAGCAGAAGGGCTCATAATGCTTCCCATTATCCCAGGTTTTTGATCAAACTTGGATGAGTAGGAGAATAAGGTAATTTGTTGGTGGGAGTGCGATGGCTTGAGTCCTGGTGGGGAAGAATATTGTGAAAGTAACTTATTCATAGGTTTCTCTGGAACCTGTCCATTGGAGAAAGATTTGGGAGAGAATCACAGACTATTTGAAAACATCTGGGGACAACCCCAATCACCTAGACATTTGTGAAAGGACAGTAAGGACTGATGAGATATGCAGAACAATAGGATATTTATTTCTAGCAAAATAAGCACAGGCTCCGTGATCATAATTCCCAGATACATGTATACGCTTACGCCTTAGGAACATTTTGGTTGGAAGGAATGACATGACTGCTGATACGCAGAGCTAATGATTTCCCTTGTGAGCCAAAGTATTTGTAACTAGCGTTTGAAGGTCTGTATGAAATTGAATATAAACTAAAGGTCACTATAGCACTCAGCTTTTTGGGAATTTGTTTTGCTGTCGCAGATTAGATTTTACTTGACAATAGTCAAGTCAGTACTCTGCCAAAAATAACCCATAGCACAACTAGACCAAGAATTATATTCAAGCCCTAGTCTGTTGTTAGTCAGCGATTCAGTTCTGGAATTAATAGCCAATTTTTGTCCTAATCTTTTAGGTGCCAGAATTGTTACAAGCTCTGGAACATGTTTGAATGGGTCTGTAGGTGTGAATTGAGATTGTTTTATAAAAAATGAAAGGTAACCAAAGTGAAGAAATCCAAGCAGCTTTGCATTGCATGTGTTGATTTGTTCTGACTTCCTAAATTAATTAGTGTACAGACTGCACAGCTGAAACTTGGCATCTGCTGTTTGAGTCTGTTGAGATAGGATTTTGGAAGCAGAGATGGAACCTAATCCTTTACTAAGTAATCTTCTATACTTTACTGGATCTATTTTGTATCAACAGCCTTTGCTTCTCTTGAGATCTGTGTAAATCAGAAACTAGGATTATAAGATCAATTATTATGACACCTAATGTCATCCCATCTGCAATAATAGAGGGATTTAATTAAACTTGGTTTCTTGGAGAGAAGGAGCAAAAAGCCTTGACTCATTTGCCTTGCAAAATGCTACATATACATACTAATTCAGTAACTTATGAATTGCACCCACAAGTCAAATCAGGAGAAAGAGGAAGCCTGCATACAGTTAAGTGAAATTAACTTTCCTAAGACGCTTATTCTTTTTCCAGGGCTTCAGTATGCATGCATAGTCTTTCATAAAAATATAGTTCTATGTACTGTCCAGTATAAGGAGATGTAATTTGGAACGCATTTCCTCAAACATTATTGAAAACATGAGGATGTATTTCTGCCACAGGACTCCACTGGGAAGCAGATCATGCTTTCAGTGTCAGTTCTTTTCTATCAAAAATAGCCTGTGTAGCTCTGTCAACTTTTGTCTGTTTTGCTAGTAAATCATAGAGTCATAGAATCGTTAACGGTTGGAAGAGACCTTTAAGATCATTAAGACCAACCGCTAACGTAGCACTGCCAAGTTACTACTAAACCATGTCCCTAAGTGCTACATCTACACGTCTTTTAAATACCTCCAGGGATGGTGATTCAACCACTTCCCTGGGCAGCCTGTT
>JAOXJM010000001.1:139173977-139201569 GCA_026413425.1 Tringa solitaria
AACTCTCTCAGCCTGTCCTCACAGGAGAGGTGCTCCAGTCCTCTGATCATTTTCACGGCCCTCCTCTGGACTCGTTCCAACAGGTCCACGTCCTTATCTTGGGAGCTCCTGAGCTGGACACAGTACTCCAGGTGGGGTCTCACGAGAACAGGATAGAGGGGCAGAATCACCTCCTCTGACTTGCTGGCCACACTAATTTTCATGCAGCCCAGGATGCTGTTGGCCTTCTGGACTGCAAGTGCACATTTCCAGCTCACGTCCAGTTTTTCATCCACCAGTACCCCCAAGTCCTTCTCAGCAGGGCTGCTCTCAATCCCTCCATTCCCCAGCCTGTATTGATACTGGGGATTGCCCCAGCCCCGGTGTAGGACCTTGCAACTTGGCCTTGTTGAACCTCACAAGGGTCATACGGGTCCACTCCACAAACCTGTTCCAGGTCCCTCTGGATGGCATCCCGTCCCTCAGGCACATCGACCGCACCACTCAGGTTGGTGGTGTCTGCAGACTTGCGGAGGGTGTACTCAATGCCACTGTCTATGTCATTGATGAAGGCACTAAATAGCATTGGTTCCAGCATGAACCCTTGAGGGACACTACTCGTTACATACAATTACTGCATGTGATTTTTAGTTTTCAAAAAAGAATCTCCTGACACTCAAATGCAATTAGCATTCTCCTACATTCCCTCATTCAGGAGCACAGATTTAGTTAAGAATGCTTGTTCCAACTTCAATTTGTAAGTACAATTCAGACTTGACAGACGTGCGAAGGAATCCTTCAACAAGTGTCCCCAGAGGGCATTACATGCAAATTAAATAGTGTGTATAACAGATAGTTAGGTGCATCTGACACCAGAGAAAAAACACATCAGCTCTATGTTTTAGGTTTCATATGCCTGTAACAAACCAAAAATTTAAACAAGATCATAAGTTTATTAACATTCCCTTGAACAGCAAAACTTCAATGTCAGCAGATTTCTTAAACATGTATTTACCTGCTCTCATGGAGCCTTTCCTAGCTAAGCGGAGAAGGCCTTTCTTTTTCAGGATGAAACTTCCTCCGATGAAAATGCTGGAACTCATAGCCAACACCAGACCAATACAGAAGTCATATTTCCCACGAGTTTGGTTCATCTCGTAAACTACTAAAGACTGTCACATTGATCAACGAACAGTAGAACTTCTGTTACTCAACACAAGATGATGCAACACTGAAACCTGAGCAAAATAAACACATCAGAATTAAACTGCTAGAAATAACAGACTGTAGAGGAAAATCTCAACAGCTTATGGGACTGGTTGTCCTGTGAATGGTCTGTTACAATTGTTTAAACAATCAAAAAAGGCAATGTTTGAAGCATATGTAAGCTTGAACCATGGATGAGTGACGAATAAGCTGAACACAGAGAAAGAAGGGCATCTGACCTGGCATATAAAAACCAAAACCTGAACAAATCAAAGTTCTTTGAAAAAAGTTAAGGAAAAACTTAAAGATGTATGACTTATTATTCTTTTCATTAAGTACACAGATCTATGTCTGGCACACCATGTAACTGGCAACGCTGATCAAACAATTACTTACACTGAAATCAGTTTGTAAGAGAGTTTGAGAACAGCCACAGCATTTCTTCCATATAAATTCACTAGAAAAACGAAAGAGAAGATTAGAATGGGTGTTTAATCATATAGTAATTTCCTTAAGACAAACAAGCTTGAGATGTACACACATGGACTTATCCTCTAATGAACAGGAAATCTGGAACTAGAAGTAAGGCATCTGCTTGTTGATATATTTTACAAAGAATTTCCTGTACCTGTATGAAGGATCTTTTCAGTTCACCTACACTGACTATTGAGAGTTTACAATCTTTCACCTACCCTGCTAAGACTCCAAGTTTAATTAGGTAAAACTTTCAACAACAGCTCAGCACAAGATAACAAGTTTTAGGCTAGAAGTCAAGATTTTACATATTCAGCCTCCTGCTTAACAAGAAAATTTGTTTCAGTGCATCTTTTCTCCTGTTACACACTGCAACGAGGAAATCCTGGACCCCATCTAACACACAAAATTTTGAATTTAAGGTATCTCTACAAATAACTTCTAAACTGAAGAAAAAAAAAGCTCAAAAGTACTTTTGAGGTGACTAACCTATGGAGTACGAAGGGAAATGGAAACTATTTTTTGTCTTTGATTTCAAGACAACTGATAATTAGGACAGTATAGAGAACTATTCTAAAGGAAGAAGACATCTATAGACAACACAACTTAGTTCCCTAAGCAATTATTTTCCAGATACTCAGAAGCAAGGCATATGACCTAAGTTGCTTTAAGGAGCTTCTGATCTAAAAGGAAAAGGGGCAAAGAAAAGGAGGGAATAAAATATTCCTACTTTAGTGCTTATTAGAATCTGAACACTGAGAAACAGAAGCAGGTAGCCAAGGAGTACAATGCTGGTGTGAAGACACTGCAATATCAAGCACCCTCTTGCCCAGTCTCCAGCAGAGACAAGACACATCCACTGGGAGCCCAGGACTTAGATAAAAATGATATCCTGGTCTGCCATGACACTTCACACTTCTGATTTCCTGCACGTTTCTTCAAAATCTGTTTTCTTACAGAAAATGTACCTTTCCCTGTACAGTCTTGTTTCCAACTATGATTAATTTGCTACACTCCTAGGAAAAACGTAGCAGAGAACTACAGGTAGGTTAATGTTAAAACTGACCACAGATCCTCTTAACTTGCCAGTGTTTTCAACAGTTGTTACTCTAGTTATATTACTAATGGGAAAATTTTTACTAGTGTAGCATTTTACTAAAATAGAACTCACCATACTGGCAAAACAACTTTTTTTTTTTCCTCTCCCTGGCTCGCATAACTTCATCTACATGAAAACATTTCTGACAGAGGTAAAGAGCATCACTTTAGTCCCATCCTGACATCTCCCCACTGCATTTCAAAGGCAAAGGAGAAGCACAGGATGCTTTGCTTTGGAATAGAGAAAGAATCTGATTGCAGAAAAATGAGAAAAACTTGCAAGCTAACAGGTAATTTTCTGAATTCAGACTTAAAAATGCCCTAAGGATGCTACACTTCAAAACTAGTAGTTCTACTCTCCCTCAAGTCCCAAACACATTAAAGAGTTCTTGATTCCCTGTCACCCATTTTGTTAAGTTTGTAAACAACTCAAATCTTAAGCACTTCACAGAAATTACTGCTACATCTTCTAAGTTTATTTGTCCACACAGACATGGCCAGTCCCATTTCTGCTCGGGCTGGACCGCCATACTTCTGTGTAAGGTTTATACAGATTTTTACATCTGCTGACCATTCCTGCAGCATGGTCATGGTGAACCCAGCTTCTCTCGGAGGACATGTGGTTCACTTTACACGCAGCGCAGAGGTAATTCGCTTGGGTAGAACTGGCATGTCTAACTGCAAAGTCAATGCCATAGCAGGCACAATAAGTTTTATACTTCAGGAAATCAGTAGTTTAATTCTAACCCTAAGACTTAGTAAAAGAAGAGGAACTAATGCATCCTGGTAAAGATCAAGAAAAAATATTATCTTTGGAAATAAGACATGAAAACGCCATGAAAGTAGTAGTTTCTGGAATAAATACTCCTCTCACGTTTCAGCTCTGGGACATGCCCATGTCCCATTTCAGCAGCCAGGGCCACTACTAAATTATAAACAGCAGAGAAGCCAGAAAATGTACAAGTTAAACAAAGCTGACAGTGATTTTAGTTGTGTTTGGTGTAGTTCTGTAAAGGCTCTTTAATCAAGTGCAGAGCTGACTGTAACAGAGAGTATTTCATCCACCCAAATCTAGCAGGTACCTGGAGGAATACTAGTTTGCTGCTCTGATTTCAGAGATGTTACAAGGGGATAAGACTTACCGATCCACAGAGATGACAACATTTACAATGCCTCAAAGAACTGCCCATTTATGAGATGCCTGAGAATCATCTAGGATCATGAGTTGTAACTCTCAGCACGCAACAGTACAATGACAGACAACACAGCGAACATCTACTGAGCTTGAAGGTTATCGGACAGGAAGAGATGGAAGAAAAGCTTTCTGAAAAAACTGCAGGACATAACCAAGTCCGGATTACCCACAAAGTTTGCTTGCTTATTTTTAAAATGTAACCCAGAAGTATCAGAAGCTCTGACAAGATACAGACTCTCTGGTCTAAAACACAAGGAAACACTTCTTTGCCTCTTTGCTCAAAAGTCCTTTTCTCCCTAAAACTGCACACACAGAATTCTTAAAAGATGTTATACTTTTATTGTAAGAAATAAACTCGCTAAATGTTCAGAAACACTAAAAGTGGTGTCATAAAATGAAATATTTTACATTTAAAAGCAGATAAGCATGGGGAAGTTATCAGGCAAAAAAAAAATAGCATTCATTACTTCCACAAGTTGTATATTGTATGGAAGCAATAATTATAGCTGGTAAAAGTAAACATGGTGGATTGTTCCAGCTTTGCCTACTTGGCCACAAGCCCTCAAGAGAAGTAATCTAAATATATGCTAAAATACTTAAATGCTAGAATTCATAATTTTCTTGTATGAAAAATGAGGTTCTTAACTGTGACCAAGATGACGTCACTAAGCTAAAAAGGACATTACAGGTCATTTACTTCAACCCTTTGCCACATAGAGCATCATTCACTGCTGCTCCTCAGTGCAGCAGTGGATTACAATCTGAATTACAGATAATTCAGCCAAGATTCTCAAGAAATACTTAGGAAGGAAATTTCACAGACACAACAGCCTTGCTTTGATGCTATTAGGAACTCTCATTACCTAATGATCTTCACCTAGATCTTCACTTTTACTACCAAAGCCCGTTAAGTTTGTCACACTGCAAGTTTGATGCTTGGCACCTCCTGCTGTGCCACCCTCTGGGTCTTTTCCCAATAGCCCACAGGTTTTTTTATGAAGTGCAACTCCTTAAGTGCAACTCAGTATTTTAGCTTCTGCAACACAGTGGAAGACGATACTTCTTTTCATACAACCCAAAACAGGTGGTTTTCTTAGTCTTCCCTGAGCAGCCATCTACTGTTGACGCAACTTCAACTTCTCTATTAGTATAACCTCTAAATTCTTTTCTACAGAACTACGGTTCTCTGAAGTGTATCTGTATAGCAAATTATTCCTGCCTAGGTGTAATAACTTTCATTTCCTCCTATAAAAAAAACATCTCTTCTCTTCAGACATGTTTCCTGAAAATATTCAACTGAGTTTACACACTAGCAATCCTTCCCTGCTCAGTGTCATTAATTACTTGCTTGTCCTTTCAGACAGATCACTTATATTGAACAGCACAAGATTCTGACATGACTCACACAGATTTATTTTTAAACAAAGACATTAGTAAATGTTTAGACATTAGTAAAGTTAAAGACATTAGTAACAGTTACTCCAGGTACAGCCATTCAGTATCTTTTGAACTATTCTGTGGTATTTCATTTTCAATTCTGCTTATTTACAGAAGCTTCATGAGAAGTTTTGTTTCTAACGTTGAAATAGAGCATTTACTTAATTCCCTCCTAGCCATAAAACTTTTAATGGAAGAAAAAGGGGCTGAATCATCAAGTGGCTTTTAACAAATACATATTGACTATGGCATGTCTCATTGACATGTGTTTCCTTCTTCCTCTCACGGGCATAAAACCAGAGGGAACAGAAACACTCCCTAGCAACAAACATGCAACTGTTTGGAGATGAGCCTTTTGAAAGTTCATTATACATACCAATTTTGTTCCAAAATCCAGAGGCATTCACTTCTTAAGTATTTCAATATTAGGTTTCTAAAATATAAGTTAAAAATAACATTAATTGGCATTTTAAGATTTCAGCTAAAACAATTATGTCCATCATTTCAAACTAAGTTCATTTTCATGCATGACACACAAGACTGCACAGTATGTCATCTGTGCTTTAAAAAGGGATGGGAACTTTATTTTAAAAACACTTGAATAACAAAGTAGTGTAGTTTTAAATTTGATCTTCCTTAGGTACGTCTCACCTGAAGCATTATGGTTATTTTATCCCTTTGTTTTTCACTTTACTAATCAAAGAAATTAACCTGCAATCCAAGCTACTTTTTAGAATGTAACGTGCTAAAGTTTAACTGAAATACTATCCTAGTCCTTTCAGTTTTGTTCTGTAACTTAAGCGCTAAGGCAATTTATTACACAAACTAATATAAAGTTTTAATTATAGGCTTTGGTATGGTGAGTTTTCAGAGGATGTTTATATACAGAACTCTAGGGTGGTGGGAAGTATCAACACAGAAATATTCTCAGTAAGATCATTAAAATTCCCAAAATATAGCTAACTAGCTAACTCTTTAATCCAAGTCTTCCCCAGTTACGTTCTGTCCAGTCATGAACATATCTTTTAAACACAAGTATAGAGAGAACACTGAAAGGACAGATGCAACACAGCATTAAGATGAAAGAGCTGCTGAGACAAAACTTAGTCGTGTCCATCTTCAAAACATCAAGATGTGTGCATACAGTACCCAAAGATTCTGTATAAATTATTTATGAAAGACTGCCTTCACTTTTGCACTGTAAGTCTGCCCCAATACAGATACAGCTTTTCAGCTCTGTCAAAGTTAAATGAGTGTGCAAACTTATACACGTAATTATTTACATATTACACAGGCAAGTTAAAAAAATGTTTATAAAGATGTTACGTATATGTAATATGTTAGAGGCACTAGCACAATTAATCAGAAAGCAAAACCTAAGTTAACAGTTCTAAAGTTGCCTATTAAAAAAGTTTAAAATTTATCCTTTATAGTAGATTTCTATTAATAAAGCAAAAGCAACAAGCATTCCATTTTAAGAAACTGGGAGAAAACATGAAAAATGCCACACTTAAACTTTTTGTACATCTTTTTCTTTGTGTCCACTAGTCCACTAGAAATGCTCTTCAGTTAAAGAATTTTCACATAAAACTAAAACGTAACTTCACTAAAACAGTGCCATTCATTAACTAAATGCAAACTACAGCTTTGTAGCTAATACTGTATTGATGGTGTTTCCTAGAAGTCTATCAAAATAGACTCAAGATAAGAGCAGATGACATGACTTGCTTCATCCTTGCTGTACCTAGTACACCAGCTCCACTCTCTGTAGGATGAGTCACCAGCACAGGTTCAGTGAGGTTCCACCTTTAGTATTTAAGATGGCCAGTTTCAAATTTAAGATAAACCAGTAAATTAAAGTCGAATCTAGACCTCAGTCAGTTTTTCCTTTGACCTGACTGATAATCCATTATAACCTGCTTTCTGTTTGCCAAGATTTTATCCTCAGAATTAGTAACTTTAACATAATCAGGGCTGGTGTGACGCTGAATTCCAAATATAATGATAGTGATTAAAAGTTATGCAATAATTTCCCATCAATTACTTTGTTAACTTTTGAGGGGGGGGAAAAAACAACCCTGTGTACAATGAGGCACATCAAAAACATTCACGACGAACCATGATGACTTTTGTTTATTATGTTTTCGTTAAAAATAACGTTAAAGATATTGCAGGAGAATGGAGAAAGTTCACTGGTTGAAAAAGAAAAGATTTAAAAAAATAAAAATAATCAGGGACTAAAGAGTCAGACCCAACCTGTAGTTTCCACAGTATAAGAACGAACACAAGTCGCCATCCTGAACTGCAATGCAAAGCTAACGTTTCTTTTTTCCACCTCAAACTAAAGCACTGCCAGGACTCTGAAGTTCTCCTGAAGTCGGTCTGGAGCTAAACTACACCACCTTCAACCTCAGCTAAACTCAATCCCGAGCCAAACGGAAGACAAACTGGTTTAGCTCCCCGATTAACACCGCACAAGGCTCCGTCAAGCAGCACAGCAGCTCTGGAGCTCCGGCAGAACTCGCCCACCGCAGCTTCCCAGTGCTGCCCGGCGAGATCGCCTAAAAAAAAAACAAATATGGAAAACCGGGATGTTTGTATCTCGGCCTTCCGAGCCCAAGGCACGGCAAGCTGCGCCGCTACGGGGAAACCAAGAGGGCGAAGGTCTCCGTGGCCTTCTGCAACCAGCTGCAAACACCCGGAGCCCTGGCGGCCGCGCAACCACCGCCACCCGCCCGCAGGCGGCACGGCTCGCCCGGGCCCGCTCGCTCCTCACCGCCGCGCCCCGCACCTTGACCGGCTCAGGCAGAAGGAGAAGAGGCGGGGAAGGAGGAAGGGAGACACCCCGGCACCGGCTCTCCCGAGGCGGCATCAGGAGACAGCCGGGAACTGCCAGGGTCCGCAAGCGGCGGGGCCCTCGCTCCCGCCAGGTTGCCGCAGGCACCGCCTCCATCCCCCCGCCCCTCAACGGCCCGATCGCCCCCAGCCACCGCCTACCCCTCCGCACCCCGCCCTCCGAGGGGCCGGCCGGGCCCGCCACCGCCCCCGCCCCTCAGCCAGCCCCCGCTGCCGCCCGAGCCCCCTCCTCTCCTCCCCTCCCCTTCCCGGTTACCTGCGCTCACCGCCCCTCACATCCCCGCCGGGAGGGGCCCTGCCGCCGCCACCGCGCGCGGACAAAGAGGAGGAGACGGGGGAGGGGGAGGCCGGAGCGGGCGGTGGGAGGGACCGGTGCCCGCGCGCTCCACCGCCATGAGGGGGAAAGGGAGGGAAAAAGGGGACGCGGGACCGGGGGGGAACCGGCAGCGGGACACGACAAACAACGGCGGCGAGAGAGCAGGCGGCGTCCCGGGCCCGGCCGCCCCCTCCCCGCTGGTTCCGGCAGCGCCCACCGGAAGGGGCGCGGCTCGACCCAGAGCGAGGCGGGGGCAGGCGGCCCGCCCCTCTCGGGTCACGTGCCCCTCCCTCACCGCCGCCGTTAACGGCCGCGCCAACCGTCTCCTCGTGGCGCCCCCCAGCGGCCCGCCTAGGCACCGCCAGTCACGGGTGGAGCCTCCGGGCGGCGGCAACGCAGGGCCCCGGGACGCAGGTGAACGCTCACGGTGGAAACGGCTCCGCCTTACCCGGCGTCGGCTTCAGCTTTCACGGGTGGGCTGCCACGGAGGGCGGGCGGCGCCACATGGCCACCTGCGTCCCCGGCAGCCGGCCGCCAGCCCTCGCTCCCGCGGCGCGCCCCAGGTACGCCCGGCAAAACTCACCTGACCCGGGTTTTACACTCTCAGAGAAAAGAAAGATTTAAACTTGCAAACCAGATGCAGTGCGGGAGAGACACATTTTACGGGGCTGGGTAAATGGCATGGTTTATTAGTCTGTTTAATTAAGGGCCCACGCTCCGGCTGCATCCTTCGCGACCTTCCTTCCCCTAAGCAGTATAATTGATATGTATGGTTAAACAAATATTTCTGCTCAGCTTATAGTGAACACTCTTTGAAACAATCATAAGAAGCTTCAGACTCTTCAGTTTTCCTCAGAACTACTGAAAGAGGCTTTACAAAGCTGCAGTGTAACATTGGGCCTAAATAACCAACGCTGCCAAAATACCTGCAACAGCTCCACACCAAAGATGCAACTCTGCCTCTTCAAATAGGACAGGACTGTTTCATCACGTCCCTTATTGGCAACAGCTCCTACTTCTTTGTCTTCCTTCCCCGGGATTTGCGTTGACTTTATCACAGTCTGCACAAGCTGCTTCATTTTCATTAAGCTTGAAAACAAGAACTGGCTTTCCGTCTCAGGATACCCGTAACAAATCTATTCCTGTTGGATTTTTTCTGATCAACTGAACCAACACGGTCCCTCACTCTGCCACATCCCTACCATTTCTAGGCTACTCAAATCAAATGGGTAAATTTTAGGTCTATTTTGTTCCCTAAGGCAACGTTCCATTCCCCAATTTAAAACTAGTTGAAGTGAACTTTGCACTCGTGAAGTATGGGGTTTATATATATATATATGGGTGTATGTATATATATATAAAAATAACACTAAGCAATACACAGTATTACCTGTGTAATACACAGGTACTAAAATTTACCAGATACCAAAACTGTGAAGTCTTCGAAAAAAGTTCAACAGCTAGTGAAAACAATTCCTTAAAATGTATTAAAAAAAATTAACAAATGTACCACCTAAAACAGTGCAGTATAAGTGGGAGCATGTAAGTACCAATATCCAAGACAGTTTAAAGGAGATAAAGAAATTAATGAGCTTGCGTTCATGCCAATTTTTGGAAACACATACATGTATATATTCCTGAGTTAAATAGTGCCAACGTCTGAAGGAGCACTTAGTCTTCTTCCACTCTCCTCCCTTCAAAACCACCTCTCAACCAACCTAAAATAATACTGAAGGAACAAACACCTGAAAAGGTTAACTCTTTTAAGCATTACAGACTCTTTGTAGGACTTCAGTCATTATCTGTTAGTCCTCTTCTTCATGTTTCTTCAACTGCTAGTTCCATTCAACATACTGTCATCTGTTCACACAAACTACAGATTTTTTTAAGTGCTCTCAATTCAGCAAAAATCATTAAGGATTTGTTCTTAACGAGAAGAGATTTCTCCTCTCCTGAAGGGACAGGCTGAGAAAGTCGTGGTTGTTCAGCCTGGAGAAGAGGAGGCCCTGGGAAGACCTTCTGAAGGGGGCCTACAGGAAAGCTGGAGAGGGACTTTTTACAAGTCCTAGTGATAGGACAAGGGGTAATGGCTTCAAACTGGAAGAGGGTAGATTTAGGTTAGATATTAGGAAGAAATTCTTTACTGTGAACATGGTGAGACACTGGAACAGGTTGTCCAGAGAGGTTGTTGAGGCCCCGTCCCTGGAAGTGTTCAAGGCCAGGTTGAATGGGGCCCTGAGCAACCTGCTGTAGTGGGAAGTGCTCCTGCCCATGGCAGGGGTTTGGAACTCAATGACCTTTAAGGTCCCTTCCAAGCCAAACCATTCTATGATTCTGTGATTAAATCTTTACTTCAAAGCCAAAAGTTGTGCTCAGTAACAGAGAATACTCAAAGCATCTCTCTGTAATTTACAACAGCATAATGTTTTAGGCACGTTTGCAGAGTATTTGGAAAGAACTCCAAATACCAAAATGGTGGTAACCTGCCTAACCTAACCCATTCTTATAGGATAACTCAGCAGCACAAGCCATCTTAGTGCTCAGGGAATTTCACAAGAGAGGTCAGCTAGTGTAGGTACTTTTGCAAGGCTATGGATGGGATTTTTCAGGGCATGGTATCTACTACGTGTACAAACATCTCATAAGGTTTATAAAGGACAAAGAGCAAAACTGCCATCCACACAGCCCCAGGAAACATTACTGGGCAAGCAGGTAGTCTAGCTTGTGTTGCGTACCGACAGACCCCTGTGCAGGGATTTCCAACCACGTACAGGCAGTGAAGGGGTTGCGATGAAAGCCACCGCGCAGCAGCTGCCCAGAGCTGTTCTCCGGTAAATGGTGCCTGGGTGGAATGGTGCCAGCTGACAGTTTTAAAGCATCCCACCAGGGTGATGGATCCAGCGAGGTCTGTACCTGGCAGAAAACTGATCAGGGAATCGAGCAGCTGTAACAAGGTCTGTGGTGGCCACATCGCTGTTGCATTTGGTTTAGTGGTTGTTTTGGCAGTGTTCGGTTAATGGTTGGACTCAATGAGCTGAAAGGTCCCTTCCAACCCAGACGATCCTATGATTCAACGCAGACAGCTGAGCAGAACAAAGCAGCTATGTCTGCACCTATACTCATACAACAGTTACACTGTGCCTTACAAGGGACTTAAGGGACTCTGCTTAAGACTTAAGGTCTTAAAATAAACATCAGAAAAAAAAAATCAATGGAATTTTTTTTTTCACTATCAGATTTTGGTCTTCAACTTTCTTCCCATATGAACTGCGTGGGTGAGATACATATGCTCCTGGTTATGTCCCAGACTTTCAACAATAATGGTGGCATAAATGGCATACTTGCTTTTACCACAATGCTGCCAGAGATGCACAAGAATAAAAGAGTGTGGAATTTTCCTGCTAAAAACATACTCTCAAAATACATACTCATTATCTTATTTACTTAAAGATCAGAGATGCTGCATGTAGAAAGGAAAGCCTCTCTAGTTTTCTGGTCTATCTTATGTGTTACATTAATATCATCAACAGTTTTAAAAATAAAATTGCAGTGACGTACCCTGTAAAAAATCCATGCCAATCTTTCCACTCCATGCAACATTTTATATTGGAGAGAAGCTGATTTCCTTCTTCAAAAATTAACTTTAAATTTTCACCAGTAGTACTACTGATGCATCCTCTAAAACGGAAGCACAAAGACTGAAACAGTTCTTAATCATAAATACCACAAATTAAAAAAAAACACTGCAAAACAAACCCCAAAAAACTCCCAAACTGCAAAACATGACCGAAAGTCATGTATTTGCCAGTACCTGATACGAGGAGCTAGGAATTTCAGATGAAGCATTAGATGGGCAGCCACTGAGATTTTCCAAGTGATTCTGCAGGAAGCTCTTGTGACAGTAAATTAGACTGGTGACACAGACACCCTTACAGCTGTTGTCACTCGATGCACACCCAACTGTGGAGTAGCATATCTTGAAATAAAAGCTGTAGCAAGCAGCCAACGTACAGCAGTGCACAAACAGAGCACATGGTGACCCTTAAAAACAGTTTAAAGCAGCTCAGGCCCCAACAAACATTTCTGCCAGAGAAGCGGTCGTTTTACCCGTGAGCCAACTTCAGCACAATGAAGACATTAAAATTACAGCTTGCTGGTAGACACCTCAATACCACGAGCCCTTTGTGTGGCAACTGATCTGTACACACAAAAGAATCTGCTACTCCAGTAAAAGCAAGGCTGCTATTTTATTAAGGGGTAATGGAAATAGTTTGAGCAGCTAGATGTGTGGGAAACTGACTTTCCCCCCCCCACGTGATAAAGAGGAGTCACAAAACAAGCATTGAGCTAGAAATAAATCATTTATTTTAAAACAATACAGGTTAATAAATAGATTAGTTATCAGAAAACTTAATAAATAGCCTTTTAGAATTTACACAAGGCAAATACAACATGCCTATAACTATTTCTTAAAAAGCAAAGAGAGTAAGCTTGACTTGTAAGCCATTAACAAATCTATATATACATTATTTGGAAGCTAATAAAATAAACCATTTTTATGTAATCTGTAGTAACTATATTGCAATAGCATTGAAGCAACCAAACCTGACACTGTTGTATTTGTTGCCATCCACCTTTTCCCCATATGCCATTAGAACTAATTTTTACATTCCAGGAAAAAAAAGAAGAAAAAAAAAGTAGTCAATAAAAAACCAAAAGTTCCACAGTTGAAAAAGGATTTAACTTAAAAATATCCCTTTAGTATAGTATTTTCCACTCTGTAGAGCAACTGTTGGGGGAGGGCAGGAGAGGAGGGTGGAACACAACAAAAAAACAATAAAAAATATTTGCAGCTTTTAAAAAAAGATTTCTTAATCCATAACATTTCAACACTGCTGTCTGAAACACTTGGGCACTAGTAATAATAACTGTTGAAATCGCTGGTGCCTAACATGGTCCACAGTAAACTTCTGCATCACTTAAACCCATATTCAGTAGCACCAATGAATTATTACAAAAACTAATCTCTGTAAAGAAAAGATAACACGTAATAGATAAACATTTGATAACATTTGTTTTAACAGCAAAACTTCAGCAGATACACCATCTCAAGACAACTGATGAAGATCTGTAGAATCCTTGATGGTTTATATTTATGAAACAAGAAGGATGACAGGGGTAGAACATGCAAACAATGGCCTATTTTATGCACCCTATATTTAATAACCCCAAGTCTTTCCTCAAATACAAACCCTCTATTTTTAAATAAAAAGGAAAGCTAAACCTCAGATTCTAGTATTTCAACAAATAAAATCCAGTGTGTTCATTTTTCAGTGCTAGTTACTTCAGAAAAATATGTAAATTCAATATAAACTGAGATTATTAATAGGAAGCCTCACTTGTCAAACTGTGATATGACAGGTTCTTATTAATGTTAGTTGCAGCTCACTAATAAATAGGCTCTATTTACACATACAGAGTCCTGGAAAGTCAATACAGCAGATCACTTGCTTAGATATTTTTCTTTTTTACATAATTATTTAATGTGTAAGAAATATTTTTTTTCCCGGTTGTATCAAAAAGGTTTCTATTCTCCTACTGAATGTTTGAGGGATTTTTGTGTTTGACACCTAATAAAGATCGTGACTGACACATGTAAATCCTCCATACACTGAAGGGATAATGATCAAAGAGCTATCTTCAAGTGAGTACCAAGTAAATGTGTTTGACAAGTACACTAGAAATGTGAAACACCATTCAGATGGATTTGAATTTCATTCAGATGCATCCCACCACTGTAATGAGTCCACTTTTTGTACGCGTAGCCTCTCCCAATTCTACTTTGGAATCAAAACTGAAGTATTCTTGCTCGTAGCTATCGATAGATGTAATGTGAAATGGGCAAACCCGTGAGGGACACCAAAGCTCAGGAGACAACTATGCACATTTGCTCCCTGAGATGATGGAATTCAGATATCTGTCTTATTCAAAGTGCTTACTTGTCAAAGGGGTAGGGGAAAAAAAAAAAAAAAAAGAGGGAATGGCTAAAATTCAACTTCAACAGTGCCTCCTTTTAAATCAGAAAAGCAACGGGACTGAAAAGGTAGGACACCGAGAACGAGGAGGGTGCGGGATGGAGGGGGGAAGAACCATAACAACAGTGACAACATAAAATGTTAATACATTTCTAAAGTTAGAACTGAATGAGATCCAGGTACAGCAGAACTCCAAAAGAACACTGCTGCATACTGAACGAAGTAGCAAAAATAAAGGTTTCCATTATTTAGCATTCATGATGTAAAAGGCTGCAGATATAAATGATGTGCAAGGCCACAAGAATTTCTTTCACCTTATGTGCTGGCTTTTGACATCTCTGTTTTAAACAACAAGGTTAACTAGGCATCTCTAGAAGGCTCATCACAGATGAGGAGCAGCTGGGGAGAAGAGAATAAATCTGTGCAGACATTTACCAGCTGTGAGGATGGTAAGTAGACCACAGAACACAGCTGCTGCTTTATTCTTACTCTGCATAGTGAATGCTTATCAAGTCAACTTGTGTGTGGGGCAGGAAATGGCGAGGTTTAGACAGGGCAGTCAAATTATTCTGGATCTTATGTTTACTAATAATTTGCATATGCACCTAATGTACTAGGATAGGCACTTTCTAAATAAATATGAATGAATTTTAAAACAAAACAAGACAAACAAATATGGCCAAAGGAGGACTAAGATGAGACCCCAATCATTTCCATTTTAACCTCAACATTTTCACAGAAGTCTTCAGAGATTAAAAGCTAGTACAAAACCAACATGCAACTCACAAACTTTGAATTTGAAAAGACAACTTGACTGCTTCAGAAAACAGCTAACATTGTTTTAAAAAACAGGTCACTACAGGTCTCATAACCTACGTGCAATTCCAGTTTCAATCAGAAAAGGTAATTAATATGTTTGCTGACAACCAAGATACCATCTTCCAATCAGCAATGGACAGAGGTTAGACTCAACCAGCTTTCGTAGTCCAATTCCCCTCATCTACAGTTCTCAAACTTTCTAGAAACCATACACGATATTTGAAAATCCATGAAGATGGCCTTTTCTCTGCTAGCGCTATTTTATTTCACCAAGATACGCAATTTCTGTGCTGGCCTATAACAACCTGCATTTCTGCCAACTCAAGAGTCATTCCCCTCTCCCCCCCTCTGGGTTTAGGGTTGTAAAACAAGCTTCCAAATAACATAGTGGGGCTCCTACTCCCTCAGAATAGTCCCTTCAGAATACTAAATCTTTAGGATTCACTGTTCATTATTATTGCTGCTATCAGAAGGGCTTATAACATTCCCTTTAAATGCAAATGGAGGCTGAGTTTTAAGGTAACATTAATTCAGGTCAACAAAATATGTCATGAGAGTGGACAGTATTACTCCCCATTAATCAACATCTGCATTCCTGTCAGCCAGCTCCAAAGCTACATTCATGATTTCTTGATAGTGTGTCAGGAACTTTTTCAAATGCTGTCTCGTAATCACATTGGGTATTTGCATTTGTTTCAAGAGACACTCTGAACTAGAGTTGTTGAGTTCCACTGTACCCTTCCATTTTTGTACTTAAATGGAAACCAACATTCATTAATTATCAAGCTTTCCTTACAAGTTTTTGACTCATGATGTTTTAACTACCAAATATAAGTACAATATTAAAATTAACTATTTCTTTCTTTGACATTATCTAAATGGTTTAAACTGAACAGTTCAGAATCATTCCAATCTTAGCTTATTTGTACTACTTGTCAAAATATTATTGCTGAACTGTTTGCAGTAAATTACTGGATCTGAATGTATATCCCTGTTGATTATCTGAAACTTGGTGCTCTGAATGGCTGTTCTTTTTCAGTCTTGAACCTCATTTTCCCACATTACAAGAAAAACAGACCATCTCTTTTTGAGCTACGAGAGATCTCATGCTCTTCTCTCAAATTTTTTTTTTTTTCTATGGTCTCTGCTTATTCGCTACTTCACAAAATGGTTCCTGTATTTAGTCACTTAAGTAGAATAAAGATATGCTGGACTGCTTTAAACAGACCTCTTGAAGACTACCTCTTCCCATTAGGACTCTGGGTTTTTCGGGAGCTGTCAAGGCATCTAAGAGTTTCAGTTAAGGTTTGTAAATTCTTCCAAAAACACGTGGCTCCTTCTGGATGCTTTGCCTGTTTAGAATTTGAATACAGTCCAATATTATAGACAATGAAATTGAAATATTAAGCCGGTACAGGCCATCTGAAACAGATACATTCATATTTATGCAGTATTTTTGGATTACAAAGGCACTGAAATAGTTCTGAGCTGCTTACAAATAAGCCACCATATAGGCAATGAGTCTGTGCATCATTTCCACATCCTTCACAGTCTTTCTGTCTGCTCCCAAATAAAAACACTCAGATGAACACAGTATGTCTTAATGCATGTAAGTTACAAAGAAAAATGCATATCTGGACACTACCATCAGCTGATAAGTAATTAGTGAAAGATTTTTAAGGGTCCACTGCTCTGTATAAAGAATTCAATTTAGAACTGCCCAGTGTCTTCACTGCATGGCAGACCAAGTTGCCAAGACAGTCAGTAAAAAGGACAAATCTGCAGTCTGTGCGTCAACCAACATTTGTCTCAGAATTCACAGCCTTGACGGTGAACACATTGCTATATAAAGATTAACAAATTGTTCCACTCACTTTTCCCCCCCCATATTTTAAGGTATACATCACTCATGAAAGGTGTCAGATTGAGTGCATTAGAAACTGATGTTCTCTGCCCACAGAAACAGTACCTCAGAAGCCACAAAACAAGCTTTCACATACAGGTCTGTCAGAATGTCCCTCCACCTTTTCTGATGGATTACCTTTTACAGTAAGGAAATACATCGGTCTCTATGCTCAATCAGTGGTTCCAATTAAAGTCATTTATTGTGTTGACTGGGGTGCATGGACAACTGTTCCTTTGAAACTGGATGGAGGCCTCCAATTCATTTCACGTAGGCCACCAAATCGTCAGAAGGTGATTACCAACCTGAATCATATTTGAATCAGTGACCTAGAAATGAAAGGCTCTGCATCCTTCCCTGAGCCATCCAGTTTCCCCTCAAAAAGTATTTTAATCTGTTTTCATGTTAGGTTTATTTAAATCCCCGATATTGAAATTGAATTCCTTGAAGACTTGTATAAGAACAATTCCAATAGATACTGTGGTGAATCCACAAGCCATTCCCAAGAAATCTACCACTCCTACATTACTCCATTCCCTGAAAAGGATGGCTGAAGCCAGCAGGACTAGG
The DNA here is from genome assembly GCA_026413425.1 of Tringa solitaria. NCBI lineage: Eukaryota > Metazoa > Chordata > Aves > Charadriiformes > Scolopacidae > Tringa > Tringa solitaria. The sequence goes on from JAOXJM010000001.1 coordinate 139,191,866, forward strand.
GTGGTAAACACAACATAGTAGATGGCACCAAACACAGAGGAGTCGAAACATTCCAGTGCCTTATTGATGTATCTGAACTGAATGATAATGCTACATCCTAATACTGCCAGAAGTACCAGACAGAGGTACAGAGCCCTTTGACTCGAGGGGTTATTGTGAAAGATATCTTGAGCAGCCAGCCCAATGCCTTTTGTGCTGGGAACAGTGAAACTGCCCAGCAGAGAGCAAATACTGATGTAAACCATGATATTAGTAGGTCCATGAGCTGGCGCTATCCAGAAGATAAGCAGGAGAAGCATTAGCAGCACTACGCAGAGATAACCCACGAAAACTAGAAAACAAAAAGAGAACAATAGCAAGGTGAGAACTCCTGGTCTTCTAAAGATCTTAGCAGACAAATCATGTCATACCAGTGAACTTCATGTATACACCATGATAAAGATTTGCTATTGAATATAGATCCAAATCACTAAGCTTTTAGAGACGATGGGGGCATCCGCAACTGATTATGTTGTCATGTTCTTTGTGTAAAACAAATCATCATGTAGTAAGATACATACTGTTGCACATTTGAACTGGATTTAAGATGGCTTTTTTTTTTTTCCTCATTCTCTCTTCCATCAGGATTAAAGCCCACTGTGACAGACAGCAGAGATAACACCTCATTCATAACCAGCTCAATAAAGCCCGGTGTGTGGATCCAGCAAAGAGCTTCAACATGGAGTTAGATTCCATTAAGGTAAGGACAGCTGGAAGAACTGGGAGGCTGTATCATTTACATTACAGCATCAATACACAGATTAGACTGGTGAAAAACATTTCATGCTTTACAGTTTTAAAGAAATATATTTCCAATTCATTTTAGTCAGTCTGAAACGGTAAATTTAAACCAGGATATTTGTTTCTTGTTCTTTGTCTGCAAATTTTTTGGATAGCTGATGTTATTAGGTTTGAGTTTCTCCCACTTAAAGCAATTAAAGGAAATAACAATAGTTGGCAGTTTAGCTCTTACGCATTAAAAATACAAGTGGCTCTGGCATTTATTACCACTAGTATGCGTCCTCCAGGACATTCTCTGTGCAAAAGAACAGGCATCTCAGCATACATCTCAACAGTGTATTTCTACACACCTTTATTGTGCAAAGAAATCTGCTTAGAACATAACTGGTATCAAATATAAACTTTTAATTTAAAAAGATCAAATATTTTAATAAATAAAATATTTAATAAAATTTTAATAGAAAGTAACAAAAGACAATCAGCATGTTTTTGTTTTGCATAAAACAACTTAAGTTGAGACCCTAGGCTCATACCTTCCATCTCTAAGTAGCAAGATACACCTTTTAGCAAACTACAAGTTCAAACAGCCATCATTCTGAGCTTGCTGTGCAGGATAATGTTTTCAAAAGTATCCACATTTTCCTTTTTGTGCGTACGTATCAAAAAATCTGACGAGTTCCAGTAGAGCAAGGCACAGTTTTACCACACAAAAGCTGTACTGGTTTGTTTCTGTCACGTTACAGTTTCCTCAGAAGTCAATTTTCCTACCTGATGGAAGTGGTAAGCCTCTTCCTCCTGTATGTTCTTGATCAATCCCACAAAATCACTATGAGTTAATAAAAGAACAAAGTACCTGGATTTGTAAGCTTCTCTTCAAGCTCAGCCTGAGTCGTTACACTCTCGGACTTTGGGGAATGGATGATGAGAACAACAGACCCAGCGCAGCTCAGCAAACAGCCCAGCTTGCCAAGAATGTTCAGTTTTTCTTTCAGTAAGTAAGAAGCTAAAATGGACCTTTCACAAAGAGGAAGAAAATTAAAAGTTTGACTACATCCTGTTAATAATGTTCCGGCAGTGATGTGCCACATGAATTTCCCTCTTAAAGGAATAGTATCAAATGCATTTCTGACTAATCTTAGGAAAGATTCATCCAGTCTCAGTTTTACTCAATCCTTGATGTTTCAACTCAGGAGAAAAAAAGCCCAAAACAAACAACAGAAACCCCAACGACAACACCTCCAAAATCACCACCACATCATCACCTCCAAAAAAATCCCCAAACCCTCTAAACAGGCACCTGAAGCAGGTATCTCCCATTAACAATTTGGTGAACTGTCACGAAGCCCCATTTTCTAGGTGCCACACAGTCATAAGATATAAGCGGCCTTTGGTTACAAAGATCACAGGGCTCAGCTCAGACCAAAACACACAAAATTATGTGGCCTAGGATAAAATAATAAGTGTGCTTCATTGTGTATGAAACTAAAGACAGACAAGAAACCCATACGAAGCAATTTTCATTCTGAAGCAGATAACCAGTGCAGTCAGATACACAACTCAGCAGACAACAGTAGGCAACAAAAAAATCTTGAGGCAATGCACAGCTTTGTTTTTAAATAATTGTACTTTTTCGCTGGAGCAGTTTCACAACTGTAGTTTAACTATTCACAAAACGTTCAGTCGCATATTAAACTTCTTTTAGGAACGCTCACTGCCTTTTTGTTCCTCCCCCCTCCTCACATGAATGTAGCATTGAGGAAGCTGTGGCCATGCATATGCAAGGGACTCCCTGGCTTCCGGAAATGGGGCCAAATCCAGTTACACGAAAATCAGCATCAAAAAACACGTGTGGGCTGACAGCATGGGAGAGAAAGAATGTGAGACAATAGGAAAGATCTACATAGTAAGGGAACTGTGAATAAGAGAATAGACAGAAGAGTCTGGAATAATCACAGTGAAAGGGAAAGAAAGGAAAAAAAAAAAAAAAAAAAAAGAAAGATATGTTTATCTGTTCCAGACCATAGTGACAGTTAAAGCAGAAGACACTCAGGAACCCTTTCTTCACCATTGGCCCCCATCTTTGCTGGTGAAAACAGGAATAGGTGATATTGTAACACATTAACACCCATAAGTTTGACATCTTCTCAGTGGACCTTCAGTGACCACTAAGTCTATGTGGCATTTTATTAAGTAGTAACAACATTCAGATAAGAACAAGAAAAGCAAACTCTTACCCAAATGGAACGCCGAGAGCTCCCAAGGGCGTCACTAGCACAGTTGGGACTGCAGTGTAGGCCAAGAAATTCCCTATTTGACCCAGAGCCACTGTCAAGAGAACCAGAAATAAGCTGTTAAATCCCTTTGTAAGAAGAAGTAATGCAAACTTACCCAATACTGTTTGGGAAAGACTGGAAAACAGATGTTACAGATTTGCTTAGCTCTGTTAATTTTACACTTAAAACAAAATGGCTGGAATTTTTTCTGTATTTTTAAATTATTTTTTAATACAGGATTTATATTTGCCACACAGCAAAGAACCTCATTTGCAACTTCTCTTAGCTGAATATAAGTAAGACTATGAATTAGAAACACTCTTGGATTACACTTAAATATTCATATAAAGAGGGTTAAAAGTATATATAACGCATTGTTTCAGCTATAAATGTGCATACATCTAATACAAATGTACTTGGTTATAGTTCCTAACAGCAGTGTTACTTTGTGGGGGGGAGAAATAAGGACAGTATTGAGGAAAGAAATCTAATAATGAAATACTAAGCACATGCATAATAAAGGCTCTTCAATATATAGTAGAGCACGTCAGATTTTCACAACCCTATATAACATCAAAAGTAATTCCTGACTGCTATAAAAATAACAGATCCCTGACAAATCACGATAACAGCCTCACAATCTTATTTTTTTCTTTCCCCAAGAAAAGCAAGTTCCAAGATGTGCCACACTATTGCACATCACAGCTGTGGTAAACAATTCACGCGTTCAAGTTTTCAGTTAAAAAAGAAAAGCTTGATGGTTTTGCAAGTGCTGGCAAGTTTATAATAGGTCAACATGATACTTGCATAGTTACAGGGTCTGTGGCAACTGGCAAGAACCTTGAGATTGAACAAAATACAGCTCAAATTTCCAGTTGATTTTAAGAGCCATTATCAGCATTTAAAAACATTTCATGAATCCCAAACTGTCTTTATGCTCAGGCTGGCGTTGCCTCTGGCTATCAAATATCATTACCATCATCCAGTTCTTTACATCTGCGAAGGACTGTGCAAACACTAATTAATTTACCAAATTAGCTCACATTATCAGTAGAGCCGAAGACCTGCGCAACCTACAGGAAACACGAAAGAGACAAACTAACTTACAGAAACTGCAGAGCCTGGCAAAAATATACTGATTCAATTCACTGAGGCTTTCTCCCCGTGCAGGAGCGAGCCAGAGAACTTAATGAGCAGCATTTCTAGAGCCCAAGAGTCAGTGATGGTCTCCCTGCCCCTGGGAACTGAGTAAGTCAGTGATCTGCCTCGGGCTTGCTTTCCAGCAGATGTATGTGGCAACTTTGGCATTATCTTCAAGGCATCCGAAAGCACTGGGACAGATCTTGCACAGAGGATGGGGCACAGCTGGCATGCCATGTTTCTGCTGATTACACACATTTCCAAGTGACTCTGACAAAAGGTTGCTTTTTTTGGAGGTCAGGTGCCTTTCTGTTGGAGGAGCCCTAGCAGATGGCATCAACACCGATCTAAAAATTAGGTCTCTGAAGCTTTAGTCAAACTGCACATATCATAAGGCAACCGAATTTACCAGAGGTTTTCGGTATCACCATATTACTATTACTATTAATAGTAGCAGTCTCTTACCACCACTAACAACAGACCAATTAAAAAATAATCCCCATAACTACCATCTATCTGATGTTGAAGACCTTTGCTGTCAAACTATCGGGTCCCCTCTGGATAGAAATTCCTCTCCAGATACATCACTGCTGTAAGTCAAGACATGGCTTCAGTTCTTGAAGGCACACCAAGCTCTAAACTTGCTAAAGGAGTACCAATATCCCCAAAGCTACTGCAACACAAAATCTGATGCACACTGACATGTCTATATTAGCAAGAGGACCAGGAGTAGATCCTCACAGCAAAAGATGTCTGCTCTATGCGTGTCAGGGGTTTTATTTCAGACTCTATTCAGCTTGCTCCCACGGACTGGAAGTCTATTTGCAGCTGGTGTGCATTAGGCACATAACTAGAGTGCATCTTCCAGCCTAGTTTCATCTTAAAGTCCAGTTCAGGAGCTCCAACGCTGCTCCACAACATGAAATAAAGCCCAATCTGTGGTCACAAACAGGAGATTCACTTCACAAGTGCATTCCCCATCTGCAATAAAACACTAACATAGATGTAACCGCTATAAAAACCAGCCACATCCACGCTGCTATCAAAACCTGTACTGGAACTAATTAATTAGCCAATTACTTAGTTTAATGCTCATTGAAATACCTGCGCACATGCTGCAATCACTCTTTTGACTACTATGTAAGAAGTCCCTTAGCAGAATCTGTGGCCCTTTCTTGGAAGTCTTCGGTCCTCCAGTGGATCCCACGCCCCCCCAGTAGTTAGGCACCATTATGCTGAGTCAGCATGCCAACGCAGAAATCCCTGTTCACCATCGGAACAAATATTGTGGAAACAAGTTGATAGAGTTTATGTGGGTTTTGTTAGCCATCCAAACTCCAAATCCCCTGCTTGAGAAAATGATGTCAGCTGTTATCATTTTGCCCAGACAACTGGGGATATCGCTTATTCCCCAAACGTCGCCTTTCTCTGCATCCCATAGGTGCCTACCTGGCCCTTGCTATTGCTCTTTCTGACTCTGTTGCAATTCTGAATCCGTAATACCCTTTAGCAATTCTTCCCTTGGTGCCTTTGCAAACCTACGGAGGTTTTGTTTTGAAATACCTGCACTGAGCTACTGGACAAAAGCCAACTGATACCATTCCCTTCAGCTATTTTGCCTTCATTCAATTCAGTCAGCTCTTTTAAGCATGAAATCGTTTTCTCTGATTCACCAAGATAAACTCCTGTATTAAAACCTCTCTTATTTTAACTCCTTCTGCTTGGAGATTAAAGACAGGAGCCTCATGTGCAATAAACAAGAGTGATTAATGCACAGATTTATTGCTACTTAGGCAATAGTGATCCTGGCAGAGGAGGGAGCTGACAAAGACAGCTCAGGTTAATTTAACTCAGGTTAAATTATCTGAGGACTTTCCTCTGAAGCTCTGTTGGCTTCTACACCTGCTGTGAACTCTGTCCATCAACAGATTATAATTTTCCACTCATTTTGCACAGCTTGAAGACAACAAAAACTGAGACTTACCTTGCTGCTGTGAAACAAGAGGCACAACTGGACTCGTACAGTTCTCAGAAACAGCACCAGAATATTTCCAAATAATTCACAAAAGCCTGGATTAGGGCCTAAAAGTGGGGTGTGATTTTAAACTCGTGGGTAGAACTAGGGCTGAACTGCAAGAGGAGAAAGCTAACTGCTCCCCATGCCCTGGATTCACATCAGAGAGCGAATTTAGCAGAGTTTACAAAGATACCAAGAGTGAAATTACACTGATCTCCTATCAGCACCACACAAGGCTTCACATTAATCTTGTAGATTAAAAGCAAAACTGAAACTGTATCTGTCAAACTAGAAATCAAAAAGGATTTCTTTTTTTTTTTTAAATTGAGTCTGGCAAGTGCTTTCTGATCTGAAAAATAACATGTGTTCAATGAGCCCTTTTGTGCAGAGCGACAATTTCTTATTCAGCTTTGACTTTTATTAAAAACTGAGCAGACCAGCACAACCCAGAGACACAAACCCTGCAGGAACCCAGAGTCAGAGCAGCACGTAGCTGCCAAGGGCTGCAAGCACCAACCAGTTTGGGAAGATGTCTGACTTGGGATTGTCCCAGGTCTTCGCCTTCTCAAACACCGTCAGACATAGATAATTTACTGAAAGTGGGATATTTCTGAGGGATGGGGAGTTTGTGATAAATTGAGTGTGAGATTCAAGATGAGAAATAGATTTCGTGATGTCTCATTTCACCATCTAACCGCAACTTCTCCCTTCAAAAAAAACCCAAATCAAACCTTTTAAGATACTTACTTGCAATAGTGCCAGACCACCATACTATATCTGTTAAGTATGAAGTACCTGAAAGAGGAAGTATAGGAAGATGTATTAGAAAAATATGAAATTGCAATATTGGAACTATGAAATAGAACAATTTCAACAGTCTCAGCTATTGAGGACCTTCGTCTTAACCCTGTTCTTCAAGGCAACTGAGTAGAAGGAAAACAAGAGAGAAGGTGCTCAGATTTGGCCTAAGTGTCCAAGTTGGACCCTAATACAACATATTCATCAGAAGTTCCAGTTTCCAGTGAAGCATCTATGGGACGCTAGCAGTATATTACTTGGAAGAGCGTCCAAAATGTCACCAAATGCTTCTGAGGGTGCCATTGAAACATACACATTGGAACCACTATTAGGAGAATGGAAACCTATGGAAACAAAACATAATTTGGATGAATTAGTTTGATAATATAGCCTCAATGAAATTGTATCGGAGAAATTGTAGCAGAGAAATTCTTTTGGCATGCAGTTTTGGCAGTACCATAGCGTGGACCGATCCTTCTGCCTTTGAGCATTGAAAAGTGCTATGACCAAAGCCTCTGAATTCCTGAAATACCACCATGTTTCAAAGACAGGAGTAAAAACTCTGGATTGTCCCTTAGTGTCTCCTGAACTCAAGGATTCTTATTTTCATTGTGAGATTATAGGCTCTTGCCTTGGGATGCACCGGGGGAGCCTGTGCACCACATTTTATCAGCTCTGCTTCTGTACAACATCAAGGCCAACGACTGCTTACTAAAACTAAAGCCTGGCCTCCACCAAGCGTGACCTTGGCATCACGTCCCGCTCTTACGTTCTGCTCCTCTTTCTAGCAATTCAGCTCTGCCTTCATTTGGGAAGATGCTCTCTCAAGTCCTGCTGAAGCAATAGGCAATATCTTACCTACTCTGAAATCCCAAGTGAAAGAAAAACAGTAATCTATAACTCTAGAGGCATATAAAATATTAAGCACTTGGAAATCACACTATATAGTTGAAATGAGATGGAAAATGACTAATGAAAATGGCCAGCTTTAGAGTGGGTGTAATCGTTTTCTTAGGCTTTTGTTATTGCATATAAAATAAAAACACTGTTGGGGGCACAAATTATAGAAAATATTGACTCAAGTCAGATAACTTTGCAAAATATTTGTCACCCGCTGCTGTTTCTAACTAAGCAAGGATTACTAATTGCATCAATACTATATTATTGATGCAAAAGAGAAGACAGAAAAGACTTGAAGTGCCTCTTTGTTAATTATACAACACCTGCTGAAGCCAATGGAAAAAAGACATCATCTGACACTGACGATCTCTGGCTTGCGGCTCCGACTGCTAGATTCAGGGCAGAACCACACTGCTTCCCAACTTTAGATCGAGAGAAACCCCAGGTATCTACCTGGGTGTCTCCACACTCAGCACAGCGATAGGAAATACTACGAATCGCTCTGCAAGATACATAAATAAACATCAGTAATCTCTCCAAAACAGGATGTTTTAGAGCTGCCAGCGCTGAGAAGGCAAGCACACACCCAGCACCCCTTTAACCCAGTGCTCCACTGAGAGCTCTTCAGGAGTAATTGGACCCAGCTATACTGCAAAATGGAAACTTCTCCAACTGCCTCGGGATGGGAAGTCATTCCTTTCGCTCGTCTTTTCTCATTGTTTCCCTTACAAAAGAAAAAAATAAAAAAATTTGTATTTATGATGCAAACGTGATGTCTCTGTGGACAATAAAAATGGATTACAGCCATCTTGGAAGGAAAGGGAGACTATGCTTGCAAAACAGTGGTTTGTCTGAGGCCCTTAACCGTAAGGTCATTGCAGAAAAGGCAAAATAAACTTGTTGGACACAGTTGCAAGCTTGCTCTTCTGCACTGCATCCACCCTGAACATGCTAGATGCAGCAGGCAGTGGAAAGGCACTGCTGCTCCAACACTAATCATCTCAAATACATCTCTATGTCTACCTGTATTTTACATACACACACAGATACAGAGAAAACACCTAGCACGTCCTGGTCACTCAAAAGGGTTTTCCATAAGAAAGAGTTCCCAGGACCTATGGACACATGCTCACACACACAGATACCATCATCTGCAAAACAAACGGCTATTGACCACAGAAGTACAATTAAAAGGACTCAAGCAACCCACGTTTACAACTTGCCCCTCACATAAAAGCACGATATTAAAATACCACGTTTTCCCATATTCAAAGCATCAAGATGCAACTACCAAATGCTGTTCAGAGGCTGCATGCTTTGGGGGGCTCCGATTTTAGCATAAAACACAGAAAATCTTCATACTCTGTGAATTCCCAGCTTTGTGTCGGCTAAACTGTCTAGAACGGCACAGTCAGTTCCCGAATGCACTCATCTCCGAAAACAATAACGAGGTATGGGATTTCAATAGGAAAAATAAAAGGATGAAACGATTTCATGTTCCTGGTGTGCCTTTCTTCTCTACAAAAGGAAACCGCCAGGTGACTGATGTAACTTGCCGTGCCCGTCCCTGGAGGAGCCACAACAACCGAGCGATAAGATGCGCCGGTGCCGCTCGTGGCAAGAAACTCTCTGGTCCAAAGGAAGGGGTAGGAAAGTCCCACAAGCACATGAAAATACCTCAGGAGGAACCGATGTAGGGATGCGCAGGAGCCCCCAGGGCTGCATTACGGCGTGGCAGCAGGCCGGCTGCAGGCCGTAGCGTTGCTTGATGACTACGCTCAACATTACCCCCCCCC
>JAOXJM010000001.1:139203307-139215344 GCA_026413425.1 Tringa solitaria
CTTTGAGGGTGGCAGAGCACTGGAACAGGCTGCCCAGAGAGGTGGTGGAGTGTCCATCTCTGGAGACATTAAAAATGCTCCGGGACATGTTTCTGTGCAGCCTGCTCTAGGTGGATCTGCTCTGGTGGGGGGATTGGAGTAGATCTCCAGAGGTCCCTTCCAACTTCTATCATTCTGTCATTCTGTGTACATGTTTCTCCTGTTAGCGTATTTCTCAGTTTGCCTACACTACTTGAGGCAAATGTCCCAGGAAGGCACAGGAAGGCTGCAATTTGCTTTTGTTTAGGTTTAACAGCAAGAAGAGGTAATACTTACTGCAGTATCGCCCCTATTTTCACCTAGGTTGCTTCATCGGGTCATTGTATAAATATTTAATGCTATGGAATAGAGGATTCATCCTTGTGAGACTCACAAGACCTGCAAAATGAGCACACAGGAGGTGGAAGAACAGTTATCCATAGCAACCCTTGGAAACAAAGATAGAGGTGAAGGCAAATACGGGCTAATTATAAATATCCATTTCTAATCTATATACAGCCTAGTAACATGTACAGTGAAATTTATCACAGGAAATAATTTATGCTTGCACAGTGGAAAAATGATATATATTTAACAGCCTTTGCATCTAATTACCAGGCAAATTTCTAAACAAAGCTCAAACCTGACCGATTTTTATACTCAAAATCTCTCTCTGGTGTGGTTGAACCATGACAAAAACAGGTACCAGAGATATCAGGTCTCTCTAGCCATGTCATTTTAATCTCCTAATTTTAAAGCTTACATATGGCTTTCTAAAGTACATATTTGGATAGATATTTCTAAATAAACTTAATCTGCCTTATTCAGTTAATTACTATTACACTTGCCATATAATAGATGTAGTGTTCTTAAGGATTATTCACAGACTAAAATAATAAGCACAGTGCTGATAAATACTAAATTTGTAAATATCTTAAAAAACAAATCCTGACTTCACTAATGTCTTAAAAGATCACTTGATGCATAAAAATCTGCATTATCTAGTTTACAAATATTTTGGACCAAAACATAAAGGTACCTTAAAGATAACAGCTGTTATCATTACTTGAAATTAGATGACCTTCCTTAAACCATTACCTATATCCAGCATAAAAACTGCTAAGGTCCATCTAGTCTTCTGAGACATTGTGATAGCATCATACCTTCTGCTGAAGTTGTGTCATGATGTTTGTAGTACTGTAAAACAACATGCTTTGGGTTATTTTGGCTTTTACGTTGCAATACCGCAGTGTTACTGATGTCACAGCAGTGTGATGTCTCATGAACACACAAATTGCATGGGAGGAACCTCAGATTTCTGTGGCATTTGCTCCAACAAATGCTGCTTCTCTCCATCATTCTTTTACCCAACTCCCATCTAAGCACTCATAGTACTTCTGGTTCCTCGCTTGTTGGCCGCTTATTGCTTAATGCAACTAATATGTGTGAGCTGGTATAAAAAGTGTACAGGCAGCTTTATAGAATCATAAAAACATTTAGATTGGAAAAGACCCTTGCTAAGTCTGTTCTGGTAGAGTATGGGTGTTCAGGATCAGTCAAGAGCTATGAGCAATATTTGATAGACTTACGTAGGGCTCCTACCAGAGGATGGGATAAGTGATTGAGGTAGGTCTCTTGGAAGTGAGTGAGCAAAGTTGATAGAGGTTACACCTTTTTTTTTTGGCAGGGGTGCTGGGCGTTTTCTGGTTAGGATGAGTTTTTCCCTTATCTGAAGGCAAAAAAAAATGCTTGTGCCCAATCTAAAGGAGTGTATTTTTTCCTCTGTAATGGCTTGGATTCTTCTGTTATCTTTGGTTTGTGTACATAAAATAAAAAGATCTTTTCCTTTTTTTTTTTTAATTAAAGCAGTTGTTGGAGTGTTTTATCTAGGCTAGAGGAACATCAGATCAGTCTGTATCTGACACAGAATAAGAACACAGTAGCTCTGCCCAGAAGATAATCTGAAGCTCCTTAGAAAATAGCTGGGAGAGTAGGGTGGAAGTTTACCAACAGCTGTATCAGACCCTGAAGCAATAGCAGCAATTCTGCTTGGCAGAAGCACTATAGAGATCCACTTTGCCAACAACTGAAGGAGTAGAAACTGAAACTGCAAAGACAACAGCAAGAAGACAGTGGCAATCCTTGCGTTTTTTTCCAGCTTTTGAGAACCAAAGACAACAGTAAGGGCAGTCGTATGAAAATTGATGTCATGGTTCACTGAACCTGGGCTTGAAGATGATCTAAAGATCCTTTCTAAGGAGACCTGAGCAGTTGCCTGGAGTATAAAAGTGGATTGGGCGTGGAAATGGAAGTGGGCCATCACTGGTACGAGTGGGTCCTGCTTTGGCAAGGAAGTGACTTGAATCTTGATTGTAATCCATCCATGTAATCTAGAGACTGTAGCTCTAGAGTTGCTATGTGCATCCATACCTGCGGATGGGAGAATGAATGGAAACCTGCTGAAAGGTACTGCACTGCACTGAAGGCTCCTGGAAGTATTTTTGCTCTCTTCTCCATTAATAAGGACTTTGTTGAATTGGATAGAGAAGATCATGTTCAGCTTGTGGACCCTGGTTTGAGCTTTTAAAGTCCATAGTGATCTTTGTGAAATAAAATAGTAGCACTGAGCTCTACTACATCGTAGACAGTGGCCAGAAGACTTCTGAAAGCATCCTCTGGAGCTAGAACTAAAAAATGGATGCAATGGAGCTTGTTATCGATGTGCAATTCTGAAAGTCTGGTCTGAATGAGTAATAGGAGCTTGCTGTCACTTTTGCCCATGGAAAACAAATTCTCTGCTAAATGACAGTGGCCACATATAATTCTGGAGTTTTGGAGAACTTCCACATCCTTCCCGAAGAGACGGTGCAAGGTTATTGCCACAGAAAGCATGGCAGGTGTACTGCAGAGAGGTCATACCATTTCAGCTCTCCTGTGAGGAAAACAGACCTCTTCAGAGAGAATCTATCCTTTGTGCAGTAGGCAGAAGTGAGAGAGCTAGTTCTGAGCTACGTTCATGATCACACTGTGGAGAACCCATGTTAATTAACATTGTGTCTACTCACGTTTGCTGTGCAGAAATCATTTCTAGATCTCCCCTGACTAGGGAAGACAGGTAAAAACACTGATTTTGGGGTTAGTCTTGTAGTAGATGATATAGTCCACCTACTACATCAGTTGCAAAGTCTCACTGGGGCATACTTTTCTATGCTGATTTCCAGAAGTTGAGTGCATCATCTTAATGTGATGAGTATAGTCTATGTGCATCCAGCTCTTTGTCTTCATACACTAAAAGGATGGTGAAAGCCTAGCACGTGCTAGTATTTTAACACAAACCTTTACAACACGTCTTCCGATGAAGGTATGGTCATCACAATCATCTTTTAAAAAAAAAAGGCACACTCTATCACAATCTTGCATGTGAAGAATTTTTCTATCTTTCCCATACCTTGGCTGCTAATTAGTCACATTAATCTTCTGTTTGAACTAAAGGAAGTTCTGGACTATGTTTCAGACCTAAAAATGTTGTCAGTATGTTATTGTAAGCTTTGATATGGTGATCTTTATAAACTGCATACCAAACTAGCATGTAGTAGCCATTGAATCACCTGTGGTGGTAGTCTCTTTGCATTAAGCTGGTCAGCTGCTGTGTTCAGTGAATGGAAATCAGGTTTTATGGTATACCTTGGAGAACTGGATAATTCAAATTCTCTCAAATGAAAACTATTGGAGGCACTCCTCCTACTAACCAAGTAAATGCTCTCATAAGATTTGCTGGGTAGTTCCAACAATATATGTATGGATTTTCTACTACGTTGTTCCTCAGAAAATCATCGTTTCTAGCAGGCACCTCAGGGAATATAGCAGTCAGCTGCCTGCTCGGACATCAATCTTCGTAAGGTTGAGTGCATCCTGTACTCCGAAGCCTGAGCTTCATTGTAAGGTTTATTTTTGTATGGGTGCTTTTGAATGGGGTTTCAAGGTAATATTGTTGGATGATTCTAAATGCATTGCAATGTGTCTGAACTGGAATTTTTTTCTCATCAAACTAAACGATAGGGTACCGATTTCATCATGAAAATGGGAGAGCAGTAGTGAGAAGCTGGAGTTCCCAGGTAATGGGCTTAAACAGGGTCCTAGAAAGAGAAACGGTGATGGCATGGTGCAAACCATTTCTAGGGAAAGTCTACCAGACAGTGCATGGAAAAAGGAGGCTTTCCATGAAGTTCCTCTACTCCAAACCAGAGCAGCTGCAGAGCCAACTACTTTAGTATTTAATAATTAATATTTAAAACTGAGTTTAATATTTAAAACAGAGCTGGTTTGAGAGTTCTGATGAAAGGCAGCTGTGGTAGTTACTTATCTAAGCTGAAAGCAAACCAATTGGCATGAGCTTAGTCTCGCTGTATTCGGCAGATGTTCACTGTTACCACACAATCATCGCACATGCTGATCTGCACCTTTAAATAAGACAAGGCTATATTTATAGTAAGCGTAACATTAAGATCTTAGGCAATGTCAGAAGGGCACTGTCACCTTCTAGGGAAATTCATTCATCTTCTCTAAATCCTGGCAATGTCTCTGCTGAAAAGTCATTTTTCATAGGAGTTAAGGTGCTTATTATGTGATTGGTCAATATTAATGCCCTGTGGAATGTCATGGTTCCTAACATAAAATGGATTTTACTGATGACTAAAATGCTTGTATTAAATTTGGTCTGAGTTCGTGCAATGCAGCCGACAGGAATGCTTACTAAATTAGATGAAATTAAAAGTCATTTTTCTAGTCCTTAGCAGATGAGGTACCAGGGACATGGGACAATTATTAGACTGAATTACTGTGTTTCTTCTTATTTCAGGTATTTCACTTATGCATTTGGGGTGTCTTTGACAGACATCTGATTTCTTTGATAGTGTTTGCTCCTCAAATACCGGTTCCAAAGAGGTCAGTCTCTCTTGCAGTTCTACTGCTAGTTGGAACAGTGTTAGGTTTTTCCTGTGTTTATGAAAACTGTGATTAGTGGTACCCTGACAACAACTGACTTGCACACAAAAGGTGTTAGGGGTTGCTAAACCGTCAGAAAGAGATCTGAGAACAGGAATCCCTGTGCTTAGTTGTCACTAACTTTGAAGTGCCTAAAAACATTTACTGGCTATAAGAGATGTCCAGCAAATATTGTAGGTAGTGTCAACTGTCAACCTTCAGGGCAAGTCTTCCTGTGTACAGACTGCAGAGACATAAAGTGGTCTTTAATGTACATCATACTATCTGTAGCTTTAATGATAGAAAGTATTTTAATGCTGATTTTAATGATAACCACTGCTGAAATAAGATTTTCTGGTTGAGAATCATGGATGACTGTAACAAATAATAGTGTCTCGGGTCTAATGATCTAATCTTAAACTCAATGAAATTATGAGCTTCCTTTGTCAAATAAATGTGACTCAAAAAAAAAGAAACAGAACAAAACAAAACTTTTTAAAAGGAACCTGGGAACAAAAGAGTATTTTTAAATCTTTTGTCTAAGGACATCTTTCTTTCAAATGAGGCTGACTGCATAATAGCACTATGAAAGGCAGATAAGATAATTGCTACTTCAGCAATAGAACAGTGGGAACGTCTGAAGCTCCTTCCTCCCTGTGATTTAGCCAGTAGCTGGAACAGAATAATTCTCTACCTTAATGTTTCTTTTGGACTCTATTTGGCTGACTTCAGTTCTGCCAACCCCCAAAATTAATATTTGGGAGACTTCCCTCTTTTGGCCCTTAAATAAATCATTGTTTTGTCTGTGTTTGTTCCGTTTTGGTTTTGGGTTTTTTTCTTCTTCTCTCTTAAATTCTTCTGATGCACTCTGAGCTCAGGGACAACGATAGGTGCGGCAACACCGGCCAGATTAGAGCGGGGAAAACTTTCAACCACTGTTGTCAGAGTTCCCCCTTCTCAAAAAGCAAAAAGCCAGCTGGATTTTGAGATGGGCATTAGCCAGATGTGTAGGGAGAAGGAAATATGCCAGCTGCAGTATCAAGTAGGAAAATAGAGACCATAGCTCAGGAACCAGAAGTATACTTCACTAGTAGTGCGCTGCACCCAGGACTACCGCCTGGCTTAGGAGGAACGCATATTTTGGGGAGAGGCTGGTTCTTTCTGGAAGTTCCTATACCCATGCCAATGCTTCCTGCTGTGGGAATGGCTGAGGAGCACTGTGCATATAAAGTATCCTGCCCAAGTCATGGGGTCCACCAAACATTAGCCCAGTCTTCCTTCTGCATTTGCAACAAGAGCGTGGCCAAGTGGTTGCTGACAATACAGAGGGATATAAAAGTGCTCTTCCCTGTAGAGCCTGGGCACCTATATTGTAAAACACAAACTCTTGTCAAATGATCTAAATAATGAGAAAAACAGTAGCAGCAGGATCAAAGCCGGGGCTTGCTTTGCTGCCAGAAGATAGGCTATAGCCATGCAGTAGCTTGAGGAAATGACCACCACGCTGAGATGCTGAGATAATGTGGATGGAAATATTTTTTTTCTATCAAGTAAGAAACCAGCCTCTATTTGCAGCAGCTCTTAAAGCAAACACATGCAAACACTTGCTTATCTGAACTGTGAAATGAATGCATTACAGTTAGCCTCTGAGACTCAGTACTGAGCTCTTCCCAATATTTAAGATTAAGCATCTGGATCTACTAACACCAGCATGCTGGGCAGGAAGTGGCACACCTAAATGCCACCTGAGTTTCTGGGCTGTGAGCCTTCTTTTCCACTGGTTCACTTATGTTTGGGTTTCTTTTTTCCATGCACAGAGGATTGTAAGCAGGATTATGCAGGTTTTTGAGTACGCAGTGAATATTCATTGGTGAAAGCACACAGAAGATAGCTAGGTCTAGCATGCCTAAAGTGCAAGACAGCATCCCAGTGCAGGACAATGTGTTCTCATCGGCCACACAGTTTTAAGACATGGGAAAACACTCATCTTTGTTGATCCTTGGAGCAGACTAATCCTCTGTATTGCCGAGTTGCTGTCTTCTAACTACTGTTTTTTTCTCAGTTTTATAACTTGCACATTAGCATTTTTCTCTCGAGGCCTTGAGTTAATAACTAGTATGAGTCAACAATTTCACTTATTTTTTTTGTATGTACTTTTCTTATCTTGCCTGGCTCTCTCACTGCCTGACAACAATTTTCTTCACTAAAGCCATACATCTTGATTAGTTAATTGGATGCTGGGCTATGGGCTACTGTTTATGATCTTTGGAGAGGACATGGAATTTTAGCACAGCTATTCTCAAACTGATAGTGGTTGGTACATTAGGTACCTGGGGAATACATCTCCTAGTAAGGGAAGGTGGCCTGTCCCTGGGTAGCTGCTGAGAGATGAGTAGGGGAGGGAGGAAAGCAAGAAGATGGCCTGGGAACAGAGCCAGTAGATGAAGGAGTGCTTAAAAGGCTCCTTCTGGGTGAGGAGACAGGCAGCACCAAAAAGTGTGGCTGAGGCAACCTCCGGATTTTGAGAGACGTTGGGAAAGGCCTTCTTCTATTGTCTCTAGTCCTGGTGTCCCCGCTGAGGGGCACTGGTTTGGCTCTGTGGCTTGCAGCAGTCACAGACTTCTCTTGCTAACTTTCTCAGCCTGTCAGGAGCTCCTTCTCAGCCCCCTCCTCCCTCCGCCCTCTCCTTGCCATGTCCCCTGCTGCACTCCAGCCAGCACTCCCCCTGAACCCATCCAAAAGCAACTCTTAAGTGGGAAGAGCACCCAAAATCCAGAACACAATTCTAGTGAGGCGGATATAGAAAAGCAATTTGAGGACTGCTGGCTCGGTGCATCCTCTCCCACACTGCTGAGGAGGAAGCGGCACTTCTCTGCATCCCGAAATAGCATGACAACATGTGAATGCCCAAAAGGCACTTTGTGCATATATGAGAGGGGGTTTCTGCTTTTGTCGGAGGAAATATCTCTGCAGGGGCTGAGTCATGCCTAGTACCTGACTCAGGGGGAAGAGCTAGGGAACCTGTGGGGACAGATGCTCACTCTGAAGAGATTGCAGGTAGCACCCGTTCATCTTCTCTGGCCCTTCTAGGCAGTTGTCTGGCCTGTCAGCCTTGCCTAGCAGTGACTTAGGTGTAAATATTTCAGTGCGTTGTTGTTGGTAAGCTCCCATGTCCTTTGAGGTGGTACTCAGAGGATCTCCCCCCATCAGAGAGAGCCTTAGGTTTATCTCATGTCATTATGTGACAAGAACGACAATCTACATCATTCATACAACACCTAATGGCTGGGAAAACTGTCATTTTGGCTGCCGATTTTTACTTGTTATTTGAGTGTTGACAGAGTCCCTCTTCTCTGGAGTTCCCTCTCTGCTGGTTTTTTTTTTTTTACCATGGATTTTTGTTTGCGTTTTTTTTCCCATGCTTCAAACTCTTCTATTCTACTCTTAAGTTTTTTCTGGTTGCTTACCTATGTTCCAATGACTGATATTTTGAAGGGGTGAAACTTTGTGCTTCCTATCTCCTTTCTAGTCAGACACTTAAATATTACTGCAATAGGTCTCCTACACTGAAATGAAGTGTAGGAGAAATGGGAAATCAGGATGGTTTATTGAACTTCTACGCAACAGTAATCGTTAACTTTGACCCCTTACCTATATGCTAGAATTCAATTAACACAGTTCTTGGTGTGAAACTTTTTTCTTCAGTATAACAAATACTTGCCAACTGAATCAGCAACTTAACAGTAGCATGTGTATTTTTATAGTTGGTTAGTTTGTCAGCCTGGCCAGTTTAGATGGTCCATGTGGGTTAAACACAAAGTACGTTTAAAATGATAGTTCAGGCAGGAAATGTCCAAATTCAGCCTTCCCATGCAATTGTAATATGGCCCTCTAGTGAAATATATGCTGCTACAGCAATATTGTACCTTAAGGCTGTGAATCACTGCACCCATACAAGATGGATAGAAGTCAGAAGGAGACTACTATGAGGCAGAGGTCCTCAGCTTCTTGCAGAAATTGAAAGATGTCAGGCAACTTAGGGGTCCAGAGGGAGGGGACTGTCATTTTCTTTAATAACTGAGAGTATCCTGTGGCACAGCTGGACTGCCAGGGCCACAAGGGCCCTGCAGGTGCGACTTGGCCTGACCAACCTCAGCCAGGACTTCCCCCCACACTCTCTGCCCACTGATGTAGGAGCTCCACTGAAGCTCAGGCTCTGGTGTGAGCTATGTTGTGGCAGTGTGTGCTCCTGGCCAGCTCCTTGACATGCCTGAACTGTTGTTTGCATCTCTAAGACTCCCTTCAGACCTGACTTGTCCCTTTGCCTTTGCCTGTCACCACCCTGCCCTGCTTGCCCAGCTTAGGGACTGTACCCTGTTGGTGAAGGCACTGCCTGCTCTGTGGTCACCCTCAGCTCCTGGCTTGCTTTCCCTTCTAGAGCAGCTCTGCTCCTGCTGCTCCCTGGCAGTTAGCTCAGGTCTTCCAGACCCTGGAGCTGAGTACCATGAAGCCTGTTCCCCACACTGTGCCGCGGTATGTCCCCAAAAGTTTACCCAGGCTGCCAACAGGGGCTTGCCCCTGTGGTTCCCCCTGCTGCTCCTGGGTGACCTACAAAGCCTGCAGGAAGCTGTGGTCAGCATGCAGAGGCAAATAGCAGCCCATCAGGCTTGTTCCACATCCCCTACACTCACAGTAACCTCTGTCCACCAGCTTCTTGAACCATTGCCCAGTGCATCAAGAAGTTCTCATGTGAGCATCCTTTCTGTTTGACAGTAGAAATGATGAACAGCATTGGTTTTTTTAAGAAAGTCCCATAATAGCTTGAGTGATTGTCCTGGTGTCAGCCGGGACCGAGTTAATTTTCTTTCTAGTGGTTGCTGTGTCTCAGATTTGGTATGAAAGGAATGTCAATAATGCATATTGTTTTAGTTGTTGCCAGGTGATGTTTATATTTTTCAAGGACTTTTTTCAGCTTCCCATAGAAGCTGAAATGGAGCCTAGGCAGAATGATGGAATGGCCAATGGAATATTCCGTACCAGAGAGTCACGCTGAGTATATAAATGGGAGTTTGGGTACTCCTGATCACTGCTTAGGAAGGTACTAGTTCACCGGGTGGTGAGAGTGACTTTGTGTCATCATTATTATTATTATTGTTATTTTCCTTTTCTGTTATTATTTTATTAAACTGTCTCTATCTCAACCCACGAGTGTTTTCCTTTCCTTTTCTCCTCCTTTTCTCCTTCTTCTCCCTGCCCTTCTGGGGGAAGTGGGAGAACTGTGTGAGCGGCTGCATGGTCCTGGCTGCCGGCTGGGGTTAAGCCATGACAATGACCAAAACGGTGTAAACTTTCCCATGGACAGAGCCTGCACAATGTGCTGCACATGGGTCAGAGGCACAAGCAGCGTACTGCACTGCAGCGTACCCAGCATCTAAATGGACATAAGATTATCTATACTATTCTCTCTTTCTTTATAGTGTTAGATTTAATAACTAGGATTCTATAAGACACGTTATAGAGTCAAGTGACTTTCTCACTGATATCATCCTGGTGCAAAACATAAGAGCAAGGAAATTTATTAATTAGATGCAGCTAATCTTCGCTTCTTACTCAGGGACCCACTCAACAGACACCAACTGCTCAGCAGTGGCAATCAGTGAGCCAGAGAGGAGTGTACTTGGACCCTTGGAAGAGCCCTGCCATGTACTCCCTTACTACCCACAGAGGAGGAGCCCACAGAGGCAGGTGTCCTACAGCTTCACACTTCATCCCAGATAGAAAGAAGGGGTGAGAAGGGCCACTGTGGTGGTAGAAACTCTATCACCCCACTGCCCATACTACTGCCCCATTGACACAATGACAGGAAAGGAGATGCCCTTTGGGTACATCTATGCCTTGTCACTCTCTGAATTAGCAGAGTAGCTCAAGGGCAATCTGGCACGTGGGCTTATCCGTCCCTCTGCTTCCCTTGCTGGGGCACCTGTGCTTTTCTTGTCAAGAAGTAGGATGGGGTCTCCATCCCTGTGCAGATTGCTAGTCTGTAGTATTAGACTAAATTAAATAGCTGTGAAAGTAAACTGATTTGTGGATAGTTTTAAGGGTATCAGCCTTTAAGAGTTTGGGAAGAAAACAGTCTTTTATTGAATTTCTGGTTTGAGCAGCCTAAGAGGCAAACCTTCCTCATATAAGCCTTTTCTTTCATTAAAGGTTCGTCTTATTTGTAAGATGCTGCCTCAGTATCTGTTTTTCAGCACCTAAGCACACTATGAAGTGACAAGTAGATGGGCCCAAGCTGCAGTGTCAGAATGGGAAGGAGGGAGAGGCTTATTGCTCATTAAGTTTTGACGGAGTATAAAGATGGAAGATCAAAGGGCAGTGAAAAAGACGATGGCTGGCTTGTCAATGGTAAGGAAAGGCAAAGATTGTGAGCAGCAAAAAGGTAATTAGATTGTCAAGTGCAAAAAGAAGTGAGACTCAAATCCAGAGAGAACATGGGTAAAACATCTTGTGGTGATGAGAGGGGGCGATGCTGAGATTAAAAACTGTGCGCCTCCCAGAGGTGGGAGAATTTGGCCTCAAGAGAAAAGGTGTGACAGGAAATAAGCTTTCCACTGTCACAGGGTGGAAGAAGTTAGGTTTGGTTTTGGTTTTATTTAAGTTTTTGCCAGGTGCAACTTTGGAACAACAAAACATCATCCAATCACCACACACAAACAAGATTTCATGGTACTGAGTAACTTCATTTTTAAAGGTCATGGCATTCTGATTCTCATATCCTGCATTTCAGTTAACTAATACACAGTTACTTTTTCTTAAAGTAAGGGAAGTAAGCTGTCGTGGGTGGAGCGATTAACTTCACTTGTAAAGAGAGAAGTAGTGAAATATTTATTAAGGTGAAACAGTGATTTTACAAAACCAGTAGTAAATGCGATAGTGTTTTACGAGATTTGATGTCAGGGTACACTCTGTTATTTACTGCATAGAGGACAGGGTCAGACAAGCTGTCAGGGAGACCCTCCCGTTGAGTCACGAGGTT